>JAYKKM010000495.1:792500-1330000 GCA_035772405.1 Chrysogorgia sp. JL179-B06 | reverse complement strand
CTTATTTGTTGGTTATGTCGAAAAACAGATCTTTGAACAATACACGGGTCCCTTGCCTGATTTTTTCGGCAGATTTATCGATGACTGTTTAGGAACAGCGTCGTGTTCACGTGTCCTTTTAGAGCAGTTCATCAACTTTGTTGATGATTTTTTTGATGATTTTCATCCTGCTCTGAAGTTCACGTGGGAAATCAGCGAGACCTCTGTGTCGTTCCTTGATATTTTAATTTCGATTAATGGTGATTCGCTGAAAACGTCGGTCTCGTACAAGCCTACTGACTCCCATAGTTATCTTCTATTTTCATCCTCTCATCCCAACCACACTAAGCAATCCATCCCTTACTCTCAATTCTTGCGTCTTCGCCGCTTATGTAGCGACGACCAAGATTTTCAAGCCAAATCAATGGAAATGAGATCTTTTTTTGTCCAACGTGGTTACCCTACCAACCTTTTAGACCTCGCCATTCAGAAAGCTTTTCTCGTCCCCCGTTTAGACGCCCTTGAACCATCTTTGGAACGAGTTTCAAACAATAAAATTCCTTTAGTTCTAACATTTCATCCTTTCAATTTTAAAGTTAAAAATATTATTAATCGGAATTTTCACATTTTAGAAAATGATCCTGAGACGTCAGCCATTTTCACCGACAACCCTTTGGTATCTTTTCGCCGTAATAAAAACATTCGTGACTCCTTAGTACATAGTGCCCTTAAACAAAATACCTCGGCACCAGCGGGAACATTTTCTTGCGGCCGTTCCCGCTGTAACACATGCCCTTTTCTCAATCCCACTACAGTTATTACTGCCCCCAAATTCGACCACACCATCCGTCATGCTTTTTCATGCACGTCCACCAACATAATTTATTGCATTTCTTGCCCTAAAATCTACATCGGTGAAACTGGGCGAAGCCTTTCAGACAGGTTTGCTGAACATCTTCGTTCCGTGAGGATCAATGATGGTGACAAACCTGTAGCCCGCCATTTCAACAGCTCTAACCATTTGGTTTCAGACATGAAAGTCTGTGCCATCCTTCCCATCTCCGGTGGCAACGATAACCGCAAGCGGCAAGAGAAGCGTCTCATTTTTAAACTTGGCACCACACATCCTCTTGGTCTTAATGAACGTTTTTCTTTTATTTAATTTCCTAATATTTTTTTGTTATTTTAGTTTGCTTGTAACTTTTTATTATTAGCTTATGCACTTTCATCCTTTTCAAGTCTTTGTTTCTATTATTATCGCCTAATCCCCTTGAATATTGGACCTGTCATTTCTCCCACCCCCGCAGTCTGCTTATTGATCGACTGTAAAAAATAGCTAATGACTTAACTTTTCCCATCTCATTAATTATTAGTTAGTTTATTTCCCGTGCATTTGATTGGCTACTTTCTACCTGTCACACCCTTTTGGCATATATATAAGCCCTATTTATTTTATTTCATCTCGTCTTACTCTGATGAAGGACTCTGCTCGAAACGTCAGTATCTCGTCACTAAATTCTTGGCAGTTTACCACCTTTTCACTTTGCTATATATTAAAAACACTGTCTACACAGCACTCTGCTTTTTTATGTATATATATGTATATATATGTATATATATGTATATATATGTATATATATGTATATATATATGTATATATATATGTATATATATGTATATATATGTATATATGTGTATATGTATATATATATGTATGTGTATATATATATATATATATGTATGTATGTATGTATATATATATATGTATATATATATGTATGTGTGTGTGTGTGTGTGTGTGTGTTTTGTTCATCAGTCAAGCGAGATTCCTAACTTTTTTTGCAAATATGGCAACTGACTGTAGTATTCTACCTTCATACACTATCGCCTGTATTTTATTGAGTATTTTCAGTGTCGCAAAACCTGCCGTTGGATTGCGAGATGTGTTGTGTCGGGTTTTGGCACATCACATCTTCCAATCTCACAGTGTCAATTTCACGCAGTTTTCACTTTGCATTCTCACTACTTTGACTGGAAATGGAATATTCAGCAGAATTAAAAACCGTTCTGAAATGGGAGAAAGAGTTCAAGTGCTTTTTAACAAAGAAATAAATAGAAAAGTTGTAACTTGTAACTGTAAAATGCGATTTGTGAGTCGACTGAGAAGTTTGCGCAGCTTTACACCAATATTGGTAACAGGTTCAACATCTGTTAAGAAGGACTCTGTGAAAACTGTGAGTGGGGAAGCGCATTTGATGGCAGTTGATCTTGACATCCTTCGGGGCATCAAAATATAATGAGAAAATCGTGGAACGTTCTCCGATAAGACAAGGTCTAGCAAAGATGGCCGAAACTGATAAAGAAACGATGCGTGTCTGTTTCAATACCGTATACTACTTCGCAAAGCAAGAGCGCCCATTCAGCGATTATCCTACACTTCTTTCCCTTCAGCAAAAGAATGGAATCGGCTGGAACTTGCCACAGAAGACGCATTCAAGGGCACATTCTTTGACGAAGTAGATACTATGCGAACAAAACTTTTTTGTCTCTATCAGAAAAGCCCAAAACGATTGCGTGAGTTCAGTGGAATTTTTGAAAAGTCGGTGCCAAAACCTGCTAAAGCTGGGGGGGACAAGACGGTTGGCCACAAAATAAGAGCTTTAAATGTTGTTCTTAATCAGAATTACAGCGTATTTATTACCCACTTAGAATCTTTAGCAAAGACAGATTCTCAGGATATTAAAAGAGCCGAAATTGCTGGGTTTGTTAAAAAATTGCAATACGCAAAATTTGAAGCTGTCTATTATCTTTTAAATAACGTTTCCAGGGGGGGGGTACTATAAATCACACGAGAATTTTGCGAATGCACTTTTAATTTCTAATTCGAACCCTGCTTTCTCAATCACATTACAAACATTCATGAGAATGGATACCATTTGTTCCATAAGTGCAGTCACCCTAAAATGTCAAGAAGACAAAAAAGGTATTAAATGGCTTAGTGCTGGCTCATCTTCCCATATTGCCCTAGAAGAAGTTGCTACTAACAAGAAGTTGGCTTTGCTCACTGAATTCCATCACACTGGCGAGTTAGAGCAATACCATTCACTAATGGTAAAGTATCTCCCAAAGCGAGAACACTTTTGTTATAAGGGAATGGTAGCTCAAACTCAACTTTCTGCACTAGACCAAAACTTGAATGTTAACAGCAAGCAAGCAACAATTAAAACAGGAATTCGTCAGGGAGAAAAAAGATACAATGTTTGCCTAAAACAGAAAAAGAAATGGGTAGCTAAACCAATCAAGGAGCAAAAATCCTATAGCTACATTAATCGTATTTTCCAAGATGTTATGGATATTCACGAAGGGAAATTGAATATCGAATATAATCCACCACAACAAAAGAAATGCATAGCCCCAATTGCAAAACCACCAAAACAAGCTATAATTAACAAACATTTGAGATTTCGCTGATAAAACTGAAGATACATGGACATGACTGGTTATGTGAATACCATTTAGTTAATTATTTACTCGTTCCCAACAAATCCAACAAACTCTAACTGATCTTCATCTCCTGGTGGAGGAAATTGAGCTTGGATGCAGCTGACTGCACAGCTGGAATCAAGTACAGTATTGAAAACTGACTCCCAGGAGTCTAGCTGTGTCCCATGCGGTTTGCTTGAGTTCATGTTTAAAGTTATTCTCGTTAAATCGTTTCATGTCCCAATATTTAATGTTTTTTTTGCATGTCACAATAGGAACGTTCGTTTGAAAATTTGCAAATAGCTAAATGATCTGAAAGCCCGATGTTATGACACGTAATATTCTTTATCCAGCTAAGGGTAATTTGAGAATAAATGATCCAAGCAAGTTCTGCTAATGGGGCGTGTTACCTCTAACTAGCTGTTTAAAATTCAAACAACGGAGGGCTTTAATCAGCCAATGTTTACTAAAAGTTTGTGTTTGTACCTCCCAATAAAATAGTCTCCTTGTTTAGTAACTATACCTGTTCAAAATTTGTCTCCAAACTTGACTCCTCAGCCTTGGTATAAGATGGTGGGCGATAAACACTGCCAATCATTTAAAGTGCCACTACGATGAAAATGCACCTCCGTATTTTAGATTTGCTTTAGCATAGAATAGTATTTCAAGGTCGAAAGTGATCATCGATGTAAAAAAAACTAAAAAATGGTATTTTGAAGTATTTTGAGCTCTGAAATCACTATTATTTTAGGCCACCATTACTAAGAACGTGTTCAAGTGAGCCCGCAATTTCAAAAGGTAATATCGCTTGTGATGTCAGATTCTCAATGCTACGCCTGAATTTCTGTGGAGTTTATTTGTTTTTTATCGATAAGTAGATGAAATGTCCAGGCTTTCAGACGAAGAATTTGAAAAAACGACCTTGATTTACTTGAAGAATTAGCCACGTGGATTCTTCGCGTTGAGAATCTGGTCAAGAACATGAACGATTAATGGCGGACGTAACAACTCCAGATTAGGAGTAAGAAAAATAATACTTGCCATCATCGAATCGCAAAACTGTTTCGACCGAGTAATATTTAGCAGCTCTGCTTTATAAATACGTAAAAAAATCGATAGGTAACAATTTGATCGTAGTGGCACTTGAACGATCGTTGTGACTTAAAAGGACAAACTTCCAACCATATAATCTCCAAGTCTTGACTCTCCAGATCCATTCTCCTTTTACAATCACGATTATAATTTACAAAGGCCATAACTCTGCCACCAGATTTATTTATCCTGTCTTTAAGATGGATGGAAAAACCCGACACTTCACAAGCATCGGGTATATCAGGTTTCAAAAAAGTCTCATTGGGCCGGGGTTTGTCATGTTTACCGAATAAGGACAATTTAATCTTGTGGGAATAGATCTGGTGGGATATACATTTCGGCTTGAGTTGGCACCCACCAACACTCAGTCTGCATTCAATGTACCCCACGTTGGAGATCTTTGGGTGGATTTGTTTACATTCTTTGCAACAGCATAAAGGACAAGCCAAATGCTGATACTGTATATCTCCAGTGTGGAAATGGCACGGAAGGCATCCTGGCTAACACTAGAGTATCTTAACTTTTGTTACCAAAGTATTGTTTCTATTCTATCACACTTTATCACCACTTATTGATAATGTTGATAAATAAATTTTGGTTCAGCTACATGTCAAATTTTACTAATTACATATATTATTTTTATTGCTATTATTTATGGAAGATAACCTTGATGAAATTGTAAAAGAGTGTGAAGATTTCCTTGGGGAAAATGCGCACAAATCTCAGCATTCCTGGAATAAACAAGTGGATCTTCTCATTGAAGATTGGGAAAATGCAAGAGTTCAGTTAGCTGAAGCAATGCTGAGGAGTGAACGTGAACTAAATGGTCCTTGTATGAAATGCCATGTTGGTTTCACTTCATTATCTGCAGTGATTGTGATGTTACGGTTCACAAATTGCTACCTCTACATGATAGAGATATTTTCACTGATGGATATTTCCAGCCAGTTCCCTCTGAAGTTTGCTGTAATAAAGATGGCACTTTACATGATTGTAGTACGTTTTATTAGGCATGTTTAAACACTGAACCTGTATCAGAATAATGGATTTGAAAATGATGATGCTGACAAGGCAAATGAGAATTATTTGTTTAATTTATCATTAATCAATAGAAAGAAACGTATCATTTTGTAACCAAATGAAGTGGCAAATGTGAAATGTGTGCCAACAGTGAGTTTGAGGAAACCATAATTGATGAAAAGTGCCTACTTGTGACTATTCGTGGTAAGCCCTTTAAAAGTTTGAAAATAAATTATGCAGACGTTTTAAAAACTTTGCTAAATTTGAAAATTAATTTGTACATATAGTTAATTAAAGTACATGTACTGTATATCTATTTTAGGTCGATATGATATCCACAATACTTTACTGATATGCTGTGATTGCCAAACAACTGTTGATGTGTTATCATTGGATAATATCGTTAGCAAGGGATTCTGGCCTGGTACCATTCAACCTAATTATTTCTTAGAACAATCGCTTTTTATCATTTGGATATTCTTTTATAAAATACCATGTATGCTACGCAAGCTCTGATTGGTCAATACCCATGTTTGGATCAGGCCATCGAAACACGTCAATTTCCCGCCAAAATTTTACTCAAGTTTGTGTTGCTCGTTCGTTCGTATTATTTTATAAAATAAATACCTAATGGTTTTTCCGTGTTTGGATAGCCTGATCCAAACACTTGGGATGTTGCTCAACTTTCGAAAAGCTAAAAAACACTAGCCTAGCGGCTCGTGTTTCTTTACGCTTTTCTCAAGTCTCGCAACATCCCGCGTGTTTGGATCAGGCCATCCAAACACGGAAACAATTAGGTATTTCTTTAAGAACTAATTGCCTAGTACATCTGAATTATCATTTGTCAAGTCTCTTGAGGATTTTTCATTGCATAGAGGCAGGGTGCACTAAATATCCTGAATTGGTTTCAGTCATCATGTGCATGTATTTGATTTCATATCTGAGAAATCCAATGGCAATATAATATACTGTACATGTCATGTTTAGGTCATCCTTACTAGAATATAAAGTTTGATAATTGTAGGTTGGCACAATAAATGCTGAATCATTTTGCCATGCTTTTAAAGAGTAGAAATTCTGCCAATTCCACCCTGTTCGTGTTGATGCGAATATGAAGCTGTATTACTACAAAGCAACTGGCCAGCAAGACGATTTTATAACACAGTATATATTGTACATAAAACTACTGATAGTGCTCTATGCCTGTGTTAATTAATGATGTTTTCAAAATTTGCTCCACTCCCACTGTACATATAAGGTACAATGGGGTACAATGGTGCACTAGGGGTACAATGGTGCACTAGTTTTCTTTACCACTGTATAAGAACATTACAGTGCCAGCTTACATAATAAAATGAACGTTACTGTTTAGTGTGAAAGATGAATATACTTAAGTGTATATTCTACAATAAAATACAGTAATATATTGTTAGAATTCCTGGGTTATCTATTGTATTGGAATAACACTTTAATCCAGGAAATATTATACTTGCACACTTTGTTGTACACTTCATGATTGCTGTGATTCTGTTCATTAGTTTAAGTATGCATTATATATATTATATATACATTGCTACAGGCGACAGTATATACATTGCCAGCTGTTACTACAGGCTGTATAGAAGTGTAAAGTTGATTGTCCAGAAAAAATGTCCCCCAGAAAAATTTGAATTTTGAAAGGTCCAGGAGTGCATTTCCGGCGATTTCTGTGAGGAACATTATGAAAAAATTGATCTGTAAGGTCCGGTAATATTTAGACTTATTAAAAGATAAGCAAGCCCATTGTTAACGAAATAAAGTTTTGTGTATTCCTATGCACTAACAGTTGCACCAAATATGTGAGGTGATTGTTTATTTTGTTGCCCTACATCAACAAGACAGAACGTCACGTGTCTGGTAAGAGTACGTCTTGTAAGTTTATAATATCAAGTATCCTTATCCTGGTATGGATAGTGATGTTCAGATTCGTGTATGTTCTCGAGTCATCTTATTTAAGCCACTGAATCACAAAAACATGCAGATGTGGTTATTTATACCGCGCGTTCGCTGGTTCGCTCTTGACCGAATAGGCACCGTAGTGGAGTCTGAAATTTGGTGGTTGGTACCCAGCTAGTTTGCAATGCTGGCAGGATTGGTATATTGGCCTCTAGGAGGCCAAATAACTCGATTTTGGCTTCCTTATTTTTTGTTTGGCCTCTTAACAGTTGACAAGAATTTTTGTGGGAAAGTAACATGGGAAAGTAAATTTTGCTGGGTCACAAAAGCTTCGGATGGTGGTGAAGATGCTTTTTGTAAGAAACACGAAAAAAGTGACAAGCACATGAAATGTGTCAAATTTACACAACCATGACGCCCATTCAAGTTGTACGTCCTCCAACAGTTTCTGACGAAGTGAAGATTGCCCAACCTTGTACCCAGGGCATTTTGCCTCCACAGTGGAAGGTGGGCGAAAATGGCCCTGGGATTGGCTGATCCATTCTATAAGGCGATTGGCTTGTCATAAAACTGTTATATGGAATTACCTGGACGAATCAATACAAGAAAAGAGACATAATTTGTCCAAAAAACATGTTAAGAACCATTTAGACCACATTCCAATTATGCCTAATTGGAAACACAACTGCGACTTCATATACTATTAATATCATCTTAGTCTTAGACTCTAAACCTTTTCAAAGGACTAAGTGCCCTACACCCAACTAAAGTGCTAAATGCTAGGACAAGATCTCTATTTAACCAGCTGCCACTTCCTCATCTACGAGAAGATAAAGCCAATGCAATATAGAATGATTTTATATTGACTGAATGGAGGAACCAATTTTCAATGGCACCATACCTTATAGCACTGCTCAATTCTGCCAGTTGTCCTACAATCTCTGACTAAACATTTTAGCCAAGAAGAAGTTACTGGAATGAGAGCCAAGGCTGAGGTTCTTCTCCAAACCAACAGATTCAGAGAAGGCTTCCAAGACAGAGCATATTTTGTTGACAGTGGAGAAAAAGGTCCATACAAAGTTACCTGTTTCAAGAGCGGTAAGACAACCTGTTCCTGCTCATACTATTCCAGGAACAGCATTTGTTTTCATTGCATCGCGATTGCTAAACACAAAGGAAGGATGTCTGGACTTGTAAAGGACTACCCTGGTAGGAACCTCAACACCGTAGCAACTACTTCAGCTCCAAAAGGCGTTGGCTCGAAAAAGCTGCCGCGACAACCGAAAACGGCGGTATGAGGCATCTAGAGGCTACAAGCACGTCCTCTTCGACCAGTAGTTCTACAGGCAATGAAGAGTCGACAACTTTTTCAGTGAAAAATATAAACCCTACTAGTTTGGTTATCACAAAAAAACAAAATGCCAGCAGATCCAGTCACTTCATCACCACTTATCTTAAAACGAATTGCTGGTGGTATTCGAAAGTGTTCTGGAAAGGGCATCTCAAGCATAATACCAGGTTTTGGAAGTGGAGAGGACTCTTTATTTTGCCTTGGAAGACACAAAGCTTACTTTTACTGGAACAAAGGTGAGGAATGTTAAAAGATCACTTCTGGTGTTAGGCACTACCACATGAATGCTGTTTATACAAAGTCTTACATGAACTCTACTTCAACGATCTCAAGCGCAAGAGTTTAGTTATCAGATCATTTGCAGAACATTTTGAACGTCCAGTTCAACATGGCGATTGCTGACTAGATAAAACTAATATTACTCTGTAAAGGAGGTTATTACTGTAAATTTTTATGTACCTGTATGTTTTGACAAGGATGAGTTGACTGGTTTGTGTTTATGTTGTTTGTTATACTAGTTATAAGTTATTGATATAAAAATAGTATAACATAGTTCATATTTATGAGGACATGCATGTGCATGCCGGTAAAGGAAACTGTACCAAAACCACCAAATGAAACATTGGTGAAACAGGTAGCTGTAAACATGTTACATTTTAAATGAAAACATTAGATAGTAAATAATGTTGCATGATTCAGTAGTGTTTTATCAGAATATAAAACACAAGGCGATAGCAAAGTGTTTTAGTACTATTTAAAACACGAGCAGTAAAGTTTTTTTCAGTTTTTAAACACAAGGCGATAACCGAGTGTTTTAGATCTGATAAATAACTTCAAAAACGACACATTGTCCCATTTCATTAGTTCGTATTGACGTAGTTATTTTGAAAATAAACTTTGTCAAACTTGATCACATATAAAACCACCAACATGAATGATACTGATATCCTCTGTGTTTCCTCGTGAATAATTGATTATTTTTTGAATATCTTTATTAAAACCAAATTTGCAGTAAAAAATGACGATTTTATTAGCAGAGGGAGAGTGTTGGTAAGCAAAACGTTATAAATTTCACCATCCGTATGGGAAATACGGAATGGTGGGTAGATTTCCAGTAAAGGCCATCCTTTGTTGCTCCAGTGTTACTAAAAGAGGAAACATGAGTACTCACGGAGGAAACCGGTCATTGGTATATAAATTTTAATCTGTACTTAACCACCATGCCCCATCCCTCTGTCTGCTTACGCAGAATCCTCGGGAGAATATTAAACATTTAATTAATGGTCCTGAGGGGAACATGGAGATTTAATTCCTGAGAAGCTCGATGTTTCCCCGAGACGAAATCGAGGGAAACATCCAGCTTCGAGGGAATTAAATCGATGTTTTTCGAGGGATCATTAATTATGGGTGTGTTTTTCTCCTAAACAAAAAATAGACTTTTCAGATGCAGAGAATTGGGAAGCGAATATTTAAATTTTATTCAACATTTGGTTAACAACATTCGGTTAATAACTCAACATGCACTAAAAAAGTGTCAATATTTAAAGACAAGAATAACTCAATGATAGTTAAAATTAAATGATATATTACAACCAGTTGAAAAAGCCCCAGAATGAAAATGAAAACTGTCTCTTCACTAGAGGTTAAATTATTTGCAAAAACGTACACTGCCAAAACCTTGCCGTTTCAGTTCTACAACGACCGCTTTGTAGACTTTATTTGATTGTGAAAACTCTTTGTCGGTAAGGATGTTAAACCCTCTTTTCAGCGAAAAATATCTTTGCAGACCAAAACGAATACTTGCAATAGCTGATTTCTTGTAGTGACTGCCGGTTTTCTTCGAGCGTTGGGATAAAAATCCGTGAGCAATTCGTTGAGGACTTCCTTCGAGATATCTTCAAAATGTTCAGCAAGCGTTGGTTGTTTTTCTTTGCAAAAAGCTTTTAGTGTAGAAACAGCAGTTTTCGTAGCCCTCATTGTGTTTTTCGAATCCTTGTTTTCAACGACTTCAGAAATTTCATCTTGAGATAAGTTTGCAAAACGGCTTTCGTCAATTGCAGATGCCATGGTGAAATGTGTTTTAAAAATTTGGCCGTGACGTTCAAGTAAAATTCCCATGAAAAATTATTACATTATCCTGTCACGAGCTGTTCACGTGCGTGAGCATGAGACATCAACAGTTGTCACACCTCAATGTCCCCTGCTATACGTCATGAGCGGGTGACATCTCTTTTGCCCCTTGTCATGTGACCACCTATCAACCAATGAAATCGTGTATTGTTTAGGAGAAAAACACACCCATATAACAATGAAAGTTGTAACATTGCATTAACGTTGTCACATGATAATGTCAATATTTAACAATTAGACTGCGTAGTTCCAGTTGTATGTGAGCAGATAGTAAATGACAAGAGGGCGAAGCCCAATGACTATCGCTTAATATAGACAGAAATGGCAAGTTATCTAATTGTGTGAAATGGCAAGTTATCTAATGGTCAATATCAACAAAACGTACTCTTGCAATTTCGTAATATTATCAGGAACAAGTCATAGCATGATGGTCTATCGTTGGCGCT
Organism: Chrysogorgia sp. JL179-B06; assembly: GCA_035772405.1. Lineage (NCBI taxonomy): Eukaryota > Metazoa > Cnidaria > Anthozoa > Scleralcyonacea > Chrysogorgiidae > Chrysogorgia > Chrysogorgia sp. JL179-B06. Next base: position 1,318,564 of record JAYKKM010000495.1, on the reverse strand, counting down.
AAAGAAAGGGGGTTGTTATAAAAGGTCATAAAAGTTACAATAACTATGTCAAATTAAAACACCAAATTAAAACGCGTTTTACTGCTTAAAATAACAGATCACGACCCACAATGTTCATTGGTTGAAAATCAACAATATACATGTATACATATATATATATATATATATAACAAGAGAACGTAAAAGTTAGCTGCAAACCTATACGAACGCTTCACCACCCATTCCTTAAATCCAAGGACAAGTGAGCGACAGAAAATATCAAAAGTGTTGTATATAAGATTGATTGCTCGGAGTGTGATTTTACCAATTATGGACAAACGGAAAGAGCTTTTAAAACCAGAATCAAGGAACATGAACGCGCGGTATCAATATTTGACAATAAATCGAAAATAACACGCTACTGTCAACAAAGTAAGAAATTACCATGAACGATTATTCCTCGAAGCTTGGTATTCCCAAAAGAATTCTAACTCTGACAATGACTGTATACATATTCCTGACATCTATAAATCACAGCATATTTACATAACCATTGAACCTATTCAAGTCAGCTTTGACATGTATTTAATCTTTTAACCAACTAAGATCATAGTTTTTTGATCGAAACGTCTTTACTTAAGTTTTTATAAACGTTGTTTATACGTTTTTAACTAGTCAGTGTCAACTCCTTATGTTATTAAAGTTTATTTTATTAATGTATTCTGACTGCAATTTTAGTAATATATATATATATATATTCTTTTTTATAATCCCATGTTTTTGGAGTGTATTTAAATAAGACAAACTTTAATTTTCACTTTAAAAACAAACCATGGGCGTTTTAACCTCCATGGTCTCCACCACCCTACCCTAACCCTAAACATAATCATAATCTTAATCCCAACCACCACCTAACCCCTGGGACCTCAATATATGAAAGTTATGAAAAGTGATTTCGGACAAAGTGAACTCCGCGGTACCCGAAGCGTCTGTTATAACGTTAGCGCTAGCGATTGTTGCGTAGACGTACTTAATAATAATAATAATAATAAAAGTCTTTATTAGCAAGAATAGTCACAACAGACATGTGGCTTTACAAAAGATACAAATAATAGTTCCTACAATTCCATAATAGTAATATACTAAAGAAAGTTCCTCGTTACTACACAAACTGAAAGAGACATCTGTTTACGAAGGATCTCTTAAATAGGAAGGATAAAATCGTGTCCACGCTTTCTAAGAATTCTGGCCCTCTTGGGAGGTAACAAATCATATAATACATGACAAGTGTTTTCTGAAATTACTTTCCATAGCTTGCTGTCTCTCACTCTAATTATCTCTGACATCACACTGCGCTTGGACGTATAACCAAAACGAAAGGCCCGATTTAGAAACTTATCAATACGATCCAAGTATTTACCCTTATAGGCGGAGCTCCAAACCTCTATTCCATACAAAATTAGGGCCATGATAAGCGAATCAAATAGCTTACTTATTTGATCTTTAGGATATCCATAAAATTTACAAACTCGTAATATATACAAGCGACTGCTATGGCGCTTTATCGGGTTCAAAATTGAAATGAGTGAATTTGTCGATATATAGTTACCACATTGCCAGAATGTATGAATTTGTCAAATGATGGATTCACCAAATCATTGAATTTGTCTAAATGTGCGAATGTGTCGAAACTATAAATTCGTCGAATTCCTCGATATCTTTCAAAATACGACATGCAAGTATATATTCATCGAACATTCGAATTCGTCGATAGTACCTTGCGAGTTTGGCTACTGCTGAGCCCACTGATTTCGATTTCCGGTCAGCGATGAAGGGTTTGGTTAACCACGTGTTTTACGTTCGCGCGTTCGACGACCAAGGTTCATCTGACTTTTACATGTACTGAAGAACGTAAAGCATGGAAAATATTCTTAGAGACTGCGCAGAAAGACTAATTTCGGATGCAAACAACATCGGTCCGGCTGCTAGAGTACAATCACCGTCTTCTGCCTCAACGACAGCGGGAGTAGCAATGCCAAATACGTCAGCTTCTGGTGCCTTGACCGCCGCCAATACTAACGTGTCTTCCAATTCGTCTATGGCTTTAGAAGAGCATCGACGAATATTTGGTTATCGTCCGCCAGCAGCGTCAAGTAGACCGCCTAGACGCCCTGCTCAACAACGTGTTTCACGTGGCAGCAGCTCAACTACGCCATACTCTAGACGATCCTCGACCTCCTCATATATTCCCAAAAATACCTTCACCAAAGCCTTTGTTTGTCTGTCGAAGGTAAACCAAACCTCCCCCCCGAGCGCTGCAGAGAGGATCAGCCTTAGTTTGGCAGGTTTGGGCGAAGAAAAGATAACATTTGAAAAAAATGGTGATTCGGAACATGTCTATGGAAAACTACTTAAAACATTTCCCACTCTGATAAATGGCGGAGGATATGAAATCCTACGAACATCTGATGGAAATTCAAAAAATTTGATTGAAGTGCCATGTCCACCAATGGGATATACTGTCACTTTTTTAAAGAGCGCTCTGGGTCAGGCTAAGGCATTTGTGAGACCGCTACAGCAGAACATATCATTGCAAGTTGAGCAACCAAAGGTAATAATATACATGTACATCTATCCCCCCCCCCCCCATAGTTTGCTAACAACGAAATTGTTAGTATATTGTCAGTTCAAATCTGTTCAAACTTGCTGGAAATTACTTTCTATTTTTTTTTAATTATCCATGTCCCTAGTATCGTAATATGTGCCCTCACAGTTCACACCCTTCCCCCAAATGATTTTCCTTCTCATGGCCATACATAATAGCTGCCAACAAAGATTATTCTTATGAACCATCTGCATGATGTTGTACGCGCATCATTTTGGTTGGGCAACATGCATAAAAACATAGCCAAAACCAAAGAAAAATCCAAGTGTTTTCAAAGATATTGAAAGAAATTGAAACTAATATCTATATACAGAAATGGTTTCATTGGGCTATTACGTTTAATATCCGCACCCCCCCCTGTTGAGGACCAATTTTTCCACAGGGGTTTCCATCACAACATTTTCCAGACCGGTCGATCTCTGTCTACCACTTTTCCAATGGGGGCTAAAGGTGGAAATATATTTTCCAGATGGGTAGCAGGGCCTTTTTAAAAGATTTTTCCAGAAAATTTTGAAATGTAGAAGTGCTGAAAGGCGATTTCCTGCATTCTGAGTAAAGCCTGATCCTGAAATTTTCCTTCTATACCTTTATTCATTTGTTTGTAATTAAAGAAATAGAGACTTTTCATTGGGAGGGGGCAAGATTAAATGGTCGAGGACCTATTTTCCAGGGGGTCCTCTTAGGAAGAGTTGTATTTCCGAGGGGGTTTTACACTTTTCCAAAGGGGTGGGGGACAAAATTTCCATAAGGGGTGGAGTAATTTTCAAAAATTCCAGAGGGGTAAATATAGCGGTCCTCGACAGGGGGGTGGTGCGGATATTAAATGTAATAGCCCATTTCCGGACATGGTTCATGAACGTTGCCCTATGTTTACCAAAATCATCCATGTTTCCTGCCAAGTTTATTGTAATGGCTCTATTTACTGAAAAAACTCTGGCCAGCCAAGTGAAGAGCGTTAGATGCACGTTACCATAATTATTATCTTGTTAATTGGTGTATTTTCCAGGTATAGTTTATGTTTCGATTCCAGAAGCAGGATTTCAATAATGGATTACCCTTTATTGGTAATACTAGGTGCATAACCTGCCATTTTGCTCCATAGAAAATTCCTCTTAGTACTTTGTTCCCTTGCATCAAATGCCTGAGGGAGGACTGCTTCTATCATCGACTCTTAATTTGTTTCCCATTTTTTATTTGTCCATACCTTTGAAGTCTTAAATATTATATACTTTGTTTGTTTTTAGCAATGAAAGTTCAGTGCAAATGCAAATCACTGAATTTACCAGCACATATCAAGATGAGACAGATGAAGGTACAGTAATATTCATACTGATGCAATGCTGGAGTGTTCTAGTGTATAATGTACCATACATGATATGTATTATTGCACACTTTGCTTATTGATAATTCTATTGTAACATGTTAATGATAAGCCATATGATATATGACAATATATACTTAATTATAGGAAAACTTGAAGAATTGCAGCAGATGTTCCCACAAACCAAAGAGAGTGTGCTAAATTCTGCAATCACAGAAGCTCTAGGAAATGTTAGTGAAGCTGTTGATGTTATTCTGTCTGGAAAAGGTACAGTGTGCACTTTTTGTTAATGGCATTGTAAAAAGATTTTTGTTGTAACAAAAGTTTCTAATTTATTATAGCATTAAAAATGTAACTTAACTAAATGTTTGGTACCATTTCTTGTAACAGGAGATGGCTGTCATACACACTCGCAGTCACAACAAGCGTGTAGTTCACAAATTCCAGGTATGCAACTCCATACATTCATAACTTCTGCATTTAAATAATTTGCACAGTGTATGTAACTTGTTCATTGTACTTTCTCATTATATTTCTTTATATATATATATATATATATATATATATATATAATATATTTTCTTATAATCCATGAAATAAGCCACTTTTTGACATTTACTTGTTTCTGTTGTTGTGATGTTGTGTTTTCAACCCTTCATTCAGCAGACTGTCTAATTATTTCCCCAAATTATGTGGATAAACAAAGCTTTAGTCTTATGTAAAATATCTTAGAATATGGCAGTTTAATAAAGCTATTAGTTTACAAATGAATCATTTTGTTCTATTTTACACACTATTTTTTGTCAGTAAATTGATGATGATGGATTTGATGAGATAATTGCTTCTGGAATACCATTTCTTTCCCAAAGAAGTGATAACCCAAGAGAAATTGGTAAGGTGCATGGACAAGGGCATGTGCAATTCCAGAAAATATCCATATATACTCTACCTGTGGAGGATAATTGTCAAGTTATGGGTCCTCTCCCCCTATTTGGACATCTTTATTTAATTAGAACAACTGATCAGGAGTAAATATGTAATATATACATACTTAATTTCTACCCTCCCCCTTTGAACAGCCAAATTTTTCTCATGTGGGGCCAGTGGTTTGAGTTTTTTCTAAGTTATAGACTTAGATTGACTAAAAATTGATTACCTTTCATTTCTTAAAAGCATTTCCAGCCACTGTTGCTATAGTGACATTAACTGAAACAAAAACTTTGATAAGCATGGTTAATGCAAAAGACAGATTTTTCTACTGACTAAATATTTGGATATCAAATTTTGTATTCTTCAATTGTAAAGAAAGTGGTTGGGACTTATAGATTTGCCTTGCATAAAAACTGTATCTCCCCTTTGGCAACCATGTTTCCAGATCCTTATCCAGAGTTATATTTGTAAGAGTTAATGACCAAAACCGAGGTCAACAACTTAGTTATTGACCGAGGGGCTGAAGGCCCCCCGAGGTCAATAACCAAGTTATTGAGTTTGACCGAAGTTGAGGTCATTAACTGACTGATTTCATTCATAATATAGATGATATCCGTTGTTATTTAACAAATAAATAGTACTCTAGACGTAGTTTTAGAGCAATAAAGTAGGTCATTTAATATTCAAGGCATTAACCTATATATTGCCCGCAATACATCAAAGAAAATCCACACATGAATGAAATAATATACTTTATTATATGACAATGACGTAATTCTTCCATATAAGGGCACGAGAACAGAACAAATACCAGGCGTTATTGCATGGTAAAATCCGTATTTCTCCTCTTCTGAACAGAACAAAAATACGGATTTTTTTGCGGCTTTAAACCAAAGCCTAAAATGGCGGATGCGAACTGTCTTTTTAATTTTGAAAATGTAAGTACAGACATGAACGACGCCTTATTATTTTCGTTAAACTCTGACGACTTTGACGATGAATATCTCAAAGCAATGGACAGTTTAACAGAAACAACGTCTGACAACGTATCACAAACAAACGAGGAAATGAAATAAATACAAACTTATTCAATTTCTGCAAGTAGTCATATAATAAAAACCTCATTGAATGGTTTGGCATATAATACGGCCGGGAATTTTACTTGAGAAACTCGTAAAATACCCGGCCGTATTATATGCCAAACCATTCAATAAGATATAATTATTTACTTTATTAATCACCTGGGGCCGGTTGTTCAACCACCGATTAGCGCTAATCCTGAGTTAAAATTTAATCAGCTGTTTATTTTGTTATGTTCGATTTGATAACTGGAGTTCAAACTTCTTGGGGTAAGACATTTCAAAGTTTGTACGATATCTAAACTGAAAACTTTGAACATCTTTGCCTGCATCTTCGTAATTTCGTTTACAAAATTTTCACTAATCCTGGATTAAGCTAATCGCCTTTTGAACAACCGGGCCCGGTTGCTATTTAACAATTAAAATAATGTGGATTAATGACTACGATGGTTATTAAAAATACAAAAGTATGCCACCATTCTTTTGTTTGATTTCTTTTTTATTTGCAGATATTTCATCAATTATTAGAAGCCTTGGCAAAAAACTTACTGGCCAAAAATTAAAAGTTTGCACCGACGATGAAGACCTTGTGTCAGATGCCTTGGCTTTGTACAAAGATCCGCAATTTGATCCAGCAAGGCCATTAAGGATAACATTTAATAATCAGCCAGCAATTGACACTGGGGGTCCTAGAAGGGAGTTTTTCGAGAAAGTTTACACCAAGCTGGCAAATGGGTGCGATGTTGCTTTTAAGCTATTCGAAGGGCCACCAACAAGGCTGTTACCAACCTATAATGCAAGAATTGTTTTCTCTGGTATTATGAAATGTGTGGGGAAGATGATTGCCCATTCCATTGCTCAATGTGGAATAGGCATATCCAGACTTTCTCCAGTCTGCTACTGGTACTTGGTATACGAGGATATCGACAAAGCTGTATCATATTCTGAAGTGTCAGATGTCCAGGATCCAGATGCAGCAGCTTGTTTACATAAGGTTTAATATGAACCTGTAGTTAGTGTAGTGTAAGATACAAAATTATTCATAACAATTAACAGTCCATCATTTTGCTATATCTACGGTAGCACAAAAGCCACAAATTGCTGGGACTGCAAATAAATGGGTAAAAACAGACAAACATGATATTCTGATGCTATCGCTATGTTGCACTGTTGTGGGTATATAATCTAATAATCTATACAATACAGTTCGTACAATTGCACATGACACAATTAACAAATAATTTTACCATCTGTAATATTGTATTTTTGGTTTATTTTTAAGATTATTAATGCAAGGACACAGGATGACATAAATGCTCTTAATGGAGATGGTAACATCATAGGTATTGTGTCTGATATTGGAAGTACATGCATCTTATCAGTAAGTAAAATACATGATCTAAAATCTGATGAGGACAATGATTATTTTGGTGATCCATTACAAGAAACTTAGCTAACTTTCTCTTTCTCAAGGAATTATTTATTATTACTGGCAATTAAATACCTAAATAAGTACCGGTATAAATTTTTTATAACATTTATTGATTTGTACAGATCTGCTGACCTCAATAACTACTTACTTTACCCCTTTCCCTCTTGAAGCCTTAGCTTTGATGGCAAAAGCCCTCCAGAATAAAAAAATTAATATATATATAATAATAAAAGGTCTGTTTTGGGGTGGCATGGCAGGGGGTTACCCCACCCATAATTTTTTGATATGGGAGGTTGTCATTAAAGCATAAATTAAAAATACACCCCATATAGAATGAATTTTTAATGTAACACCCCATCCAAAATTTGAAGTGGCACAATTCTAGCATCCCCTGGCCTTTTTTGTCAAAACCCTGCCTTAACTAGTTTTTATTTTTTCTAGCTCAAAAACAAAAGTGAAATTGTGCAATGTATACTTTGTCATTTTGTTATTAACAAAAGGAAGGTCCTGTTTGACCAACTGAGGGAAGGGCTCAAAACCCTTGGTGTTCTAGACAAGATCATCAAATACCCTGAGATTTTGGCACCTATGTTTATTTTGATGGAGGAATCCCTCAACCCTGCCTTTGTCAAAAGACTATTGGTATTTCCTCCAGATACTGGTGACAATGTCATTAAGCATATGCTACTGCAGTTCATTGATGAGAGCAGTATTATAGGTATGTCAGCTACATTGTAGGCTTGTAGCATAGTACATAAGTACAGATATGTCATTTATTTTCTGCAACACTTGTGTTCAATATGTACTTCAGGGCTGCTCAAATGTTTTGTTTCGAGGGCCAGATTAGGAAGTATGTGGATTAGGAAGTATGTTCAGAACATCATTGTCAAAAGTTATATGACATCAACTGTAATAGCGTTAAAGAATAGACAACGTGAAAACATAATTATTTTGTCCACTCATTGTTTTACCAACACAACTAAAATCACCTTTCTGCCTTCTTAGAGCTTAAGAAATTTTTGTGCTTTGTCACTGGAACTTCCAGTGTTGCCAATTTATCATCAATCGATGTTTACTTTGATGCTACTGGAGGAGAAATATTGGCATCAACATGCACAGAATCATTGAGGTTACCACCTGATGTCCAATTGTATGAGGATTTTAAGGAAGCCATGCTAACAGCTATTATGGACAGTGGTGCATCATTTAATACTATGTAACCATCCAACCAACATTTGGCCAGACAAAAAATGTTGTTATTGCATTTGTTTGAAATTTTGATAAAATGTTATTGTTACTGGATACAAAATAAAAAAATTGTAGATTGAATACTAACTGTGAATGAGTACAATGCACCTTTTTTGCCAAGCACACTTTTTCATGTTTCAGGCCAATCTTAATGTTTTAACAATATTGTAGCAGTTAGCAACCCATTAGACAAGTTATGATAAACAGCTCAAGCGCTGAAAATCAGCCAAGAAATGTAAGGACATCGAGAATAATGTCAATTCCATAATTATCACTGTCTCTCAGTGGATTAATCAACTGTAAAAGTTCCTGATGTCTTTCGTCTGAACATGGTTGATTTGTAACTGGAACTGACACACTTTCTGGTTCCTCATTCGACTCGCATGGCACAGGACCATCATAATCAATGCCATATTGTTCTAATTCTCCCTAAAATACCAAAATAAAAAAATAAAATTTTTAAGAGGCCATTACCAGGAATGGTGTTTGTGTGCCATTATTGACATGGTAACTATGTTTCAAAGTTACTATACTTATAAATGTTGTTTTTCTAAGGCCGGAAACACTAGGCAGTCGCTGTGGTTGCATGTCGTGATCAAAGCAACTGGGTTGTCAATGTACCTAAATGGCATACACGGAAGGGATGTTTTAATAGAAACAACAAATTTTTATAACAGTGCATCCATCTTGAAACCCTCCTTTCATGTGTCGCTTTGGTTGTGCAACCATGGCAACTGCCTAGACTGTGTGTTTGTGATTACAAAGTCAAACAGTAATTTAGGTGTTTATTTATACTAATTACTTATAAGTAAAATAAATAAAAATCTAAGTTACTGTTTGACATACAGTACCAAAAGGTGAAATTAAACTGATTTAAATTTTGAATGACTTGTGCCATTCATGTAAAAATGTTATGCTTAAAGCAAATATTATAATGATCAAACTTTACTTACATCAGTGACATTTTCAAAGTTATCCATTTCAGTAAACTCATTGCCTCTCATTCCATCCAATAAGACCCAAAATATACAACTGCATAGGTGTTCGGCTTCCAGCAGTCCTTATGTGATGGCGAACATATCCTGATTTCCAAGTATTTAGATGGTTATTAATTCGAGGCACATAAACAAAATGCAATGCAAACATGTGGGTTTCATTTGATGGATCAATTACATGTGAATCCTCCAAATGCCGAAAGAGGTGGTAATATATGTATAATACCCCCTCATAGACATCCCTCCACAGTCGCTCAATCCTTTGATTGTGCACACTTTTGCCTGCAATCATGGTACCTCGTCCTGGTCCCCGGCGAGGATGATTGAGCATAAAGTGTGACACAAGAACATTTTCGCCTCCTTTGTCTGACCTCACTCTGGAGGGTAAGCCATATTGTGTCACTGCTTCTTCAAACAATTCCACGACCGTTTCTGCCCGATTATTAGTCCCGCACTTCAGATAAACAGGAATTCGTTTGTAGCCATCAACACCACCATGAACTACAATTCTCCATCTAGTGAGGGTATATTAAAGAAGACTATTTTGAGTTACAGTAATGTGTATACAGTATTTTAATATTTATATTGTGATTCTTTAATATTATTAATGTCTACTATATAAATAGTTTCATGTATTAGAAATACCATTACCTAATGAGCTTGTGATTGCCATCAATATGCCAAAGTGAAAGGGGGCCCCTAACACTATACACCATCCTTGGAGTTATTGACAACCATCTCATTGCCACACCTTCAGGGTCTGTTCGATGCATAGATTCTCTAACCCTTGACTGGGTAACTTTAATGGACATTGACTTGAGTTGTGAATATACTCTTCGATAACCTGCATTGGGAAATTCTCTTTGAATGCCTCTGACTAGTTCATCCAATGCTTCATCGGTCAAATCACTTTGCTGATGTTGAACTGAAATATCGTATTCTCGAATACGCCTTTTTACTGTGCTCTTCGAGACTCCTAGAGCATGGGCAATATCAGGCACCGAGATATCATAATCGAGCATATACTCTAGCTGCTCCCTAGGGATGATGAACTTCGGTATTCCAACAGTACCACTGGCAACCGTGGCGTTGACAGGGACTCTCCTGCGTTCGACATAATATGCATTTTCAAGTAATGAAATTGCTGTTGATATAGTATGAGAAACCTCACTAAATCTGTTTCCCATGCGTACCAAGTGGCGAAGAATTTGTTCTAAGCGAAATATAATAAAGTCCACTATTTCTTCGTCTGGACTGGACTGCAATCTTCTGGAAAGATCAAGAAGAGAATGCCTAAGTCTGGTAACATAATTCGCCATGTCCGCGTCCGCCATTTTGCCCACCGCTGGTAACTGGAAATCGAAATCAGTGGGCTCAGCAGTAGCCAAGCTCGCAAGGTACTATCGACGAATTCGAATGTTCGATGAATATATACTTGCATGTCGTATTTTGAAAGATATCGAGGAATTCGACGAATTTATAGTTTCGACACATTCGCACATTTAGACAAATTCAATAATTTGGTGAATCCATCATTTGACAAATTCATACATTCTGGCAATGTGGTAACTATATATCGACAAATTCACTCATTTCAATTTTGAACCCGATAAAGCGCCATACGTTTCGGCCTTTTGGGCCTCATCAGTGTAGTGCTGATGAGCAGGATGAAGATAACTGCTATTTACAGTCACCCTTGATGCCACACAAATGTGGGACATCAAAAACCATGCCAGAGCGCTCAAACTGCAAGCAGTGATATATATATATATATATATTGCAAACAGCTGTAGGGAATCTACTGATGGCAGTTGATGAAGGCAGAGCGCACAAATTCAAAGGAAGAAACCTTTGGGACATCAAGTTAGATGGTAAGGTGTTTTAATCCTTCTATTTCTAACATACACTATTACAAATGAAGAAAACATTCTTGTGGAAATAGTGTGGAAATATATACATTTTAAGTCCAAACCGGGACCAGTTGCGAAAAATGCAACTTCAAGGCTTTCCGGCTGGAATTGAACCCGCGACCCTGCGATGCTAGTGCAGTGCTCTGACCACTGAGCTACGGAGGCCGTTGCCGAGAGCCTAGTCACGAGTTATGTATATATAGGTGGTAATGCCGGGATAAGATTCAAGATATATTACAAGTAATATTTGGCATTTCACCCGATGAAACTACATGTTTTGAGGATTGATGGTTGAGGAAAATTTCGAGTGTGGAAATAAATACGTTTTAAGACCAAACCGGAACCAGTTGCGAAAAATGCAACTTCAAGGTCTTCCGGCTGGAATTGAACCCGTGACCCTGCGATGCTAGTGCAGTGCTCTGAGCCTCTGACCACTGATTATAAAACCACTGCTATTACAACTTGATCATATAAAATCCCCTTCCTCCAAAGTTCAACATTATATAAACCAATGAAATAAACTAATAAAAAATCTGTTGATCAATGTTTCAAGAACCCTAAACCCTCACCCGCTTTAACAAGATGCCATGTACTCTGGCCTGTCTCCACTCTCACTCTCTCACTCCTCTCTCTCATATATATATATATATATAATATATATATATATATAATATATATATATATAATATATATATATATTATATATATATATATATAATATATATATATATATATATCTTGACAAAGGGGCTTGCCCCGAAACGTTGACAAAATAAAGTTTTTATCGTGATTTGATATACTTAATGTTTTTGAACTTGAGAAGGAGGATTCTTGTTTGCAATATATATATATATATAATATATATAGAGTGAAAGTGGTCTTACCTCAAAATGATAAAAGCCGCAACTGTCAGTTTCACGCAAGGCGATCTTCAGGCTGAAGATATACGAAAAAGAAAACGTCCAGCGAAGAGGCAACATTGTAAAAGACAACTTCGACGAAATTGAAAATTTTATTGAACAACGGCCTTAAAATACACGAGTTAAGAAGCCTACCTACGACATGAATGTGTGGAACCGAATATGTTATTTACCGTTTTGGTCGGTCCGTATGGAAAAATATTTGCCCTCGGTCTCAAAAATATCCCTCGGCTTGCAGCCCCGGGCCATTTTTGAGACCGGGCAAATAGTTTTCTATACGGACCTCCCAGCCGGTAAATAACATATACATATCGTATCGAATGAAAAAGCTGGTATCGACCATCCCTATCGGATGCGCCTTGAGATTGGCAAGGGCGATACTGTTACAAAACAGGAATTCATGGCAGGTTTTAAAAGCAAAAAAGAAGAGGTTTTTGAATGATCTACAACGAAAAATTGGCACAAAACGAAAGGGAATGTATTGACGTTTTGGGTCAAGTTCAGTAAAAAAGATGAGAATTTCTCCAAAGTTTATCAAAAATAGAAGTTGGAAATCACGAGAAATATGAACACCAAACACAAGTGAGTATATTTTTTAAGGGTGTTTTTGAAGAATGAAGAATTCGCCATATTGCTTGCCACTTATGGGGGTGGAAACATTGTAACAGCTTGTCACTTAATGAGTTAACCCATTAAAGTGCAAGACTCCCCCATGACGAGTAAAATCGTCTTGCATTAGACAGAGTAAAAGAATAAAGTAGGGTGCATTTGGGCGCATTGCTGCTTGATGGGTTAAGTAAGCTGCGAATAAATGTGCACTTACTGCTCATTGCACCACTGTCTCGTACAATAGCTCCTAAGAGTAAATGGAAGAATTCTCTTCTCGGACCGCCATGGTCCACAGCATCTTCTTCACCTTCAAATGTTGCAAAGGTAACATTCAACATGCCAGACCGATTCAGGAAACCTTTCCTCTTGAAGTATGGCTGTGCAGTCTGCCAAATACTTATCCTGCTCACAACAATGTTTCGAGCATCACCCTGAATTTTATTTGCTGCATGCTCCTTTACTACAGTAATGAAACCATACTTGTGAGGATAGCTGGTTCATTGCCATTGGTATCCTCATTAACAGCATCTTCAACATGCTCGTGCATAGATAAGCTGTTATGTATAGCCTGTTGGACTGGATCATTCTCATCAATCCCAACTGGTCTAATAACAAAATAGTAGCAAAAATAAAAATGTAATTTTGAAATGAAATGATAATTAGTACATAAAAATTCTGAACACTGATTGGATATGAACTATTAAGTATATTTTAAGCATATTTTTTGAGATTTGTGATTTTAATAAAAAAGAAGTTATTTGAATATATTGTTTATTTCCTTGTGTTATTTTATAAAAAAAGCAGAAAACACTTTTTGTGTTCAATTTACAAACCTGTACAGTTATTAAAACACTTGTGAAAGGTTGGGAAAAGTAGCCATTCAGTAGCCTGTGTACAAACTGTATTATGCTGTAATACAGTCTGTGAAAATTTGTGGCATGGCTTGTCAACCCCCAGCTGCGCTACCCAGATCTGGGTAGTTGATTGACAAAGGTCAACAAAGTTCTGACTTGATATTAATGTAAACAAATTGCAACACGCTCAGGAATTTGCATTTTATTTGTTCAATTGGATATCATATTAATCTGCAATACATCAGAAACATTTTTGCATCGAAAATTTAGTAGTTTGAAGCATACAGAGAAGTAAAATTTATAATGAACATCAAGTGCCATGAAAACATTATTTCAATTTTGAAAATCAAGTCCAACGGTCATTGATATTTAAGTCCAGCCAATCAGAACCCATTAAGTTCAGTCATGACCAATCAGAATCAACTACACATATCTGGGTAGCGCAGCTGGGGGGATGTTTGCGATGTTACTCTGAGTGTGCATCCACACCGGGCAAGCTGAAAAATTTGCCTGACCACGGTTGGAATATATATACTGTATATATACTATATAAATTAAGGTACCAAAAATCTTTATTAAAACATTTTAAATTACTGTACAGTTTTGTGCACAACGTGCACTCGTCAGATTAAAAAATATACTATATATATATATATATTAAATCTTAAAATAGTGTTTGTTGCAACTTAAAGTTTCATGTAGTTTTAATTAAATATATATTCTCACAATGGGTTGCCGTGTAGTCTGCCACCGCACAATAGTAGTGGCTTTTTAATAAATGTTTTACACACATTATACATGTGGACCTAACCCTCACCAATGTCTTGAACCATACGTTGAGGCGCATGCCCATATAAGGCCATAGCACCTCGCCCTGCCCCCCCTGTGTGAGAAATCTGTTTCTCGCTTCTTTCATACTTCAGCCAGCGAGAAACTATAAATAATATATAAATTTGGATTTGCTTAATGTAATACACCCTTTCAATAATTATGTCACAAATACTTTTTTGGCCTGGAAGCCTTGCTCTCATTAGTAAAGACGAAAGGCAAATGGCTCACCATATCATGATGTATTACTGTATATCAAAATTGTATATATTATATGTATTTTTAATCTTTTAACTATCTTTAATAGGCTTACATTTTTGTAATGAACTTGGGAAACAAAATCTTCCTTATTAAGAGGACTACAAATTATATGATGATAAACTAGGAGTTACTATCGCAAGGAAGTGCTGCCTAATGGCAATGTAGGAGTCAACGTAAACCTTGACCGCCCCCAAATTGTTTAAGGGGGCATTTGTAGTAGGACAATGTCCCCAGGGGTAGGGGCATTTTGGGGTTCATATGAAATCCCCACATAAGTCCCAGGGACCCAGGGTAGGGGTTGGAGTTGGGTCCTGCAAATACATGGAACCAAGGAGCATGATTAACATTTGGGAAAGTAAAAATACTCTTTTATTTAACAAAGGGTATTATAGTGGTAAAGTTCTAGAGTAAGTGTACTGTTATTATCATTAGCACTTGCCGTTAAATAAGAAGTTTCTTGTTCATATGTGATAAACTTTTTATATTTTATGTGGGGACTTATTACTTGGGCTACCCCCTGTGGGGGGGTAGCACCAAGTCTTAAAATGGGCTGCACTTCTGTATTTTTTTAATTTTAATTTTTATTATTTTTATTTTTCTGGTCAACAAAATGCAACTAATTCCCATCTATCAAACTGACGTGATCTTATTTCGTTGTTCTTTATTCTCATGACGTCATGACTGTTTCAGTGATGGAAACGAGCGCTGACCTTATATTCATCCACGCTTCTTTGGTCGCCATTGCCATTGATCAACTTCAAGACTCTAGCAAATTTGTGATAAGATTGATAAGGAATGTGGCTGGCAAGTATATTAATAATAAACATGCTCACACTACTTACAATCGCAGACACCGATAGCGGTAGACCTACACTAAAAGTAAAATATGAGCGATTTCGAAACAGGTTGTTCCGCGGTCTCCATTATTATCGTACGCTGATGTGTACTCGATCAAATCTATGTTTACATGTTTTATTGAATCGATCAAACTGTTTAAATGTGCTACTAAATTGTACTGAAATATGTTGCTCAATTGCTGTAAATGGAAGAATGAAGAACATTGATGAAGTGATAAATGAAGTGACAGGCACTATAAAACATGCTGATGCTGTTGTGATATAATACCCGACGCGGCAATGTTATTTTTTTCTAATATCTGTTCGATTGAAGGTCTTCGTGTGTCAAAATGTATATAAAAAACAACGGCAAGGTATACGAAACATATCTGTTACGAAATTACATCGGTTTAATGGACATAAGAGCATTAAATCATCGGGTAAACAACGAATAGATCTTGAAGCCATGTCCTTTGATTTTAGAGACGAGTCTCGCTTTAATCGCTAATACGCATTTTCTCATATAACATCTGATCTTCACATTTTAAGTAGACGAAACCTACAGCGTTCGATTCGCCAGATTCAAGTGATCATTTCGATATAGAATTGATTTAAATCGGACAAAAACACAATATTTCATGATTAATATTGCAGAGTTTCACGGGATAAATGTCAACACAGTATAATTAACAAGACGCCCGCTAGGCGTTAACTCGGGCTACTTGAGGTTGTGGCTTGTTGAAAGACATATATTGTAGGCAAATTCAGTGATTTGAATTCAATATACACAAATCTATAGTTGTAGGTACAATGGTACATGTAATGATACAGCTGTCAGTGCAGGGGTGGTTAAATTTTCCATCATTACAACCCATAACATAGTGTTGGCCAATGGCTTTGATTATATGCAGGTGAGTTGGCTCAGTATCCAAGCTGGCTTACTGAGAAGTCTGCCCCACCAAATGAGCCATCCTGTTTGCTGACCTAATCCAGTTCTAGTCAACAGGGTCAGCCTGGCAAGCGAGCCGGCCTGTGCTCATGTAATAAGAATTCATATGGTCAGTCCAGCAAACAGGTTCAGTTTGAGCAAGCATTAAATCAGTTAATCTTTTTCTCAGTGTATAAGGCATGGCAGTAAATCAAACCATGCATTTAGCTGGCAGTAGCAAGGTCAAACAACAACAAACTCTTTACTCCTTGATCTTGATAGTTGGTATGGGTGTCAGAGATTTATATACTGTGTGTTCATTTGTAAGCATTTGTGTATAATAATACATGTATGAACAATCGATACAAACTTACTGATAACCCAGAACATTTTGGAGCCCCATTTAAGCTTACAGGTAAAATATCGAGTGAAACAGGGTTACTCAATGGCAACAATGAGTGTCAGATTTATATACTGTACGTTCATTTGTAAGCATTCGCATATAATATGAACAATCGATACAAACTTACTGATAACCCAGAACATTTTGGAGCCCCATTTAAGCTTACTGGTACAATATCAAGTGAAACAGGGTAATTAATTCGATATATAGCAACATTGCATACTTTAATAATAGTACTTCTACTTGGTATAATATGAAACAATAAACTGTAGCATCGTATTTTGTATAATTACATAACAAACAATACAGGCAACAAAGCTTATAAAAATATTACAGTTACCTCAGAACAGTTAACATATTTCCATACAGCATTCATATGCAAGCATTCATATGTTGAGTCTCATATTAAATTATTAAACATTTAGTAGACAAAAAGCGTATGGAAACATATAATTTGATCGAGTACAGGTTCTCGAAATCGTAGACCAACCCGTTTCAAAAGCGATCTGGATTGTGAGCGTATATAAGATCAAGATACTTGCCAGCCACATCAAAGATTTTCAGTGAAGAACACTCGAAGAAAGGTGTCAGATCAGATGAGTAAATAAATCAGAAATATACGCAGTGTTTTTTCAGTTTCGCAAAGGTGGAAAGCCTGGGTAAGAGGTTGATCGGGATGATGCAATAATTAGCCTCCCTAAAAACGACTGCGGGGGGCAAAATTGTTTTGGGTAGTGGTGGGCGATACCACTACTAAAGTATCGATACTTTCGATATTCACAATTCAAAAGATGGTATCGATACTTTTTTAAAATATCGATGTTTTCGATACTTGTCATGTGACCGGATTATGGTTAATATTTAATGTTATCGTTTAGTTCTTTGCCAAATGAGCATGCAGTAACAGCTTTTCACAGTTTTTTTTCCAGGTTTTTCTTTTTCGTGCTGGAAAATGGCAGAAATGGCGTCAACATTTAATGTCGGCGCCAATGTCAATCACAATTAAACATGTTAATGTTGTTTAATGTTAAATTAAATATAAAGACTATTAATTGTTGTGGTACGAACATATTTAACTAGTGTATGAAGTACTTTGTCAACTGACCAGTATCGGTATCGAAAAAAAGTACTCGGTATCGTATCGAAATCGATATTCGCAGTATCGCCCACCACTAGTTTTGAGGATAACTTCACTGCGCATGTGTAGTAATCCCACATTCATAGTCTCGCTCACTAGTCTACTAATTTAGTCAACAATGATGCAATAATTGCCATTTCGCGACATTGCCAAAAAATAAAAAATAAACAGAGCCCTTTCTAAGACTCGTGCTCTCCCCAGGGGGGGAGGGCCGAGTAATAATATATTTGTCCTTGGCTGTTCTTTCCGTCTTCATGATTGATCTCTCATCTGTGTTTCTCTCATCTTGGAGAGAATCTTTGCAATGGTTTGCAGGTTTACAGGTCTTGGTAAACTTTTCCAACAGCGATTCATTGGCAATAAAACGAAAGTCCGAACTCGCTTCATATTCGCTTGCATGCCTTGCCCCCAAATCAGTAGCCCAAGTGAACGCCTGAGCAGGCGTCTTGTTGTCAAATGTTCATCAGTCGACTGACATTGATCAGTCAACGTTCAGCATTAAATAACAATTAACATGTAACTTGAACAAGGAACCTGCATAGTTGTATAACAATGTATAAGAGCTTAAGAAGTCTGTTTAAGCTTGCAAAATATATAGCAAATAAATATAAAAGTTAATCAAGAACTGTTTCTCTTGTGCACTCCTCCAAGGGTGTGGTTTTAAGTTCTTCTTCTGGCTCAATATCTGTTATTTTGTTATCAACACTGTCATATGTGATATTAAAGGATTTGGTGCATTCAAGAACAGAGAATATCAGGTCTTCTTCAGATGTAGTATTAAGATCAACATTGCTCAGAGATTTTGAAAATTTTTGCACACACTGGTTAAACATTGTTAGACGTAGTTTCTGTGATTTGAGTTTTGTGTTTTGAATCACAACATGCAAATACCACTGAGAATTGCAAATGATCAGTTTTTGCATGAGTTGGCAGTTTTCGCAATTTCCAATGGTTGCAGATTTTCCCTTTACTTTTTTAGAGCATGATATGCAACTGAGATTCTTTGATGCCTTCTGTACACCAACAATGTCTGCAGAAATTGTTGATGTAGATAATTTGCTAAGATCATGGTCAACAGTTACCAGATCTTCCTGATGGAATGGGGTTGTTTCTGTATAGGTAAACTCTTCTGATTTTGGTGTATTCAGGTACTTCTCATTTCTTGAAATTTTTAGGCGCAGATTTTCGAAGTCGTAGGTCATGTTTCTTTGGAGGCTGTCAACATGGTCTTCCCACAGCACAAGCTTTATTGAAGCTGTGGTGTCGCTTAAGAAAACTTCTTGCTTTCTTAGAGTACGCCCATCTTGGGTTGATATTGATTTAAGAGATGATATTTCAGCTACTTGACCTTTCAAGGAGACCAATTGCTCTGGGGCAATAGTCTTGAGATTTATGATGTTAGTTGCCACTGATGCTGAGTTCAGTTCATTTGAATAGCAAAGATCAGCAGTTGGTGGTAATGTTGGTGTCACAACATCACAACATCTTCCTTGCCAAAACTGGAAGAACTGCGAAAATGTTGCAGGCGTACAGGGCTTTTAGCATGTTGGATGTTCTGGATTTCTTTCTGTTTTTCAGGAGAAAAACACACTGCCCTCACTGCATTTTTTTTGGTCTGCAGAGTGCAGTTAAAATACTTTTTGTGGGATGCAAACTCTCTGATTGGTGAAACAGCATGGATGAAGCAGTGCAAAGGGTCTAAATAATATGAAAGAGTAAAAAGTATAAAACATATTGCTTGACTCAATGACTATTTGCCAGGGCAAGTCATGCACTGGTGATACAGTATAATTCAAATGGAACTTAATAACTCGATAAATTGAAACGAACGAGGCTAGCTGAACAGCAGTATTTTAATAAACAGTAAATCATGATTAAGTTAAAGGCAAAAGTGAAAAATTGGGTACTCGCTCTAAATAAACTCTCCAGAATGGTTAAGTTTCATGTGAGCGGCACTGTAAAGACACATAATTTACTGCGTTTTCCAGTTGGGTGTGGACAGGCCAGTTGACCGTTTGGGCAAAGCAGTTGTGGAGTGTTACGAAACATGTTATCATGTTGTCAATGTGTTTTAATATACTGAAAGTGAAAGGGCGTCCTTCGCTTTTCTTGGTGGCGAGTGAGTTGTTTACCATTTAGCCATACGGTGAATTATTTCACACCGCGCTGATTTATTCTCTATCTGTTATAGTTTTGGCGTTGTTGCAGGTATCTTTACATCGATATTCGTCCCCAAACCGTAGTCTTGACTTGTGTATCGAAGACTTATGTGTTTATAAATTAGATGTCATCTCCGAACAGAACTTTAGTAATTAATATAATCGTAGCACATGGCATGATGGCATGATGATGATCAGGACTATGTCAAACTACTCCTATGCCAAATCTCCGTTTACTATGTCTTTAATATATAATATTAAATTAATATTGCTATCTCAATCATCTTACCTGAAAAAGGAAATCTTCGCTTGCTTCGAAATCACAGAAACAGCAAGCAAAGTTAGCAAACCCAAACACTGATTCCGTAATCGTAAACACCCGAGAAGAAATACATCATCCCGAGAAGAAATACGTCATAAAACTGTGTGGACATCCATCCAACATCACTGCATCGAGTTTGTGTTCGCTTTACATAGTTCGGCGAAGAGGTCTGGGCACGAAACCGGTCAGTATAATCTGCAGACTGCAGACCAAGTATAAAATGCAGAATAGGTATAAAATGCAGACTAAAACTGCAGACTTGGTATAAAATGCAGACTGCGATAAAAACTCACCTTGAGTTTCACAACACGGAGTTGACGTTCAGCAAATTCGACAAAGATTCCAATCACTGACATTTTGTTGATTATGAAAATGTCCAGTGGTACCGTAACAAGACCACAGGGTTTGGTTATAGTTAGGACCTGATGTTTATAGAAACTAATGGTGAGTATGGTTACCATGGCAACCACCACTTTGCCGATATAAATATCACTAATGGTTTCAGCATTATGTCATTACCCATTTGTGCCAAGTTTTATTGTGTTTGATTAGTGATTGCTAAAATAACCTAAAATAAGTATATATTTTGTGTTAAAATGTTTGTATTTGGTGCCATATTGCTGCTATATGGTTTTATATACCAAATTATTCTCTATAACTTTGGCTATAGTGGATCAATTTTGAAAATTTAAACACCAAAATAATCTCACTGAGCTCTATCTAAATAGCACCTTTTTAGGTGAATATATCCTATCTGAAAATTTGACTGTCTTCCCTGCATGAAATCTTGTTGGTCTATAATCGTCAGAATTTTGTCACTTTTTTTGTCATACGAATAACCACTAACCCAAAAATAACCATGCAAATAACCACTAACCCACAAACAACTTAGATCCTAACCCCCTGCCGAATGAGTTTTCTATCCCTAAACCCCCGCCTTATTAAAGTGTACCTCGATTCCTCATCAAGTTAATGTGACTGCTGACCAACAAGATTTCATGCTCATCCTCGATCATCGCCCGGGCAATCAACAAAATGTCAGTGATTGGAAGTCTTCGTAGGAAAGGCTCTACTGTATTCCTTGTCGAATTTTCTGAACTTCCGTGTTGTGAAACTCAAGGTGAGTCCTTATATCACAGTCTGCATTTTACACCAAGTCTGCAGTTTTAGTCTGCATTTTATACCTATTCTGCATTTTATACTTGGTCTGCAGTCTGCAGTCTGCAGATTATACTGACCGGGCACGAAACACAGGTTACCCAAGTAAAGTCAAGAATAGTGTGCTGCCTCTCTGAGGGTCGGCAGCAAATACTTACAGGAAATCCGTCACTGCATAGGATGTCAAATTACCGTCCTCAATCTCATTGCCTTCTAAACAGTCACTTGATTGGCCAATCATATCTGTGTAATCGCCACCAAATTCTGGCACTTCAACCTGCAGCTCTTCTAGCTCTTCCTCAGTGTCACTCTCCTCATTCTTGCCCAGTAAATCCGTGATAAGGATGTCACTTCCTTTTTCCTTTGGCTTTGGAGATACGGGACAAATATACATAATTATTCTGGAGTAAGGCTTCCCAAGCTCTTTTTATACTTTGCCGTTATGAATTCATCAGAGCCTCCTGGAATAGTACGTGCCAATTTACCGTCTGGATAGACGAGTACATACCCTCGATCACGTGAAAACGTTCTATCATAGTTCTCCCATTTAGTCAAAGATCTTTCCAACACCTGCTCATAAGTCATGTCAGGAAATGTCTTCCCAAAAACACGTCTTGGGTCACATCTTTCATGGTCGTATTCAATGAGACCTAGAATCAGAATCAGTTTTATTTCCACTTTAATATTGCTAGCTTTCAAAATTATGCATTAATACTAATATAGCATATATATTTACATTATAAATGACATAAATATATGAGTATCTATGTTATAGTACCTATGGTGATCAATACTTCGGTATTCTTTGGCGTTGATGTTGATGTTGCGCGTGCCTTTTTTCGCTTTGGCTCGAAATGTGACCTGCGCTCAGCTTCCTTTTTCTTCATAAATGCTGTTAAACTGCCTACAGAAGCAGTGGATTTCGTGTTGTTGGCGAGACTGGCGACGCTGACGGTTTGCGTTCGACTCGAACTAGGCATGGCGACGGTCCGGACAGTGTCTGAACTGCATTCCGATTAATTTTATTTTGCATTGAGAACAAATTCGTTTTGCATTGAGAACAAATTCGTTTTGCATTGAGAACACATTTATTTTGCATTGAGAACAAATTTATTTTGCATTGAGAACAAATTTGTTTTGCATTGAGCCTTATTTCATATTAAATAGCGTATCGAAGTAATTGTTTTTGCACTGAACAAATGTTTCGTGGATTGCACGTATGGGCCACCGTAAAAATACACATGATTCATGATGGCGGATGGTCATGAACTCGCGTGCTCTCCGTCTTGCGAAATTTTAAAAGTATCAAGCGACGTTGAAAATTCGAAAGTCACCAAATCTACTTTGTTATTTATCCACAAAGACGATTTACTATGGAAGGGAGATCTTGAATCTTTAAAAAGATTCATAGAAGCTGATATTCAACTTAGCGGAAGATGGTCGTCGCCGAGAGCGGGGACTATTCAATTTAGCAATCTCGAATTTAGTTTGAAATGGCACGGGGCAACGGAGAACAAACTTTCAATTCTACAAGACAACGAGGAAAATCAGCTACTAAATACCCTCAAGAGCTACGCCACTGTTTATAGCGAAATGAATCAGCGAAAATTGAATGAGCACGTGGTCGATGTTGACATTGAAGGAGAAGCCGAAGCTGAAGGCGAAGTAAACACAAAGCGTTTAACATGCGATGAATGCAAGAACTACAAAGAAGAAATAGCCAAAATAATGACGATAATAACTGATATTAAGTCAAAACAAGATGAAGATCGTCGAAATTCCATCATACGAGAAGTAGAATCAGACGTAAAGATAAAATCGTTGCACGAAGAAAACAACAAAATGGCGGCGGAAATTGAATCTCTCAAAACCACAGCGTCAGAACTTGCCATAGACAATGAAAACATGAAAATAATTCTCGACATTAAACAGAATGAATGGATAAAAGCGTCAGGAAAACCTAGTACTTCAAAGGAAAATGTAACGAAAATGGCTACAACCAAAACATCAAACCGTTTTGAAGTGCTAGCTGATGAAAATGATAAAAATTTATCATCGCCCGAATTAGTTTCAACCGAGCAAACGAGCGAGAAAATCAACAGCCAGATCCTGGACTATCAGTCAAAGAATCAATCGAAGTTCCAAAATCTAAAGAAGAACCAGAAGAGCCAAGCACATACTCAAAATAGAAAGAAAAACCAAGTCCATTCTGAGAAGTCTGAAACTGAAATGCAGAAAGAAAATGCAAGGAAAGTCCTGGTGATTGGTGACTCAATGGTCAAACACATTGACCAGAAGAAAATCGAACGGGCTGCAGGTTGTGAGTCAGTCGTTCACTCTCACAGTGGTGCAAGAGTGGAACATATTAAATCAAAGATCAGAGAGCATTGGTCAGAAGGTGATCAGTATGAAACAGTAATCCTTCATGTGGGCACCAATAACCTGGTTTCTGAAGATGTTGAAGAAGTGGTTGCCAAAATGGATGGGCTCGTCGAAGACCTAAAAGATCACTCCAAGAAGATTGCCATCTCAAGTGTCATAAAAAGGTATGATAACCGAGTTCTAGCTGGCAAGATAACCAATTTTAACAATTCACTTAACAAATTATGCTTGAAACATAATATTACATTTTTAAATAATGACCATATAGATAGATCATTCCTAAATCGCTCCAACTTGCACTTAAACCAATCAGGTGATAGGGTGCTTGGGAGTGCTTACTGCACATATTTAAAATCATTTAGAATTAAAACTGCTGGTAATGTACTAAAACCAGTAGTTAATGATAGTCAGTTTTTTCACCATGCTCACAGACATTGGAACAGAGAATGGACAATGTATCTTCAATATGTCAATCAAGTAATGAATCATTAAGTAGTAATAGTTCCTCAAACAATGTGAATAGTGATTTTTTCACTAGCCTTAACTCCATTCCAAACGAAAGAGGTTTTAAAATGGCTTTTCTTAACATTGTTAGTCTGCCCAAAAAAATTGATGAAATAAGGTATTCAATGTCAAACAAGTCCATTGACCTTATTGCTCTCAATGAGACACGCCTTGATTCAAGTATCACTGATAGTTTGATTCAAATTAACGATTATGATATTGTAAGAAAAGACAGAAAGAGAAATGGGGGTGGAGTTTGTATATACTTGCGTAGCTCCATCAACTATATAATAAGACATGATCTAGTTCCATCCGAACTAGAGGCTGTTTGTGTGGAAATTATTAAGCCACATAGCAGACCATTTCTAGTTACAACACTTTATAGACCACCCAGTGCATCATCTGAATTCTTTGATCATTTTGAAAAATTAATCAAAGCTATTGATGATGAAAATAAAGAAATGTATATTCTGGGTGATCTAAACTGTGATATGCTAAAACCAGATAAGGATTCAAATGCTCAAACAAGGAAACTAAAGTCATTGTATGAGTTGTATCAGTTATCACAATTAATTGATGAAGCTACCCGGGTAACTATGACAACCTCTAGCCTAATTGATCATATAACTACTAATACACCAGAAAAAGTTTTTGATTCTGGTGTTATCCATACTGGATTAAGCGACCATAGTTTAGTATTTGCCCTAAGAAAAATTTCTGTTATTAAAAAACAAGAAAACAAAGTCGAAATTAGAAATATGAAAAGATTTGATAATCAAAAATTTGTTGATGATTTGAGCAGACAACACTGGGAGTATGTATACTTTTTCGCTGAAGATCCTAATGCTATGTGGGAAATCTGGAAGCAATTATTCTTAGAGGTCTTAGATAAACATGCACCAATTCAACACAAAAAGATTAGAACAAAAAAAGTTCCTTGGATTACCAGTATTATAAAGGATCTTATGAACACAAGGGACAGATTAAAAAGAAAAGCCATTATCACAAACCTAGAGATAGACTGGTTAAATTATAAAACAACAAGAAACAAAGTTAATATTCAGCTAAAAAATGCCAAAAAAGATTATTACTCCACTAAAATTGCTGGTCAAAAACACAACCCTAAAGAGGCGTGGAAAACTATAAACAATATATTAGGTAGACAAAGCAAACCAACAGTAGTAAATGAGTTAAAATTAGATGAAAATAGCTTGACAAATACCAAAGATATTGCAGAGGGCTTTAATGATTATTTTTCAAATATTGGCCCTGATCTAGCTAGCAAAATTGATTCGTCAAATTTCAACTTTGAAACGTATATTGAAAATGCTAAATCAGAATTCGCTGCATTCCAGCCAGTCACTGTCAAGGAGGTCTACCATCTCTTACTTTGTCTCTCTAGCAATAAAGCTACTGGAGTTGATAAGATTTCTTGTAAAATTATTAAAATAGCTGCACCTACCATTTCAGATTCATTGACATACATATTCAATCAGGCTATTACTCTATCCCTTTTCCCTGATGAATGGAAAACAGCTAGAGTAATACCTCTTTATAAAATTGGCCAACGAAACGTGCCTGGAAATTACAGACCAATTTCAGTTCTGCCAGCCATCAGCAAAATTATGGAACGAATTCTATATGATCAACTATATAATTATTTAACAAAATTTGGACATCTAAGCGATTGTCAATTTGGTTTTAGAAAATTTCACTCTACAGTCACAGCATTACTGGACTGTACAAATGAGTGGTATATGAATTTAGACCGGAAAAAGTTCAACCTAGTAGTCTTAATTGACTTAAAGAAAGCATTTGATACTGTTGATCATCAAATTCTATTGAGAAAACTGGAGTTGTATGGAGTAAAAGGGCAAGCTCTATCTTTTCTCAAATCTTATCTCTCGAATAGAAGGCAGAAATGACAAATTCAAGGCTCTGTTTCATCAGAGAAATTGATCAAATGTGGTGTACCACAAGGCTCTATTTTAGGGCCACTATTTTTCCTATTATATATTAATGATTTGCCTCAATGTCTATATAAAACAAAACCTCGGATGTTTGCTGACGACACTAACCTGACCGCTTCTGGAGACTCTATTACTGACCTTGAAGCTGCAGTGAATTCTGATTTAGAAAATCTTAGAAAATGGTTAATCGCCAATAAACTTAGCTTAAATGTAGCTAAGACAGAGTTTATGTTAATTGGTTCTAAACAAATGTTTAGAAGTATTTCAAATTTGAAACTAAATGTTAAAATTGAGAACGAATCAGTTAAACAAGTTTATGAATCCAAAACTCTTGGAGTGACAATTGACCAGCATTTATCTTGGAGTAGTAACACTGAGAATGTTTGCAAGAAAATAACATCCGGTATATCGGCTCTTAGACGACTGAAAGAATTTGCTGATAAGCAAACCATTCTTTCTGTGTATAATGCTATTGTTCGGCCATACTTCGATTACTGCTGTGAAGTGTGGGATGTGTTTGGCGAAACACAATCATAAAGACTCCAAAAACTCCAAAATCGAGCTGCGCGAATTATTATGAATATGAACAATGACACAGATCATTCTGTTGCTCTGCAAGCATTGGGCTGGAAGCCACTTAAAACAGAAAGAAAGAAAGGGAAAGCAAAAATAATGTACAAATTATTAAATAAAATGGGTCCTAAGTCACTCACTAATCTTTTCACATATAAAGGTGAGAAAACAAATTATCACCTTCGGGACATTTCAAGTAGCCTTTGTTTACCACAACCGCGTACTAATAATATGAAAAAAAGTTTCATGTATGACGGAGCACACCTTTGGAATTCTATTCCAAAAGAAATTAGAGAGAGCAAATCCCTTTCTGCCTTTCGAAAGAAAATCGCTGTTCACATTGATTGATTGATTGATTGATTGATTGATAGTAAATGCAACTTGAAGTACTGTACCTGTGAATATAGATTACTGTATACTAGTTAATAACTTAGATTTTATCTAATACATATAATTTTGTAAATAGCTTTTAAAATTTTTTATCTGTATATTTTTGCACACGCCCCCCATGGAAATCAGCTTCGGTTGATGGGGTCAGCGTGTATAAATAAAGTTTTCTATCTATCTATCTATCTGCTTTTCAAAGTGAAATGTGCGAATATTTTTTGAAACATTTTACCGACATGTGACAAATGCAAAGAATTTAGAAAAGGCAAGCGAAATGAATTTTGATAACGGGGCTATCAAATGGACTGCTTTTATTTGCACACCTGCACATTCCATTTAATATTAATTTACTATGTTACAAAGTGAATCATTATCTAGAAGAAAATGTAATACCCAATAAAGATGTTAACACCAGCTTATTTTCACATTGCTTTTGTAAGATATAAGATAACTAATAAAGTAATAAAATTAATAAATCCCAGACCTGCTCTATAAATATGTAGCTGTCATTCGACATGCAACATTTCTTTTCCGGCTTATAAAATGATGAAGGAATTAATCAATTTTCGCACTTTTCATGTGACAAATGTAATGTAAATTAGCAAAATGGTTTGTTCAACCTCATTTTCATTATTACTAGATACGGCACATGAAAAGTTCGATGTTTGAAACGGGCCATATTAAAACATCACAAATAAAATTCACATCAGTTCCTTCTTTATCGCACTGGTAAATTTACTTGCTCGGCATTTAGCATTTATTTTGCTTTTAATTAATCTCCAGGTACTAGCTTCTTCCTCTTGTGATTTTGCTGGAAACCTGCTGAAAATCAACACTGAAAAAGAAAATAGGAAGTTATTCTTTAACGTTAAAAGCAGTGCAGTCGTTGGAAAACTTCATTTTGACTTTAGAACCTACCTTTTACAGAATTTAATTTACTGCTGTCAAGCAGAACTTTTCTGGTTCTACTTGACTGAGCTGTTCAACTGAGTTTATTCAATTTCTAATTGAATAAAAAAACAGAAGCTTTCATATTATATTATTCAAAGTTTGCCAGGTTATGCAGCAAATATCTGTTGCACGTTGTCAAACGCCAACGTTTGAAACAGGCCTAAAATAAATTTTTAGTGAACGCTATCCCTCCATTTACAATTCGTTTTCCAAATAAGTTTAACATTATCGTTCACATACATGATTTTCACCAACTGACCAAAGTGCCTTCAATACTGAATCTAATTAAATTAAACCTCCCTAAAAAGAGGACGACTACGCCAAATAGCGTCAATCTTACAGAATTCTGGTCAGAAAAATAAACCCATTGAATTTCATTCACATGTATTTCGAAATAATACCGCTTTATAGTTTGGATATCGTGTCAGCCACAAAAAATATATAAAAGGATCAAGTTAAATTATATTTACATGTTTTTACCAATTTCCACAGTAATTTCTTTACTAATATTCAACTAAATATAAAAACATGTTCGTCTTTAAATCTTTAATACGTGTTCATTGGTGGCACTCGATCGATCAGTTTGTTGGTCACAGTTCCTGTGTCTGGGTCAGGAGCAACAAGATCTTCAGTACCTGACTTGCAAAACTGCCTAATTTCGTTAAATAAATAACGCTTTCTTTCCTCATCTAATCCTGTGGATTAATTATAGGAGGAAGGTCAGCAAAAGGTAAAACACTTTTGTCCCTCAGAATGTTAACTTTTTTCCTGAGAGTTTACGAACTCTTTATAATAAACAATTCCAGGCTTCTCCTTGGAAAAACGGAAATAGTGGTGCTTTTTTATCTGGGCAATCTTTTTGAAATACTGACCAAGATAACTGACCCAATCGTACAGAGGAACGAGGATTGTACCAATTGAACCTTGAACGGGTTCCAACCAATTGAACCTTGTTCACTCCAGCTATTCTTGAGGTTTCCACAACATTAGCCATTACGTATATGGACGAGGTGTAGGTAGCTCTGAATGTATTTTTTAACATCCCAAAGCAACGATCCAGGCCTAACATGGTATGTGGTACAAAAATAAGTAGTTTTTGTTTTGCCCACCACAGTTGCCCGCATGTAAACGGACATCAGTTTCGCCAATACCATGGTGATGAAAGAAATAGTGCACATAACTAATGGTTGGGTTTGCACCTTTCAGACTGCAGCGGCTCCAATTAAAAAATTTACTTGACGGCGTAGTAGTATAGTGAATGAGGGTTCTGAGACCAGTGGATCAGGTGGATCAATTTGATCCACCGATGAAATCACAATTTATAGATTGCGTACTGATTTATTTATGTTTGTAGTATTTATTATGTATCCCAGCAGTCAGACTCAGGATTTGAACCTGTCTACGTCTCCCAGCGCATAGACATGTCTGGTAACCACTAGAGCTGGTCGAGATACATTTAAGATACATTGTATTGTTGTATTACATAAGCAAGAACGTTTTGTACATTTACATCATGTTTGGTTTGGTTTGGTTTCATTTAACACACGAGCAGAGTTCATTGAAGCGTTTGTAAATAATTTACACCTTACATTATGCAAACTGTATGCTGAGGTATACATATCAATCAGGAACATTTATATAGCGAAGAATATTGTTTTCTGCGAAGTAAAGGAGAATGTCTTCAAACTCTTGTGATCATGGTAATGCACATAAGTATATTATTGAAGTAAAGGTTAATTCGAACCACCAATGACATCACTATTTTAAAGTTTGTGTTAGTTTATTAAGCTGGGAATATTGCATGTCCTAGCAACAAAGGTATATGCTGCGGGTGAGAAAGAGCATGTCCAGTAAATGTCACATTGGGCATGCGCAGTAGTTATTCTATCCCACATTCGGTATTAAGAGCGTTTGTGTATATTTTCCCACATTTTAACGAGAGATCTCTACAATCATGCGTCAAAGCCTTCGAAAATAAGCAAAGAATTTGAGATTATCTATTGGACGCTTTTCTGTCTATCTGTGAAAGGTAGAGGATAAACATCTACCAAAATGATGGTCCTACACCTTAATCAACTGCAAACGGGAAGATGAATTCTTCACGGGTTGGAAAGGTTTTGTTATTGCTATAAACATTTGTAAACGTTCATAATCACTTAAGTAATTTTTTTTTAATGCGTTGTTTATTTATTTTCATATAGAATGTCTCACCAATGCGAAGCCTGCTCAAAGAGTTTTAACCCAGATGACAAATTTGGTTCGCCATAAGCCCTGTAGGAACGTCTTCGCCAGAAGGATATACGGCGCGATCATGCCAAGAAGGTCGTAGATGGAGGCAATCAGGCTCAAAACTTGACGCTGGGTAGTGGCGGACTTGTTTCGGTTTTTGAAGACGAAGGAACACCCAGCGCGCGCTCAACAGGGAGTTCGCCTTCCAGGTCGAGACCTTTTAGAGACGGAGCGAGTTCGGGTATCTTGGTGAATACTTCGCGCGAACTGCTGCACCATTTTGTAAGACGAAACCGTCCTCTTTGCAACAACTTGATGAGGTTGACGTAACACATAGTTCACAGAGGTCGGCGATGACTTTGCACCAAATATGTGGCGACAGAACTGGTAAACGTCGGGCCCTGAGCTTCGGTGTTCTCTCCAGAGAAAACGCAAAACGGTTTGGTCTTCTGCAGGGACGACTACTTGAGAAAACATAGACTCGATGTCAGCAGATAAGGCAACTCTCTCTTCTCGAAAGCGCATCAGGATACCAATCAATGAGTTCAACAAGTCGGGTCCAGTCAGCAGATGGTCGTTGAGGGACGTTCCCTTGTAGGAAGAGGCAGCGTTTAGCACTCTTCGAACCTTTCCTGGCTTGTTTGGGTTGATGACCGGGTGATGTGGAAGGAACCATTGACGTTTAACTGGGGCGGAGGCTTCTTTAGACGAAAGTTTCTTGCAGTAGCCCTTTTCGAGGTCGTTTCTGATCGTGTCATGGTAGGCGCGAGCGAGGCCAGGGTTACGGGCGAGTCTCTTCTCCAGACAGTACAACTGCTTCTCGGCGACTACGCGGTTGTTTGGTAGTTGGGGATTGGGATCTTTCCACAAAAGGCTCGTTTCGTAGCGATCCCCACCTTTCGCGTCGACGATCGGAGGATCTCGAGGGCTTGTTTGTCTTCGACGGATCTTGGCGTCTCCTCATTGAACTTGCAGCCAAACGATTCGGTTGCCCACCAACTTCGCACTCGGCGTCGAAGGTCTTCGTCAGGCGAGAAAACATGGGTCTTCATAGCGTAGTTTGACGCTTCGTTTGTGGGTCCGGGCAAATGTGAGGTCACCGTCCAACCAAGCGCCGTACGAACAGCTCGAGGTGTGCCCTTTGGACCAGTACGTATTTCCAGCGGGACGATGACATCAAACGCATCAGCACCGAGGAGCACGGTCACTCGACTCCCATCGATGAAAGGCAGGTCAAGGTCGGCTATGTGTGGCCACCTTTCCTTTTCTTTAGACATGTCGACCGTTGTCTTCGGTCTTTTGGATGGTTCTGGCTTGATCAATGGGCCAACGTTCACCGTGGCTGTTCGCAGGACTGATGTGGAAACTGACCTTTCGCGATAGGATGGAATTTTGTTGTTGGATTCCATTTAAATTCATTCTTTCTTCTGGGCCATCGAGTCCCAACTTGTCAGCTAGGCTGCTTTGGATAAGAGAGCAAGTACTCCCCAAATCCAACATGGCATAAGTTCTGCAGCTGTTCACTGGTCCGTGGAGGATTACGGGAACCACCTGGAGGAGAACGCGTGAAGAACGACGAGTGTGTGACGTTATGCCCACGTGTTGTGAAGAATCTGCAGGATTGTTGCAGACGCGCTTCGAATGATGAAGAAGCTCGTGGTGCTTCTTCTTGCAATTGTCGACTCCACAAACTTTGGACTCAGGGCATTCTCGCGAACGGTGTCCACCTTTCAGGCAAGAGAAACAGAGCATGGTTTCCTTGACAGCTTCGGCGCGGTCGTCAGGATTCATTTCGTTGAACCTTTTGCAATTGGAGACCAGATGCTTGCCATCGTCAATCGGGCATGATTCGAAGCTCGTCTCGTCGTCGTGAGCAGCGAAGGAGCCGACCTGATGATCTCTTGTCTCCTGTCGTCCATTCTTCCTCCTGCTTTGGGTTTCGGTTTGGCGGGCAACAGTTTGTGCGCTTCGGCCTGTTCCCAGGAGTTCAAGCGTGGGGCGTTGAGCGTTGTTTCCGACCACGTATTCATTTCATTTGAGCAGCATGGTGGGTGGTAGTTTCTCGATGGCCGTCCTGATGTTGCTCGTGGCTCTCAAGTCGTCTTGATATCCGAGATCCTTGAACGTCCAAACAATGTTATTAACAACGTTGGAGAAGGCGGAGACACTGGTCGCGTCGTTTGCCATCACTACGGATGACCTCGCCAATCTATCCAGGTGAGATTGAACAACAGTGTGTGGTATTCCAAACCGACTTTCGAGACGCTTCAATGCTTGGCTATAAAGGTTTCCATTGTAGCGAAAGCCAGCTATCTCCGACTTTGCTTTCCCTGCCACGCTCTGTTGAAGATGCGTCATTTTTTCAGAGGGCGACATCTCTGACTGGTGGATAATGGCGTGGAACATGCCCGACCAAATGGAATGATGGGGATTCTTGAATGGTAGGGAGGCGTGATTTCGAGCTCTCTGCTTCGACCGCAAACAGCTAAGCTTCTAACTCGATCTGCGCGGCTAAATCTTTCGCCTCTTGTATGCACCGTCTTTCGATTTCTTCGTTGGCGAGACGTTCATGTTCGAGTGAAGCCCGTTTGATTTCTTCACGACGTTCACGTTCGACGCGTTCAAGTTCCTTTCGTCGGTTCGCTTCTTCCTCCACTTGTTTGGCCTTTAGCTTCGCAATTTGCGCCTTTCGTAGGGCTTCGGTTGCTCGTGCTGTTACGCTCGAAGTGGATGACGTGGTAGATTTAGCTCGCGAACCTGAGACAGAGGGGGGTTCTTCGTCGCGTCTTTCGAGATGCGAGTACGCTGCTGCAATAGCGTTCTCGGCCTTGTCGGATACATCCATGAACCATTTCTGTATTGTTTCGTGTTCGGTTTCGGGAAGGAGCCCGTACAGCTGTCGGTTACACAAATCCGCACTTTGTACGACTTCCCTGCTCTTGTAGAAGCTTGTTCAACTTCATGATGGAGCGCGTGATGCTTGACTTCTCTTGTGATCGCACTCCTTTGATGCTCTGTATTTGAGCGCGTCGTATCAAAGTGAGATCTGCGTTGTCCTCGGCGCCCATCCCTATTTCATTCATGTTGGCCATACGTTCGTCTCCTTGTTGTTCGGCGTTCAACTGAGACATTTCTAGTTTAAATCGCTTCTCTAAGGGTTTATAATCTTCACAGATTCATCATCCGGTTTCGAAGGACCAATGTAACGTCCGCGCGCGTTACGATACGATTGCGAATTCCAAAACGAGACAGTAAAGTATAAGCTTTTATTATATCGCAATCAAAACAAAAAAAACTCTCCCTGTCTCCTCTCCGATTACAGTAATAATGCGTCATTCACAGCATGCCAAATGAGTGTCAACAGACGAAACCACGAGTCAACGTTCGACCTAATACTTTGACGCAAATTAACACTAAAGCTGTCATTGAACGTACAGGAAATTAATATCTAAACATACAAGACTAACGACGATCTACATTACAATATAAGTTTAACGTGCGTGCGGAACACTTCCACCAACGCGTTTCTTTCATTCATGGATGCTCAATTGAAAGGCTATGCTCCAATGAAAAAAGAAAGGAAAGTAGATAACGCAGTTGTTCTAGGTGCTTCGTACTGCCGCGAGCTATCGATAGAAGAAAGATATCTCCTTGAGTGTTATCGTGAAGAGGGTTTACCTGATGATGCTTGAAGTGATGCAGAGTTTTTCACGAAGGCTGTTGTTAATGGCAACTTGTTCCATTGCCTAAACTATACATGCCATTCGCAGTGATCCACAATACCACTTGCATTGCATTTGCAAGGCTTGTGAAGTTTGAGCGGTGTTGGCTGTATCCTGACAGTGAGTGTGGTCACTTGTGTAATCACATAAAGAAGGTAGTGGAAGTGTAATCAGCCCTGGAAGTTGTCGAGCTAACAGATATCGTGGATAAGTATGCTCTCATTGATGGATTAAACGACCATGATACAGATACATTTATTGCCAAACTTCCTAACGTTGTTGATCGGGATTAATTAATTATGTTGATTGACATGTAGTTTTATGCTATGTTAATTTTTTTAAGATATCTAATTTACTTTAAGATATCTACAATGTTTAAGATACCAGTTAGTCCAAGCTTGCTTGCTCTTGTTATACTAACCTACAAACTTGCTTTTTTCTGATTGCTTCAAAGAGCGAGTAATGCCGCAAGACGAATTAGACGTCAAGCAGATAGTTTTCATATATATCTGCTTGTCTTGTAAGACGTCTTGGTTATTATTCTTAATAACATGTAACTGCTTAATTCCACAATTAAAAGGAAATTTCAGTAAAAAATGTTATATATTTAAAAAAAAGGATTTTTGAGTATGACGTTTGATATGTAGATGCAGCCAGATTTTCTGTTGAATTTCAATGTAAAATTACCATATTTTTACTGCAATTTCCCTTTATATATATAAATTATCCTATGTTGAAATTCATGTTGTGCATGTCCAAGCTTATGTGCCTGAACCGGATGACTTTAGTAGTAGATAGTGTAGTTAGTTTTTATTTTGTGTTATGATATTGCAATTTACACCAGCTATTAAACATTTTTGGTCTATTCTCCACATTTATTCTATTATACTTCATACAAAACAAAAAACCAAACAAACGGTTCTTTTGAGAACCACCTAAAAATTTCGAAAGAAAAACTCACGAAATACTCAATCGAAAAACTCAATTTATTTATTTTTAAAAATCATGCATACAAGATCACTCAATTTAGCATGAAATAACGTTAGCCCTAACAGTGACAATTCAATCGATATTCTCCAATGTAAAGATTCAATTTAAAACACACTAGCGGCAGTGAGTAAGTGATCAATGGGTTTAGCCACGAGTTGACGTTCAAAGATTCGTTCTATATATTGATACTTGTATATAATTAAAACTTTGTGTATATAGAGATAGATATATAATATTATTAATAGTACCAGTTGGTACTCACCCTGATCGGCTTGATATTCATAAGGTCTGAATAAATCTACGGCATCGTCTCCGCATTTTTAATAAATAATCAATAAAGTAAAAGTGCTATCCGTACTATTCATATCGGCAACGGCTTCCGTAGCTCAGTGGTCAGAGCACTGCACTAGCATCGCACTTTATGTTCCCAGATCCCGTCACACTGCTTGTTATAGACTGTTCCTTATTTCTGCAGCACGACTGTTTAGGCTTTCGTAGCGCCTTTCGTGCAAGTATTTTTACAGTTGCAGAACTGAAATGGAATAAACAAATCTAAATAAACTGATTTATTGTATGGTATGAGTAATAAAGAGATCTTAGCTTTATACTTAATTGAATTCGATCAGATTGAATATTCACGTTCGTCGTCGCTCCACCAACAATTTCGTGAGGTGGCGATACATAAATAGGCGAACCGTAATAATTCAGATATCTTCGGGGTCGTATCGCTCCACCACCAAAGCAGGATCCGATTCCGACATTTTCACAAAATATTCACAAAATATTCACAAAAAAACAGCCGCACAAGAAAAAAGACCACGCATTGAAAAAGACTTTACAATTTACATGCAGTGTTCGCATGTTTTGGAATATTAATCAATGATTGAGGACCCGTATGTTTTAATGTAAACATAAACAAAAGCACACAATGCATGCCCCTGACACTCATTAATAGTTATTAAGCTGTCACTTAATTAAGTTTATTAAGTTTAATTTTATTGATTTTTTGTAGCACTAAAATAAAGAACAATGCTGGAGAAAGTCATGATGATTATGCTGAAGTCTGTACATCACAATCATTAGTTGATACTGATTCTATTTATGCCTCGTTGTTGTTTGGAGAAATTAACCAATTTGTTGTCAGGCTGGGAAGGTACAGTAAGGGGACTCTCTAGGAAATATTTT
The DNA here is from genome assembly GCA_035772405.1 of Chrysogorgia sp. JL179-B06. Classification (NCBI taxonomy): domain Eukaryota; kingdom Metazoa; phylum Cnidaria; class Anthozoa; order Scleralcyonacea; family Chrysogorgiidae; genus Chrysogorgia; species Chrysogorgia sp. JL179-B06. The sequence goes on along the minus strand of JAYKKM010000495.1, from coordinate 1,281,696 downwards.
GCTCCATAAAACAAGGTTTCTGTGATGATCTTGGAACAGCTGAAGGGGCTATTGACCAAGGTGGGCCAAAAAGAGAGTTTTTCACTCTTGTATTGGATTGAATGATCAATTCGCAGATTTTCTACAGCACTGAAATGTGAAAATTCTTGTCATGTAATAGATCTTGTCAAACCAATGACTATTATTTCTATTCTGGCCAAGTTATTGACTGGTTCATGGTGGTCCAGCTATTGGGTGTTTGTCACCAGCTGTCTGTGATTCCTTAATCTATGGTCCTTGCTTTGTTTCTGTTGATATTAATGATGTATATGCTTTTGAGATAAAAGCTTCACTGATTGAAATGATCAATTGTAAGTCTCTTGATGAAGTAAGAATTTTGCTTAGTAATTCTACTCTGTTTTGGACCGGCAGGTACATTGCAGCCAATGAGCACCTTGGAGGATGTTCCCAAGATTGCTCATGAAACTGCACACTGTTTTTTGGTAGGAAGAGTAAATTGCTCTTTAGAACGTTTTAAAGAAGGTTCATCCACCTTGGGCATACTTAGGTCCATTACAAAAAAACTCTGATACTTTCCGTTCAACATTTTGTTCTTCTTCACAAATTCCGGAGTGACAATGGGTCAAATAAATGTGAAAAAGAGTCTAATATTCTTTAATTTTGGAGTGATTATTTGCAGGATATTGAAGATGGTGTAATTGATGTAAACTTTAAAATATACTTTTTTTTTGCTTCTGGCCCAATCTGGGTGCAAGGACCTTCCACCTCTCGGCTTACAACTTACTCTGAATTTCCTGCACCATCCAGAAATGGATGGCTCATTGTTAAAATTCTCCAAAGCAAATACACGCTTTTGCATGTTGTCATTACCCACCATACATACCCAGTACAAACAATTCAAGGAAGCTGTAACGTTTGGTTTTTTAAACACAAAAGGTTTTGGTGAGCCTTAAGAAGAAGCTATTTTGGAGATAGAAAATACATTTTTGTTGTCAAATGTTTATAGTTAATGTCAGATATATTTGAGAAATGGCTCGACTAAATACACGTATATGCCGACAGCATAATATACTACATGTACCTGAAATCCTAATCCTGCCTAAATTACATATACTAATCATAATCAGAAGCTAAAATATTAATACAACAATAAAGAAATAATTTTCTACAAAGAAACAGAACTGTTGCTCTTGAATTGTTTTGTGTGATGAAAACTTGTCCTTTTGAGTCAGTTTTGAGTAATATAGCACTCACTTTCAGTCATATAGCACTCACAGATCACCAGTTGAGTTAACCATTGCCAGAGCCCAAAAGTATGTTTAAATGCATATCACATTGCTATAGCAATAAAATTGTCTATATTATTACATACATAAAGTTGTGTTTTTTTAATGATGATGTATTCATTTTTTACCAACAAATACCACTGCTTGATATTTTGTTGATATTGACAGTCTAACCCTTGGTGATTGACACCTCTCGCAATGGGTGATCAATTCTTACTGTAACGTGTGTTCCAGTGACCAAATTGCGTGTGTCTTGCACTAAGCCACTGCTCGGAAAATGATGTCAGTAAATAGATCATCAGTCAATATGACATCAGTCAGTTGTAGAGTGATCGTAACTAAAATTAAAATTTGACTAGCTGACCGACAAATTGCAGGCTCAGGTTACTTCTTCACGATATGACATCTTGACCACATGCATAATCAAACTGTTAAGGTATACAAGGGGTTCGATTGTATTTACCTATATAACAAAATTCTCCCTTGTCATAAACCAGAAATCTGTAACAATCTTTGAAGAAGTTCCAAACCCTCTCTCCAATTGGTGGGCTTTGAAAGTCCACATGTATCGACCACATATTGACAATATTCGAAGCTGCTATCTTCATCTTATCTACAAGATGATTTCTTGCATAATTTATTTGGTCTTCAGGAACATTTAAAAGAAGGTTAGCTGTACCACCATGTTCTTGGGGTAATAAATATAAAGCGTTCTGCCTTCCGGAAATAGTATGGTGTCTTGATTTCCTTATCTTGTGAGTGTTCCAATGTTCCGTGGTTCTGTCAAGTCGTTTTGAATTAACTCGACAAAACAAAACCATAAACAGTCTCTTTGGAAGCCAGGATATGTGTTTGTTTCGTTCTTGGACAAGATCTTTAAGAAAGTTCATCCACCATGTCGTTCAGCTTTGAGGTAGGGATGACCAAAATCCCTCTTTGCTATTATTATGGAAGAAACACTGAATGGCTGCCATGGTACTGTTTTCTGTTCCAAGGTCATTGTAAACCTGGACAGGGCATCCTCCATGTTTTTCTACCACTTCCAGAAAATAAGATGCAATGTTATCAGGATAATTGTTGGAGTGGGTGACTATCAACCAAATAAGTTTACGACTCCAGCCATCAATGCACCTGTGTACAGCAAACCCATGAACCCTTCTCTTCAGCTGGTGAGCCCTACGCATATCACAACCATCTGGGTCAAGTTCTTAAAAGAAGCTGAACAATTACCTGTGGAATTCGGTGACCTTTTCACTTGTAATGTATGCCAAACATACCTCTATCCACCAAGGCATTCGGGTCCATCAAGAAGCACTTTGATTTCGTTCACAATCAAATCAAATCGTATTCAGCATTTCTCCGGCTAACACCGTATTGTTTTAGACGACGCTGCAAAGTGTTTTTTCTCATATTTATTCCACGATAGTTAGAAAGAAAGCTGCAAATCTCTTTGTACTCGTAGCCTTTGTACTCGTAGCCTTTGTACTCATAGCCTGCAAACCTCTTTGTACCCAAACTAGTTCTTAATCAAGTCTTCTCCGCTGTTTTCCTCGTTGTCCGCCATCCTCGATCATAAACCACATATACAAAATAATAGTAGCTAGCTTCAGGTAAAAATTTTGTCACAGGTAAAAATTTTGTCAAGAAAAATGTTTGTCATGCAAAATAATTTTGTCACACAATATAAAGTCATGTCGTGAGAATGAACGTGTCATAAGAAATAAAGTTGCGTCACTAGAAAAAAAGTTGTATCGTGTGAAAAAAGTGTTTCGTCAAGTTCAAAATAAATATGTTGACATGACACTTGTGGGCCACCGTAAGTCAGAGCATAGTTTGGGAGTTGTTTACTGATTTCTGCAAACTGGAGGGGCATAAACAAGGATAAATCTTTATACAATTTCTTATGGCCTGCATAACGTTTCTCTAAGCGATAGGGCTGTCATAGTTCAGGTTTTTTTCGGTTCGGTTCCGTTTTTTTATTTCGGTTTTCGGTTCGGTTCAAGGCAACTGTATAATATGATAAATATCACTGTATAACGTGATAAAAAACAGTAAATACTTGAATCTACGGTCTCTGACATGATATTTCCCGTACTTTGAGAGTCCTATAAACCATTATTTTTAAGACATGTGCAAATGATGATAATTTTATTGGTTGTTGTATTTCATTTTAAAACGCCAACCAACAAAGTCTTCAGAGATAAATGTTCAATATGGCATGCTAAGTAAAGGTAGTGTCGTTTTTGAAACGTTTAGCGTTTTCATGTGTACGGGGGAAGGGGATTTGCGTTTTCCTACGAAATTCTACTGGTTTTGGTAGCGACACAAGTTATATGTGCACTTTTTACCGCATCTCTATGACTGTATGACATGTTCTAACTTTTTATTGTACCTACGTGCAGGTTGGTGCCTTTACTTTGTTTCTTGTTAAGATTTGAAGGCATTACGCGCTCGAAATGGAGTTGACCGTTTGAATTTGCAACGCTGTCGCTCCTATTTTAATTAAAATTCAATACCAGTTTAAAAGTACATTGAAAAAAACATAACTTATTAAGCAGCACATTACGTATTTCTCTTTTGGTTTGTTGTCGGTAAACATAACTTTCCTGTAGGCAAGTCGGCCAGCGCGGCTTGTGGAGCTTTTTACCTTTTCCAACCTCGTTGTTTCTCCACCTTCCAGAGGAAGCGTTGAGTAACACCCCATTCCATTAAAATTACTCTGACCTTTGCCATCTACAAAACGAGATAAAAGCGAGTTCTACAGAGTACTAATAAATGGTTGCAGATTGACGTGCCCAAGAAAATTCCTGGCTATATGAAAGTTTGGCCTGGTGTTTAAAAGGGTAGTAAGACCGAAAATCGTCTATCCAATTTTTAATTTTATCTATTAGTACTAAAAAAATGAGGAAGAATAGCGTTCTTACTTAGTCAATATCTTATGTTGTTCCAGAGATATTGACGTTTTTGAAAGATGCAAATGAACTTATGACGTCATCTACTCCAAAATTTAAACTAAAGGAATCCCTAAAATGAAAAATGTTTAAAGCATTAACTATACGCAGTGCAGTGTACCATTTTTAGCAGCATACATCTGGAACGTTTCAGCACAATCTAGCCGCTATCTCCAAAGATATTCCTCATTTTTAGAATTTGAGTGGAGTAGATGACGTCATCAGGTATCTCATTAACAGCTTTTAAAAACTGAAATATCTGTGGAACAAGACTTAACATTGACAAAGTAAGAGCGCTATTCTTGCTTATTTCGAATGCACTTCTAGATAAAGCCCAAATTGGGATAAATTATTTTTGCATCTTACTGCCCCTTTAAGAAAATGATCGCCATTGTAAACATAAGAACTAATGAGGATACGCTATTTTCTGGAATTAACTATTTACAAAACAAAAAATACTCACCAGATTTAACAGAAGCATGGACTCTGAATTTAAGATAACAAACCCAATCAAAGTCAGCTTCAACTGCAATTATACTATAAAGGGGGATCAGGGTCAAAATTAAATAGCGTAATCAGGACATGCGTACCAAATTGTCTGCTGAACATAATGACAGACAGGACAGGCACGGCGTAATCAGGACAGGCACGGCGTAATCAGGACAGGCCACAGCGTACGTATTGCGTACGTAATAAGCAATCAAAAAACAAATATGGCGACTGTTGTGCAGGTAAGTGAGAGAAAGAAATAGTTTATTGGTGTTCGCTTGAAACTGCATGTTTTCATTTTAATTTCTTCAATAAATAGGATGGCAAAGAAATTGTCCTTGCTCACATCTGCAGAACCTTTCAAGAGGTCCTCAGATGTATAAATAATGATCGTTTGAGTGAAGAATGTATTGACTATGTACGATATAAATGTGAAGGGGCCATCAACATTCTTCAGTTGTCTTTACTTATTCACGATATTTCTGACAGTTTGTTTGATCAAGCAGAAGATATTTTCTTTACTCTAGAGGATACCTGGAAAGAAATCCAACATGGTAACATTTCAAATATGCCCCAGTTAGAAAATATATTTACCGGTGCACCTGGACGACCAGCATTTAACATTCCAAAGGAAATTCTCGAAATGTTTGTTGAAAACAAATTTACCATCATGGCAAAAATGTTAGAAGTAAGTGAATCTACGGTGAAACGACGACTGCACAGTCATGGTATATCAATTTCGTCCAAGTATGCTGACTTGAGCAAACAGGATTTGGATGCTGTTGTTATGGAAATACTCGAACAGTTTCCGAAAACTGGCTACAAGCGTATGATTGGCTATCTTTTGGCTAGGGGCTACAGAGTTCAAGATAAACTAGTGCGGGAAACCATGAGGAGAGTGGATCCACAAGGTGTTATTGAAAGGTCAATCTCACTGAATATCATTCAAAGAAGGAGATACTCTGTTCCATCTCCTTTGGCTCTTTGGCACATTGATGGGCATCACAAGCTTATCAGGTATCACTAGCAATGTCTTTTTGCAATGCAACGCCACTGAATGGTAAAGTGCCACTAGTTGCTATGGCAACATTAACTTTTATTTAATTTAACTGGTTTTAACAATAACACATTCGCATAATTTATTATTAATACACACAGCCTCAATTCCATTATTTTGAATTCCAATCAAATTTAAAGACTAATTAATTGATGCAAGTGGCCTATATACTGTAAGCAATTTATTAAACAATTAAAGTAAATCTGAGAATAGATTTTATAAAATGTCAGATATAATAAAACAAACATATTCATAAAACACTAAATATTATGTACCCCATCATAGTTATAACTATATACATATACTGTACACTACATTTACTAAATATAAACAATATACACCACAGGTGGTTTGTACATGTAAATGCATCCCAATTTTATATTGGGATGCATTTACATGTACAAACCACCTGTGGTCATTTTTACTTCTACATTTTTATCTTGAAATCAAAAAGAACAAAATGTGTATAAATGTATTGTTATATTTCAAATTTTGTACTGTTTACAAGAGAAGACCCGAAGTACAATGTTGGGCATGGGATGTTGTTCTCTGAAAAAATACCATAATCACAACACTGTTACAGTAGCCATCTGATTTTCAACTGAGAGTTATTATTACATTTCATACTTTTAAAATAGATGGGGACACATGCTGGCCGGTATTGATGGATACAACAGGAAAATAATGTACATAAAGTGCAGTACTAACAACAAGGCAAACACAGTACTTGGTGCATTTGTGGAAAACTTTGGACTACCTTCTCCAATACGTGCAGATCATGGTGGAGAAAATGTGGATGTTGCCAGGGTACATGCTGTACCATCCTTTGAGAGGACCAGACAGGGGAAGCTTCATATCAGGAAGAAGTGTACACAACCAACAGATAGAGAGGTTATGGCGTGATGTCTACGTTGGATGTGTTCACATCTACTATGATGCCTTCAGGTACTTGGAGGATCAGGGCCTTCTCCAAATAGATAATGAACTTCATCTTTTTTGCCTACAATATGTGTACACTCCACGAATCAATCAACATCTAACTGCTTTTCGTGATGGTTGGGATTGTCACCCGCTGTCAACCGAAAGGAATCGATCCCCAAACCAGCTATGGATTGAAGGTCTAGTCACTAGTGAGAACCCACTCTTTGGCCAAGATGTTATTTTGACCACACAGGTTGGTGAACCTTCAATGGATACATCTTCGAAATTCTTTATTTTCTAGGTATATCTGTGTATCCCTTGTCACGGCCTTGTGCCTTTCCCCATTGTAAAGTTATAAACAAATAAAGAATTCTAACTTTAGAAATGTTGACATACTCAATTAATTTTGGTTTTCAGTAAGTACAAAAAACAAAACACGAAAATGCAACCATTGCTTGACCAGTGTGGTTGTTATTCCGAGGCCTGCTGTACTAAATAAAATCATGAAGTGCACCGGTCCTTGCACTCAATATAATGTACTAAATGATAACTAATGTGATGAATTGTGTCTGTTTAGGCCAAGATAGTCTCATATGGGATTCAAATGGCAGGCCCTATCCCTTTCACAAGTAGCAGTGACAATCTTGTGGACATTCCACAAATACCTTGTCCTTTATGGGATGAAGACAGAGATGAGATGTGTGAAATCATCAACCCACTTTGTCCCAGTGATTGTTTTGGTATGGACATTTACATCCAAACTGTTTCTTATATTAACAATAAGGTAGCACTGTACACGTTGTAGTTTTCAGTAATGGAGCTATAATTTCAACAAGATACAGTAATCTACTGTAATAAAAAAGAATTAAAGCAGCAATTTGTGATCACCAAACAAAGTTATTGTTACAATTGCAAACATTGTTTTTCATTTAAGCAACCTGCTTGTGGTTTGAATAATGAATTATGTGAATTGAGAATTGTTCATATAATGTTTATCTAAATTGTAAAACAAAATACCACTAACGTATAGAAGCTGAACAAGGAAATTCATCCCAGTGTAAATAAACACACTACAGTAGGTCCTACGCGTATTTTGTAAATTACAATACTTAGTCTTTCTGATTAATATTCATGTTGAAAACAATCATTGTTAATTTGTAGTTTGTACAAAGGAACTTTTGAAATCTAGTGGTCACAAATTGCTTAAAACTGCTATTACCTGTAATAGTGTATGTAACAGAAATGAATTAAATAGTTTCATTTTTGGCCACATGACACAGCAATGATCAAATAAATCAACACAACTGGCAAAATTAGTGTTAATGTTACACCGTGCATACTGTAGTACACTGTACATGTAGTATATTGTTTAATAGTTTCAGATTGTTCTGATACTTAATGGCACATGTACATTGCAATATACCTTTTCACAGATGCTAGTGTCGCAAACAAACTAAAATCAACAAAATTTCTACAGCAGAATGAAGAGATATTCTTAAGGAATATTGGAATCCTTGTGACAAACAAGGTGCTCTTCATGCTCTTCCATACCCTTTGCCTTGAATTTTGATAACTGAATCAAAAGCTGTATAGAACTCTTCATATGTATTGCGAGAAGTTGGGAGCATAACACTCGTGCAACATGTGTTTGGATCAGGCAATTTTTCTTTAGAACTTGATGAAAAATTAACAGTGATTATTCTGGGCATATGGGGGGACCCTGTGAGAAACAGAAGTACATCTTTGATGGATAGCCCTGTGCCTAAAAAAAGACAGAAACAAAAAAAAAGTGTACCGGATACTGTATATAAATACAATATCAATATATGTAACTTTTGCCTCTGCAGGTTTTGAACAGTAGGTTAACAGTATAATTCACATGTCATGTTAAACCAGTGAGGAAAAATGGTGCACTTTATAACTTTACTCTGTCTAATGCCAGACAGTTGAGCAAGACTCAGTGCCCCTTAATGATTATATACAGTACCACGAGTAACCCTTGAGAACTTTAATTAACCCATTCCCAAGGGTCTTTGTTTATTTTATTTTGGATAATACCAGATGATTTTACTCATGTAGCAGGGGGAAGATGCCACAGCCTTATATCAGGAGTGGATTACAATTGCTGTTTAATGAATACCCCAAGCTATTATATTGGTTTGAAACTCCAAAAACAATTACCTGTACATTGTATTGTTTTCAAATAACACACAGTACAGTAAGTACCTGATTCCCTCTGACAAGCCTCTTCAAGATACTGAAGAAAAAACTTGAATGAGTGATCTTCACTAGACCCTGCATGGACAACAGTATCCTTCTTTATTCTGCGCTTGAGCACATCAAAGTGCACAGTAGCCTCGTCCACCGTCTTAAATATTTCTCTTGTTGCCTTGGGATGACGTTCCATGAGTTGAACAAGTCCAAGGGTATTCAGACCTTCCCTGAGCTGTTTCATTTCAGTTAATCTCTTATGCACAACTTGATAAATCATGCAGTCATAGGCAACTTCAGTGGCATTATTATTGATCAAGATAGCAGCTGATACTCCACACTGGCTCATCAGATTCAAAATGGCATCATCTGCATGTAGTTGCTCCCCATCTCCTTTCATGAGTTGCTCCAACAACTTCTTAATTTCTAGGTCTGGAACATCATCTAGAGTGACGGATGCACATGCTGTTTCTGTACATCCAGTCTCCAGAAAGACCACAACTGGATTTGCCAAACAAACAATAAATAACTCACCATGGGAAATGGCATGCACCATTGCCTGTCCAGCAATGGTGTAAAAACCTTGTAAAACCAACTGCTGAGAATGAACTGGCACTTTGTGGCCCTCATCACCCTCAAATAAATGAGGGTCAGTACCACTGAACAACGTTTCCATAACAATAGAAAAAAACTCTATTTGGGGTCCACCGACATCAGCTGCATCCTCCTCAATCTCTTGATCACCACTATCTGACACAAAGTAAATAACAGGAGATCTTTCCAACACTGAGGCTGCATTCTTGTAGATTCTAACAATTTCTTTAATTGTCTTTTTGGAACGGTTAAATGTTATTGGGTATGCTGCCTGATCAAATTTCACCACTTTGCGTCTGAAACGCTCCATCATACTCTTAGCAGTAAGTCCTTAAAGTGCAACAAAAAAGTGCCATGAAGATACGAACAACAAATTTGAAATACAATTGCCAATATAATTTACTAAGATCAAAATTGGATAGATGATTTTTTCATCGTAGGGGCACTTTAATTGTTTGACAGAAAAAACAAACTGTAAGTCTATAAAAAACTTGTAATCCCATTTGCACCCCCTGCTGTGCCAACCCCTATTAAGCAGGCACCTCTATTAAGCAGACACCTAGACCAGGTCCCAAAGGTGTCCGCTTAAGGTGGCTCCCTACAGTTCGAGGCTTTTAAGCTGCGCCTACAAATATGCCTTATATATGCAAGCAGGTTTGATGGAAGCACCCATTGACATTATTTTATACTAATGAGTATAACCAAACATGGCACAAAAGAGTAACAAAAGCATAATGTGTTACCATGGCAACCGTTGGGCTTTATAATTTTCAAAAATATCACATTTATATACCATTTTGACTTATATTTCGGTAATAAGCCTGGTGACCCCCAAATTTTTTGTGCTAATATTAGATTATTTATGGTTTGGAAACTCCATGTGAAAAATAAAACAAATCTGTAGAGAGGTTCTCGCTGTATAAAAAATCGCTGTTTTCTTTATTTTGGTTCTACAGAATTTTCTTAAATTTCTTCAACAAAACCTCCGTGCATTAATCTATTGCTGTGCCAAATTTTAGGATATGTTACCAGGCGTTTTGGCGAATGCCGTTGCAATTAACATATGGGAAAGCTACGCGGCCAAAATACTTTGGAGACCCCACAAGATCAATGGTTTGTCATGCGCGTACATAAAATTGCAGGCGCATTTTGGAAAACACGCGTATTCCACGCAATTGAAGTTGTTTGGAAATCAGCAATGCATATATTTTTGTTTGGACGTTGGTCGTTAGCCATCTAGAAATTACTTTATGTGGTAAAGACAAAAGAAGAGGCTTATCTATCTTTTCTTCATGAATTATGTAGTTTGATTTAAGATATTGAACGATATTTCCTAGTATCTTTTATTCTTTTTGCTCTTCGTGACTCGTGGTCGGCTTTCATATTGGCTTGTTGTTGGCACAATGGCAAGACAGCGATAACTCCTGGTTCTCCAAATTTCTTGTACAAAGTCAACAGATCGTCGTACGAAAGACCACTAGCAGCAAGTTTTTGATCCATACCCTGAGTTAGAGGACTATTACTATCCTTTGGATGATAAAGATTACCAACAAATGTTTGAAGTAAATTATGGCGCTTGTCGAGATAGTTCATGTCAGCTTTAGCTTTTTGTATCGAGTGTACCTGGATGCCTGTGTACCACTTCACCGTCTCCAGCCGTGTTAAGCTTATTTCCCAAAAAAATTCCGAATAAACAAGCCACAAATCCCAGAAAATGTGGTGTTTTTAATGCCGAGTTTTCGCCGTCGCTGACCAATGGTTCTTTCCGCCCGTAGGATTCGCAGTTTGAGAGTTGTCTCAGAAACGAACTCGTGTCATAATTGAATTTTAACCCATTGTTTATTTTAGTAATTTTTTTAAAATAAATGAAACCGCGAAAATTTGTTTTTATAAAGTGAAATAAACTTGGAAATGTAGCCATTTTTGAATACTTTATAGTCTGTTTACTTTTCGCGTGGACGTTACACGCAAATTTCTCGCGTTCGTAATTTTATACACGAATCACGAACGTCGCGAGATTAGATACCAGACCCCTATGATTTAAAGGGCAGGGAGCCACCTTAAGAGGTTCGACTGTATAACATGTAATGGAAATGTTTTCCTAACTCATGCACAGAAACAACATGCACAGAAACAACATGCAGTGGCATACTGTATGTACATACATGTATTTTATAGTTGGCCTATTTAAATTTTGCAAAGGCATTACTAGTGGTTTGTAGTCAACATTGATTTCTGATTCAATCACACTTTATGCCCCTTGTATCATAGCAATTACATGGTAATTAAGCAGGCATGCACTATAAATAATAATCTACATGCTACATGTATGTGAGTAGATCAATAAGATGGTACTACAGCAACATTTACTAACTGAAATTCAGTACACATAGGTTTATTTAAATGGAAATGGTGAGTGTAATACACATAATTACATTTATACATGTATAAGCAAATCGTCATTGAAAACAAATTTTGTGATTAGAGCTGTACAGTACGTACCAGTCAAGTCTTTGAAATTATCATCTTTGGCCTTCTCTTTGGGAGCATCTTCTGCAAATTTTAATGAAATACTTAATACCAGTGTGCAATGTTAACAATCTATCTACTTCTACATTTGGATTTACCCAGAGGTATTAAATTTAACCGGAAACAGAGTAAAATAATTGTCTGATGATTACATGTAATTATATTATTGCTCCTTAGTCTCCTACTGTACCTATAAATATTAGAAGAAATTTGTTCTGGCCATTATATGTTTAACAAATAGATTCCATTTTTCCGTTGTCTGTTCAGTTATAGATACACAGATGACGTCACAACGTGGTAAGAACAAAAAAGTGGCCCACGAGCCGCCGAGGCGAGTGGGCCACTTTTTTTTGGGGCATGAAAAAAGAAAAACACAGTGTGCTGACGTGATATTGACGCCATCCATGTGTCTGTCCTTTAATAGATCATGGGCGAGAACCAATTAAAATGCGTGTACAAGTCAAATGATTTTATAATATGCAATAGTTAGTGTTTTCTATATCTAATTGTTAGTGTTGTCTGTTGCTACTTGTAAGACGTTATTTATGCTATATATAGTAATTGTATAGAATTTCTGATGTCCAGGTCTACATGCCAAGTGTCAGACACCAATTAGTTTGTGCCTGCTACTTTGTAAGATACCCTTGGAAAAATTATTTTCAGGCTTGTATTTTAGTTTAGTTCCCAATACTCTATTACATTTTATTCCTCTAATAATGATGCAACACTAGTTCCCCTCCTGCCAGCTTAAAATTAGTAACCTACAGTAACAGACTTAGTTAATGATGGGAAAGTTTTTTAAAATTTTCAATTAATGGATGATTATTAGAAGCCATGATGACTTAATAGAGGATATGCAATTGCAATCAACACATGTGTACATACATATACAGCAGAACATGCAAAACGTACGTTCTTCATCATTATCCAGAATTGTTGAAATACACTCATCAATCGTTGTGCAGCCTTCTGTTACATTGCAAATCTGTTCATCTGACAAATTTGGAAACATCTCTTTGACTTTGCTGACATCAATATATGGACTCTGAAATGATTGATATATGTCATGTTAATTTATATCTTTATTTAATAAACATAATTATATTAATAATTACTAGAGTAGACAATGGTTATAGAATCTTGCTGGCTTAGATAATTAGAAGATGACAAGGTGATTTAGCTCTAAAGAACACAAAAAATACAACTCTGTCAGTCAGTCTAAAGGGTACTATTGAACAATAAATGTCTGTATGTTGCAAGTAGTTTGTTGATTTTGTGAGTGATAACACTGCAAGCAACTTCTAATGCATACAAAAAAATGCAACATGATAAATTAGCTGTACATAGTATAGTTTTGGCATACCTGCAAGCCAGATAAACTATCAGAAGCTGGCTGGCAATGTGAAGACTCCAACTCTACACATGATGAAAGAAGTTATTTATCTGATACCTACAGTATGCCATTTCAAATAAAATGTATAAAATTAATCCAAATGAGCAATGCTTGATGAGACAGACATGATAAACCATACTGTCCTGTAAAATGCATCAATATAAGAAAAGCATAAAACCTTTCTCTAAAGCCAACTACTGTACAACTTCATGTTAGTTGTGGGGGACCATTACCAAATGCTTAATTACACTAAAATTATTTAGTTATAAACATAAAACCTATACAAAACATATAAGACAAGAACATGTAAGACAATTAAGCTACATACATGTAACTTACTGTAGATGGCAAAACAAATTCTGAAAAAGTACCTGTACTTACAGATACAAAAAAAATTAAATCAAATTTTTATATAATTAAGTATTTTGCTATTTTAAGTGATTTTCAAACTGAAAACCTCATTTAAGCTAATGAAAACCGCTATTAAGGATAGACCATGTAAACTTAAGAAGCAATGCATGAAAAGCACAGAGATGCAAATAAATTGATAGTTATTATAAATCATTATATAAAATATAAATGTGTTGCTAATTTGAACATGGCACATACTATACATACATTTTTATATCGGTTGTTTCCAAAATATAGCATGATCATAAACATGCTCCCAAACTTCATTTGAAGTGAACTTGTAAAGTTCACATGTAAATAAAACATTTGGGGCTGGTTATACCAAGCCTGGATAGTTTAACCATTGGATAAGTCCTAGCTAAAAAACCACTCTTGAAAAAAAATAACTTGTATGGAAACAAGAAATTTGGCTGTTTCAGCATATTTCAAAACGCATCAGGCATGCCTAGCAACACTACTGTACATCACTCTTGTCTGATGGCAACATATCAGACAAAAGTGATGACACACTTCTAGGGGGGGCTTGGAAAATATTTGAATTTTGGGTAAACTGCATTTCCTGAATTTTAAGAACTTTTGAGCAAAATATAAGTCTTAAATCAAAATTTTTAAATGGGCTAACATATTTTGGTCCAAATATGCTTATATTATCTCATATATACTGTAAATGAAGCAGTGAATTAGTTGTATTTCCATAAAACGCAGTGCAGATAATATTCATACATTTTCTCCTTGCAATTAAATTTGTAATTCAACAGTTCAACAAAATTTACATCTTCAAGAGACGAAATTCATAATCTGTTCAGTGAATTATTAATTAGAAGTTTACTTCATGTCAGCATCGGTGTAACGTACTAAAGATCTTGTCAGACCCATTCAAGATTTTTAGCTTTGCAAGTTTGTGCCGGCAATTCTGCAATGCTTCTTCATTCAACTAGGACATTTTCACTCAACTAGGTACACTGTCCAGTGGCGATGGTGCTTGGTGCAAGAAAAAAATGTGTGGCCCCTCGCACAAAATGACGACATATCTAGGGGGTGCGGGAGGATTTTCTACTGGAAAATGTTTGAATTTATGGTCTCTGAAATGGCATTTACTGCATTTTGAGAGCACTTGAGTAAAATCTAAAGACCACAAATCACTTTTTTGTAGTTTTTTTAAGAAAATATTAATAATAGCACCATTAATCAAAGGAGCCAGTTTGCCGGATGGGCCCCCTCGGGCCCTGTGTGGCGCACCGTTTGCACATCGTTTGCACACCCGTAGCGCTGCCACTGACAAATTGGTAAAAATGTCACATGTATGATATTGAAAATTAAAACCATTTCTTTTCAAATATTTATATATATATATTTTAGGCAAATCATTGAGAATAATTTCTTTATCCCCCAAATTTTGGGTGACCACTTTTCATTGTAGGGCATCCAATGACACCCGGATGCCCTTCTGGCTATAAGCCTGCTCTTAACAGTGCCCCTAACAGGAGCATTAGTACAACTCCGCTTTGGAGTTTGTTTGGAAGCCTATCTGTGATAGCGTCCTTTTCCCTGAGAAACCCCAAAGACAATTGGCACAAAATGGTATGGTTTAAATACTTCACTAGCAATGATTTACCTTCAAAACTAAACAATATACAGTGTATGTACAGTGTAGATCATCAGATGCAGTTGTTAAAGGAACATTAGGATAATTGACTTGTTCATAATAATAACTTAAACGTTCTCCCAGTCAGGATTGAACAAAGTAATATATTTTCTATTTGTGACAGAAGAGAGAACGAGAATAGAAAGAAAGCTAGCCCATTTCGTATCCTCAGAATTGGAAATGATTCCAATTTCTCTCCAGATGTACCAAAATCCAAACTTTGAACAAAATGGACAAAGGAACAAGTTTGTTTACACTAGTACATACCTTAATCAGTTCTCCTTGCAATGCAATGCAATATTGTATTGTAAGGAGAAGGTATGTGAAGCTCCTTGTGCTTTGCATAGATTGAATTTAATGACAGATGATTATAATAAAATTGGAATTTAAAAAAAGATCAATGGATACCATAACCCTCAGACTTTCAACAAGAGAATTATCTCCTACCATTGCTAAGGACACAGAGCTATATATAAACAATTTCCAGATGCGTCAGATCTAAAATATTAAGATATTAAAACAAGTCATCAGAAATAACTGGTCTTGTAACTTGATACGGTGTTAATAAATCTGTGTTCTATGAGAAATAATATATAAATAATCCATTCAATAAATTGTACTGTATATCTTGGTTTTCTGCTTATGGTATACAGACACTACCAAATGATTAAACGAAGCCTTATTAATAGTCATAGCGTTTACTGTCAGAGCTTGTCTTCGACACACTTCGCTGTTCTAGTGTATACCCGCCGCGCAGTTTATGATAATTTTGAACTAACATCAATAGGAAAGTAAAATGATCACCAAGGACAGATAAAATATTATAAAAATATGTAATATATGCTTACCTTTAATAGAGCGATAGATGGCTTGCTTCTTTGCTCTTCCTTCCCATGTTTTACTAAGTGATATTACAGTCCATGGTCAACAGTAAGTTCGTTTGGAAATATTCTTTAAAGAGACTGCTTAGCTTTTGAATAAATTCTTTGAAACCTTGTCAAAACAGACAAGGTTTGTATGCTGAATCTTCGAGATTTGTACGCGGAATCTTCGAAGAATGAAAATGCTTCGCTAAAATGCCCCCCACGAACAAAACGTACATTTCCGATGCGACACAACACGGTTTCACTTCTGCTGGCCCCCCACGAACAACGCGATTACTTCTCGAAAAGCTAGCGAATCTTGTCGACATATGAAGAAAAAGCTGTCGAGTATGACGTATTGAGGTCGAAGACACTCAAACCCTCCAGAAAGATCTCGCTGACTTAGTGGCTCCCCTCTAACGCAGTAGTCACAAAATGTTAGTTTTGAGATAATGGACTGATGCAAATATTCCACTATTATTGTACATTTTTTAGTGCAAGTCACATTTAATGTAATCTGTCATGTTTCTAATATCACTACTGTCCTGAAGAAGGGAATGCAGTATATAACTTTTTCCCAACATGTAGTTGGTCAACAACTGTCTAAATTGCCAACAACTTGCTAAATAACTGTGTGCATGACCCGCCATGGTTTTATATTGGTGTTCTTTTACCAGGTAAGACATTTCAATCTATTATTATTATTATTATTAAAATATAGTAAGCATGTGCAAACTTTGTTTTGCGCGCCGCATACGATAACAAACTGGAGCCGAAATTACATAGAAACAATATTTTAAAATATCGAGAAAAATATGTACTCCATTAATGAGAATTTTACCAGATAGCACTGGAAATATAATTAAATTAGTTCGTTTTACGGACAAGCCGACGTGACCGGACAATGCACCATTACGCATTAAATTTAACAAGTTTGATACAACATTTCTTCACAGAAATTTATCAATCAATTTTAAACATAATAGTTGATAACTCCGTTGACAACGCTGCTCGTAATTTTGCCAGTAATGAATTCTTACAAAGGAAGCAATTGCAAAAATGAAAGTTAGGCTGCCCGAATATGTGGTAAACTGCTTTGAAGCTGTGGGTTACGATTAGGAAAGTCTCTTGACGAAATTGGAAAAATTCATCGGCGATACATATCTAAATAACCCAAAGTATTGCCAAGACATTTCAGCGACCAGTTCATTCAAATTTCTACCAGGCCTTCGAAAAGGATCTGAAACTTCGTTATGAAATTAGCGCAGAACATCGAGCAAAGCTTAAGAAGACCCATCTTGCCAGCAAGAGGCTGCAAGAAGATATTTCCCAATATGACCCAACTGTCATATTGGGAAATATTCTACACCAAGTTGCCAAGTGGCAACAGTCGCAGAATATTCAACAGCTAAGAGAATTGAAAGAGCTCTTTCATTCCGAGTATTCGTACCTGAACACAGCAAAAACAATTTATTTGCACTCATCAGGTTTTTTCTGCCAAACCTCTTGGTAAATCAATGGCAAACCAGAATGTACAGAGAAGTCTCCTTCCTTGAAACCAGCTATTTCTCCATATAGCCCTTGCATTGACTCACCTCAACTGAACATTGAAGCAAATGAAAGAAAAGGTGAAGGAAGCAGCTGCAACCCTTCAGAGCTGGAGAGTACCAACAGCCGTAAGGAGCTATTTGATTCAAAAGGCACAACGAAAATTGTTCCACAGCATCTCAAGTCCAAGGCAGCTAGTGTCAACTTGGTTAGCAAAGCCGACATGATTCTTGTCATTCGAATGTTCACGGTATCCAAGAGGTTACAGTGCACTATATCTGGTGGAACTGCTAAAAATGGAGAAATTTGACAACCAAAGGATGACTTTGATTCAAGGTGAATAATTTATTTTAATGACTTTTGTTTGTAATTTATTTGATTTGTGCAATAATTTCAAGGACAGCCCTACAAAAAGTCTATAGGCCATTGGCACATTTCCTATAGGCGACCTATAGAGAAACCTATTAGAATGTCAAAATTGAATGTGACCATTTAAACGCCATACATGATCTAATTCGAACAACATTTACTCAAAAAAGCAAGCCTCGCGAAGTTATAAATTTGCTATTCAAGCGGAAATCATGCGGGAAGTCGCCGCTGTCAAAAACATTGAGGTTATATTGTGTCTCCTTGAATTCAGACGCTGTCGTTTGTTGCCGTGTTCCTCTCGATAACAATCTAAACCACAACATTTACTCGAAACGAGCAAGCCTCGCGAAGTTATAAATTTTCCATTCAGGCGACACTTTTGCCAAATCAAACTTCACGTTTGTAATATTTCTGAATTGAACGACTTATCTGGTGGTTGAGCGGTCATATTTCAAATCAAACAAACGAATGGGAATACCCTTCTAATGTGCCCACTGCTCCTGTGTATGTTCCGTTCTGATAAGAACTCCAAGTTATGTATGTATGTCTGTAATGTTTGTAATGTATATATATATACCAGTAATTATTTTTTTACATGAACTATATTTTAAATAGGATCGCTAAATTATTAACCAGCTCTTTGGTGGTAAATTTATTTTGCAATCCTCCAGCGAGTCTATCTCAACAGAACTAATAAAAACAACAATCCCAATCTGCTGGGATGATCCCACACATCCTTCCACAGTCTCCAAAGTCCTGGTATCCACATTCCAAAGGGGAGGGAAGCAGACGAAAAGTGGCGGTGTTGAGTTGCCAGAAACAACTTTCATTTTAACAGTGAACTTCTCCATTGATGATGATATGAGGTATGTATTTTAGGATAAAAATGTACATGCAAAAGAACAGTGAGAAGAGACTACAGTAAGATTAAGTGTTCTTGTCCACCTTATAAATGTAGTAAAAAAGTAGAGTGCTGCGTAGACAGTGTTTTGAATATATAGCAAAGTGAAAAGGTGGTAAACTGCCAATAATTTAGTGACGAGATACTGACGTTTCGAGCGGAGCCCTTCATCAGAGTAAGAAAGAACAGCTCCCATTTGGTTTGAGAAAATCGTAGACAGTACAATTAATTTATTGGACCAGAAGCAGAGTATGTTTATTCCAAGGCAAGTACTGGATGCATTCCAGATATCAAAAGAATGACTTCTGGCATGAATCCTGTCAATGTAAATTATCATGTCCAATACTTTAGTGAAAGGCTGCAGGGATTGCCAAATCGTTTGGCAAGCATTTACTCAGTTTATCGTTATTTTGCTGAAAAGGTAAGTGTTTACTAAATGCATTGGAATAAATCCATCAAACATTTGTTTGGATATAATGTTATTTAACATTCAGCCTGATATAGTCCCTTTCCCGCATTTTTTTGGTGAAACGTCTGCTCTCAGTAAATCCCCCCCCCAAAAAAAATGCCGCCCCGGGCCATATTTCCTAGGAAATTTGGCCTCCCCCTCTCAGAAATTTGAAAACGAACATTGAAACTTTTAAAGCGTTCTACAGATAAGAGACTTCATTGAAAGGATTCGAAAGCTCTGTCTATGATAATTTTAGCAGTGATATTGTGATACCATAAATGAAGTCAGCCTGAAAGTGGCCGGTAAATACGTACCTAAAATGAACAGGTTTTGTGATTGGCTATATGGAACAAAGTGGTTAGGGTTAGGACATTGGTTTCTTTGTGGTTGATTCTATTGTTTTATTGTTTTAATCAACCAATCACAAAACTTGATAGTATAGGTAGGTGGCGACCCAAAGTGGCCGCGGCATTCGGCTTATAATTATATGCGAATTTAACATTACAATTCTACGCGCTCTTTTTTGGCCTTTTTCGCAATCGCATACCCGCGTACGCGGTTTCGGTGTGCTTCCACGTGCACGGACGTTCCGGTAGTGCATTATGTTCTCTGCGGTAAAATATGTTTTTGGCAGTAAAATATGTTTTCGGTAGTAAAATATGTTTTCGGCGGTGAAATACGTTCTTTGCGGAACAGGAATTCATGGCATGTACATTATGTAAACCTCTGAGATAAAGCACAGCGATTTCAATCCTTCTTTGCCAGACCAGCACGCTTTGCGACCTTCAGGTGAGCTTCCGAGCTGAACTTTTAGTGGTTTTGCCTACGGCGTTTTTATGTTTTCAAGATGGCGGCTATGTTGTCGCCTCTTGGTAACGATCTGGAAATAACACCTTCTACTGATGTTTTAAAAGAGTTGTTTCGTCAACAAGTGATAGTTTTTGAAAGAAAATTAATTACGAAGATTATTGACGACAATTTCTTTCGTGTGACAACAGACAAACCAATGGAAAAGTGTGTTGTTCTAGACGCGTTTAGACTCGTATTCATGAAGTCTATTTGTAATCGATTCAAGAAGTCGGAGAGAGTGGATGGACTGCCTGTTTGTTTTGTGCTAAACACTCTGGACCGAATGATGGAAGTATTTAGTGCCAAAGCATTGGTCAGAAGGTTCAGATCTGGAGATTTCACAGTGATTTTGCCCTTCTTTGTTGTTGCTTGTGATAATATATTTGACATTTCTACTCAAGAAAAAATATGTACCGGTCAACTTGTCTTTGCTATTGAGAAAGCTGGTGGCTGTTTCAAGTGTTTAATACCGTATGGTGATCCCAATGCTGAAGATAACAGGGCAATACTGAATGGATATGTTAACACATACATCGAAACAAGCAAAGAGAAACTTTGGTTTCCTAATTACAAAGGAGAAGGTGCTTTGGTTGTAGAGAAAGGATTTGATTTTGTCTATTCACCATGTAATGTGATAAGCCAGACAACATTCTTGTTCTGCGAAAAAAAGAATATCAAGTAATTGCTGTTGTGAATGACACTTTCGACTCAACTAGAGATCTTGTTCGTTTAAACTATGTTCCTGATTTTAATTCAAAGCACTGTGCATATCAGGTTAAAAGACCAGTTCAAACTCTTGCCAGATCTTTGGAAATCCCATGTGATAAAGTTATCTACATCAGGAAAATGAAATTAATCTACAAAGAGGATGAGATATCTACTTATGGCCATGAATTGCGATTCTGGAATGCAGCTTTTAATAAAATGGGCATTCTAACACAGGATGTTGCTATTCCTGCTGCTGAAGTTGAAGTATCATAACATACTTTATTATATAGATAATGACGAAATACAAGGATTTTTTCTCCATGTAACAAAAGTGATATCTTCATGTTATCAATAATTACAAAACGTTCATAAAATATGCAGAACATTACATGGTCGCTTAGAAATATAAATTTAATTTTCTCGTGTTTTTATCTCACTCAATGGCTTCCCTCACCCATGAGATATTACAAACACGCGAAAATAAAATTTGTACCTTCACACGGCCATGTAGTAACCTCTATGTATTTGGCAGTTACATTTCAACAGTTGCTTCATCCTCTGAATCTTCAAAGTTGATGACTGGCTAAGATGGATGCATTGGACAGCTTTTGTTTTTTTTGTTGTGACCTGGCTGCTGACAAGCAGAGCAAGTGATATTTGGTTTTTCTATGAACAATGTGTCAGTATAATAGAACTAATGTGTGCGAATCCTTCTGGTAATGGATAAAAACCTCTTAATGTCATGGTTGGTACCACTCCATTCCATAGTTTTAATGGATTTGTTTAAATGCTCTGAAGCCACACAAGAGAAGTATCCATAGCCCCAACCAAGCATGTCAAACCAAAACTTCATTTGTTGTGATGCTCCCTTAATATGTGCAAATAAGGAAGTTTCGCAGTGCACTGAGCAGGACCATACTCTTTCATCTTTTTAAAAAAAAGTTCAGACCTCTCCTTGATTGTTGACACTCGAGCAGCAGTTGTTTTACAGTCGCGGATATCTCTGAAATAATAACATGTTTACTTGCTTTATTTTTTTGACATTTTGTTAAATAACAATTTTAATAGTGTTTGTATAATTCAATGGTTGTATATGCTACATAAGCACAATCATGCATAACGACCGGTAACTAAGGTACAGTAAACTATCAAGTAACTAACCATAGGTTAGATTAGCCAAACAGCAACAAGTTCTGATTTTACCTTGAGGAAAGTACACTTGTCGCTGTTGGCTAATCTAACAAACCCTTCATTAGCTTACCTTAGTTACCAGTTTTTACATGATTGTTCTTTCGCATGATTGCTATCTACTGTAGTTACATGTCTGAAAATATATTTTAATTCCCCTCCCTCTCCCCGGGACAATTACTATTATGTTAAAAGGGTCTTAAAATGTAATTAGTACTCAGTCTCCCACAATAATGCATGTTTTTGTATTACCTTTAAAAAATATTCAACAAGCTTCTTGCAGTTATTTTCTAACAACTTGCAATCATTTCCTGTCATTTTCAATGTAGTGCTGCCATCGTAGAATTTTTTTTGCTAAAAATAAATGCATGTTTAGTGTACAGTGTCTATAAAAAATATCATATAGTAAGTTAGTAACATGAAAACATTAATCTTGATTATGAATTTGTACATTTGCCTTTTGTAATAAGTTTCTATCTGGTAAGCAAGATATCCACAATTGATGTTTCATAGTGCATCAGGCAACTGTGTCTCCTGACCCCTCTTTGAAACTATTGCAAACAGCATTTTCCATAAACTTCTATGTAGGGCAAGAATCAGGTGCAACCCACATGGAAGAAGGCAACTTTCACTAAATGCAGAAAATATTGGCATTCCCTAAACAAATAATAAAAATGTTCCAAATAGTCAAAATAATTATGTATGATTACTCTGTTGAGGCTGGGTATTTACTGGATAGCTGAAAAACACAGTTTCTGTAACAACTCTTTTCAAAAAAATTTACTTACAGTTTGACCAAAATGTGACTACTGGAATTTAGTATAAGCTGGGGAACCTTTAAGGGGATTTTCTCCAAGTTCTTTTTCAGCTTGTTTACCCCATGTTTCCATATCTGCAATTGTTTGTGGGGGTGAGGTAGATGGTTGGCTGTCATCCCAGGCTGAGATCTTTTTTTTGCACCAGTAGCAACCGTATAATCCTGTGCACAGGCATTTCCCTAGGGCTTCTTTTAAGTGACCGAGGTCAACAATAAAGAAAACAATTACATTAAATGTCTCAAAAGATCCATTTATTGTCAAAGTCAAGCCCTGTTCCACAGCTTCAGCTACATCCTTGTAATGACCCTTCATGTGAGCTTTGATAAACTTCCTACTTTCAGGACCTCTCCAAATTGCTGACAAAAATTGGCCATTAGGAGAATTGAGCAAATCTGTTAGATTCAGAATTGAAAATGACATTTGTTCCGTCGGCTGATGAGCACCAGCTCTGAAATTGTCACCAGTCTCCCTTAAGAACAGTGTCCTTTTATCTGTATCTAACCCTTTGTGCAAATAATTTCTTTCTTTTTTTAAGTGCTGAAACAGTTTATTTTGCTGTTCAATATTTGGGAACTGAAATTTCGAAAATAATGAATTACTTGATACAACCCTTTGCATGGTGTCAGCAAAGTCTGTAGTTGCACACATGCAATCTAGGTGTCCATCTGAAACATTAGGGTTATTTTGGTGGCATTTATGGAAATCGATTGAGCCTACATCCAGTTCAGAAGCATATTTAACAACATCAATATATTTTGCCAGGTGAACATTCCCTTTGAGTAGGCCGGCTTTCCTTGCCGCAATATATTCTCGTTGAGTTAATCGTGTTCGGCCAAGAAGGAATTCAGCTGAGTCATGGACACTTATGTGCCTTGGACCATATTTGTCTAATTGGGATATTACTTCATGCCCCAATTCACTCTCATTTATGGCACTGGTGACAAGATCAGGATCATTCTCACAGAGGTAGACGACATAGCTTTTAACATCATTAAAGGAAGTAAATTTAACGATTTTTCGATCCTTTTGTGAGTTAACCTGCAAACTACTTGAACACTCACATAATTGTTTAATAACTTCAGGCCTTGTAAACCCAAATAATTCATATCCAGATAGATTCTTCTTGTAATTCGCTAGTTTCAAGAATTCAAAAACCTTTTTCAAGGTTGTCGTTGGTTTGGTCTCAGAAGAAGTAAATACTATTTGACCATCTTGCAGTACCTCACATTGGAATAGTGGACCTAATTCAGTTTGTTGTGTCAGCTGACATGACACTTCATAGGTTTTTCCATTGTGCTGAATCAAGTGTCGAGCATCGTATCCAGGGCGAAGCGGCACAGTACGGTTCCCCTTGTGGTGATAAGACCACTTTGCTGGGTTAGGTGGGTCTCTCCCTATTGATTGTATTCCAAGCCAATTAATAACTTTCCCAGATCTTCTTGCAATGTTAATAAAACTGCTATCACTTCCTGTAGTGACAGTTGTTGATGTAGCCTGTTCAGTGCTGACATCTAGATCCACGGCTACTGGAGCAAGCTGAGGTTTAATTATGAGCTGTTTTAAAACGTCATTTCTCAAAAATCCGAAAAACACCGACCCAGACCAATGTTTTTTAGTGACATGTATCTCATTTAGGAAATTATTTGCAGCTTGGGTTGCAGTTGTAGCCATAATTTCAATTCCTTTCTCTTCGCAGGTACATTTGAATAAAGGTACTGTCAGATGCTGAATAATCTCACAAAAAACTTGCACATTCTCAGTATCCAACCTGATAGACCTTTCAGCTTTATAGCCTGGTCTAATATAATACTCTTCACCTTTAGATGAGCGAACCCAAGGACTGTCCTTCTTGTCATACTCAATACCACAGTGACCCAGAGATACCAAGCGAGTCCACTTTATATTCTGCTTTGTCTTGCTCATTTGCAATTGTAATATACTCAAAATATTCTTCTCCACGACTCCAAGTATCCCTCGAATATTTGTCGTATATCGGCAGGAATCTTTAAACGTTGCATTAAAGCCGTTTTAAAAGGGAGATCCCTTTCATCCCGTCAAACCCCGTAACAGATCCCTTTCACCAAACCGAAGATAAAAAAACATATATTTGCTGATATTACACAAGTTTTATATCGTTGAAAAGCTTGGAAGATCCGCTTTCTCGTCGGCGCATGTCAGATTGCAGCAAAGCCGCTGATTACGTCATTTTTCGCGGGTCGCGAGGAGAGAAATGTATCCAATTACAGCCGGGATTAAAGGTCTCAAATCGCCGTGAGAGGCGTGGTGGCTAACTCTAGAGCACTGTATTTAATAAAGGATATGGGAATGTTATCATGCCCAGAAGTAGTAGATGATCTCAATGTTTTTATGACAGTGAGTATTTCCCTTGCAGTTACTCACTTGAACTTAAAAACAAAACGATGTGGGTTGATAAGCTCTTGAAGTTTTAAGTAGCTATGGAATATCCAATGTTTCTCCATTAAAGTGACATAACATTTCTGAATGGATGTTCCAATTTTTGAAAAAATTTGCTAACAGTGTCGGCGATTTCGTTCTTATCAGATATCAGTTTTCCCTGAACATTAAGCATTTTGTTTGGGATTTCCTTCTTATTATGCGTTGGATAGCATTTCTTTATTTGATCCCAAAACTGTTTTGGTCTTTTGACCACAACCTCAATGGCCGCCATTATAGGAGTGTTCCTCTAATTCCAGGCATTTGTATTTTCACCATCAATAGTAGTGATATCATATATGCTTCTTGTAGCATCATCAATTGAATGGTGCGTCGCCGTCATTTATCATGAACGCTTTCACAATCGTATAGCTAACGCCGAAAATCAATCGCAAATCCTGCTTCAGGCATCACTGGCAATAGACTGCTGTGTTGCCACTGCATGTGCACGAGGAGTTAAACTGATATCGCTCAGCATTACTCGTATCCCCTAAAGGCCAAACAATCGACTCCCAGAAAGAGGCTAAGTCACCAAACCCAGATGATCCCAGCAGCAAAATATGTTCATCGCTTTTTACGATCACTTGTAGAAAGCTATTGAGCGTTATGGTTTAGCAAACCAAGCATGGATCCGCTCAAGTCGCTTGTGATACTGATTGAGGCTGCTCTCATCAGTATATGCATGATAGTATATATAGTCTCTTTTGTACCTGATACATTTCATGAATGTATGTATCTGTTTCCTCTGGATATCTCTTTAGGAATTTCGCTTTTGGTGTTGTGATTTGCATTTTGATAATATCTGAAGGCGTGAGCCAGTAAAAAGGGTAATCATTATCATAGTCCTAAAAGGATAAATAAAATTTATATTTATTGTCCTCTTTTAACAATTTTAATGTGACACAGTATGACAGTATTTGCACCAGATACATTACCTTGCAGACCTTAAGTAGCTCAGATACTCCGTCTATGTTGAAATTTAAAATCGAGTTAACTGAAGGCACATTAACTTTCAACTTTTTGAATATCAACCAAAGGAAATCGAAATCTGCATGTGACTAAAGAAATTGGAGAAAACCTTTATGCATTGATTTAAACATGGACAGAAAATTTGGATGGTTTGTAAAATTGTGGACATTTGCCTTTTTACAATTCCTAAGTAATGGTCTGAGGTAGTTGTAATAATAATGAATGCTACCTACTTTTGGTCTTGAAATATTATGTGCGTAGCTGTATAAAAGGAAACAAATTTCAGATGGAAATGGGAAAAACCATCCTTGGCTGCCGTTTGCTGACACACTTCGTCTGAGCTGCCTCGTCATTCTCGTTATCGTCATCTTCCCCACAGGCACAATCAACATCCTCGTTTTCCCTTTCTGCATTGTTGGAGTCCAGGTCTTCAGGAACCAAAACAAAATTCCCTTCATTTTCTTCTGCCCCAACGAGTCGAATATCCTCTGAAATTTCCGCAGCGTTAATCTCATTGACGAGGTGTCTTCTTGACGAACTATGTAACGAAAACCTATCCACACTTTCAAAACTTAGCTTACATAACGCACAATGGTACTGACAGGCTCGTTTCTTCATCGTGTAAACTTCCTGCCAGCCCAATATGTAAATAAAATTTGCTTTGCTTTATTTTCGTTCTCGTTTTTAAAAGATACCGGTCAAGTTGAAGGTCACGATATTTCTGTTTTTTGCGCCCTTCATGTTTTAGCTAAACAAGCGTTTTGATTGGTCAAGGTGACGACAGATTCAGTGAAGCTTTACTCTCATTGGTTAAGACAAGAAGGTGATTTTGACTTTTATTACAAGTTGGGGCCGGCCATGATTTTTTTGTAGACTTTTCGTGCATTGTTTTTAAATTTGTTTGGGATAACAAAATGTAAACTCCCGGGCAAGCTGTAGGAACAAAAAGACCTTTTGACAAGTAAGTGGGCTACATATATGTTGACAGCAAAACATTACTAATTTTGGCTAGTTTTTAAGGTAACAACACCATTTCATTACAGTGGCTTGGATGATGATGTTTTGTTCAGTGAAACCCCTCCCTGTCAACGGAGACGTCTTGATTTTCGTGAGAACGTTTTTGAAGGTAATTTATGGTTTTTCGAAAATAGGATAATTCGTTAAGTAATTTGTTCTCATTCGCATTTAATTTTAAGACATTTTCAGAGCAAGATCAAACCGCACTTATCTGCTGCGAGCTAAAGGATATTTTGAAAGGCATGAGAGAAAAACAGGGAGAGATGGAAAAGGCTCTTGCAAAAGTGACCCAGCATCTGACAAAAAAGTCGTCACATGCAGTTAGTGTCTTTGCTATGTTATGTTACCCAGTTGAAATTTTGCATCACAAATCAGTAATCATTTGTCTTTGCTTGTAGACTGTCACAGAAATCTTCGCCAAAGCGTATGGCCGTTTTACAAAAACGAATGAAAACAAAACAGTTAGTATATTTATTTTATATAGTACGACCACTGTATCAGTTCATTTTGTAATATATAACCAAATTTTGTCAAGGAAAATGTTGGTCGTCTTTACGGACTTTAGATAAATAAAAATACATTGTAGAGGTAAAAACTTGGAAAAGCTCTTGATATAATTACAAGACAGTTGAGAAATTATATATCATTTAAAAAAATACTAGTTAACATGTGCAGTAGCAAAAGAAGTTTATGTTTTACTGATTTAAAAATATATATTGCAAATATTAATTGGGAAAGCTAGTTTTCATGCTGAAAACAATAACATGTGAAAATCATGGTAAACATCACAGGTCGAAAGCTCAGCAATAAATAATATTGTATAAACTGTATTATTATGTGGTGTTTCCATAAATTTCATGAGTTAAATTTAATTGTCTTACAAACTATACTTCCCAGTTCCCATTGTTCTTTAATGGTTAAGCTACCCGATAAGGGGCATGCAGGTACATGTATCCCACATTGATGAATAAAATCACTTTGATGAGGAAAAGTTCCAAAGGCCACCCTTGCTGAGTAAACTATAATCATAAAGAGATACAATATTTTGTTTCTTTATATAGTATGAACTTCAACAAGAGTTTACAAATTCCCCATATGGGCTCCCAATGAATGAAATGGTGGCAACATTTTAAAGAAACAAGTTATGTCTACTGGAGAGGTGAGGAAAGAAGAAGCGTAATTAATATACAAAGTTCTTCCTTGTACAGTCATTGTTTTATGACATGCTAATATCATGGTTTTCTAAACCAAGTGTTCTTCAAGTCACTGTACATGCAGTACTATTAGAACTAATATATAATTGTTCATCAACTCTTGAGGTTTTGGAAGTTGGTCTGCCTTGAGGAGTGCATCCACACAAGAAGTGTCTGCCAAGCTTTGCTCTCTCCTTGGTGTAAGGTTTAACGTTGCCTTGGATAAAGCAGTATTCCAGCAAACTGCTCTTGTGGTAAAATTTAAAATTTTTACTCTTCTGTATTCTGTACACCAATTATCCACCACAATTATGCAGAAGATCCAAATACAATATAACTAGAAAAATATGTAAATTGTTATTAATAACAAAATATCAACTCTTTTTTACTTTACTTTTAATAGAGACCATACATTTCAGAACAAGGGTTGGATCAATGTCTGCAAGATGACCACTTTTGGAGAAACTTCTCCAAATGGAAGGAGAGTAAATATGGCATCGGGGGGCCAACCCAGATGGAGTGGGATGTGTTACTAACATCTTGCAAATAACATGTATTAATAATTAAAATTACACCTTTTTAAAACATTAAAGGAAGGTATGCATATAGCCTCAATGTATTATTACATTATACATATATTACATTGTTCAACTCAAATTATATATTTAATATTTCAATTAATTTTACTTCTGTCTGAGTGGCTTAATATTGTTCAAACCATGAAAAATACATGAGGAAAAGACGAAAGAAATCAGTGCAGCAACATGTCAGTGGTGATGGGTATGTGATCTACAGTAATTATAAGCACAATATTGCAACGACTTTTATTTCAAATTAGTTTGAGAAGCAAGTTTAAACACAAGAAAGTGGGTTAAACAACTTTGCTTGTGCAGCCTTTTTACCACAAAGGATATTCAAAAAGAATACTATACCGGTACATGTGATATTTTTCCAAAATACTTAAGATATAAGGTTTGTAATGATTATGTACGGTACATCATCAGGTAATTGACTGTCATTATTTGGCAGACACTCAATTTTACTGGGACAGGCCTCAATATTTTTTTGTGACTGGGAGAGAATTTAGAAGTTGAAAATGTGCCCATAAACATGTGTGATCCTTTTCATGGAAGGACCCCTGCAAGCACCACTCATTGCCCCATTAAAGTGTATATTATTATATTTGTCAAATTTGCAGCTATTCTATATTCTACTAACCTGATTATTAGGCCTTATTTTTCTCGCCTTCTGCCTATACGCCCGATATCGGAATCAAT
Source organism: Chrysogorgia sp. JL179-B06 (assembly GCA_035772405.1). Taxonomy (NCBI): domain Eukaryota; kingdom Metazoa; phylum Cnidaria; class Anthozoa; order Scleralcyonacea; family Chrysogorgiidae; genus Chrysogorgia; species Chrysogorgia sp. JL179-B06. The sequence goes on along the minus strand of JAYKKM010000495.1, from coordinate 1,251,604 downwards.
GGCATGATCGTTATTCCAAGCGTGCTTGGCGATATTTGATCCCTTTTGTCCTAATTTTACATTGGTTATGTACTCGTTCTTCCAGTTCGAAAACATCTTCCTGGCTCAGCAATGTAGCTGTAATTGTATTGTTTACATTGTCTTTTATAAACGACATCTAGTTGTTCCTCGAAGGGTGGTCTGTATTTGGGAGAAGGGAAATAACTATACAAGTCCTAACTATACATTTAATTTAATATCACTTTTGTCAGAACTACATCAGCAACTAAAACAGAAATGCTTGAGGTGGTGTTCCTAGACAACCAGAACAAGAACAGCCAGAACCATCAGCAACAAATGCCTGTTCAACACATGTCAGTTTCGACATAGCCACCAAGAAAGTGCCGTAAGCTGTCTGGTGCCAACATATTTTACCGCTAATTTATGAGAAGTAAAGGTTTAAGTTGCTATGTATTAGAGTATATATTAAAAGTAATATTTTGTATTTACAATCGGTGGATGAAGGAAAACTTGTGGTAAATAACGTGTCGAATTTTCGAGACAGTACGTGTAGAAATGTATTATAATATAACAATGGTATTCAGCCAGATTTCCAACCCGATTTTATACACTTGAAAACCTATTTTATTCCATCAATTATTGTACATAACTCTAGTAGCTAGTAACAAATTTATCGGTATGGGTCTTTTTAATCCATTTTTAGCTTCTTACCATATACTTTCTCATACATTTATATTATATAGCCATAGCTAGTTTAATATCATATAGCCATATGTTTCCATTTAATGAAATAATTATATTACCTTTTTAACTTGTAAATCTTATGCAATTCTGTTTTTCCAATAAGTGTAATGTGAAGTATTTAATAAACTATCTATCTTATCTATCTCTTTGTCAATATCATTGTATTTTCTATGCAACAGTCACTAAAAGGAAACATGGAGACAGGTGGATGAGCTGACAAAAGAGCAGTATAATATTAATGCTCAAGATGAAGAAGAAAAGCTTGCATCACCTACTTCAAAGACTGAGCTGGTTAATGATGCTCTAGCAAAATTACAAGAACATGTATGTACAATTTTGACCTTGTGAACTACAATTTTTTCGCTTTAATGTTGGAAACTATGAGTGATATTTATGCTGACCTTACTGCAATTGTGGTTGCAGACTAAATGGTTTAATATGTAGACCATTTTGTTGTGGGTTCAAATCCCGCAAGGGTCAAACTCGACATTTCCAAGTTATGTGTGCTACCAATTTATATTTAATATTTATATTATATGTAAATTGTTCTTATAAGTTTATAACATTATTCATGACAGGTTAACTACTTGGAATCGCTTGATGTTGATTGCTGTGTCTTAGTTTTATATAAAAAAGGATAAAACAAACAAAGGGGATGAAAATCATTGACAACTGCGCAATCATGAATCAACTTTATGCTCTGGTGAGCAAATGTTCGTCAATAGTTTAGTTCTGTGCACAGGGGGCGCTTCCCCGAATTTCAGAAAACAATTTTTTGGATGAAAAATATATTTACGAATTCACTGTTTTTAGTTTGAAATTCCCGCTCTAATTAGTCCAAAACGTGCTTTTACTTAAATTCAAAGGAATTCCGGGATGGCAGAAGTCGGAAAGCAGAGAAGAGATTCAACGACAACATGTAGTTAATATACAAGACATCCAACAGTCTGATGGGACTTGTTCTTCAGTTGTGGACAACCAGATATATGCTACACCTGAATTTAATGGTTTTGAGCAAGCCACATCTGCTTGGGCTCGTAAATTGGGAGTCCCAAGGAACCCTCTGATGAGAGAGAGAGAGAAATCTACTCGACCCAGGCAAGCGTGTGTACAAGCATGGATTATGAAGACTGTTAAGAAACGAAATGTCGTATTTGAAATGAAGTATAAGTTGATGTGTAGCCGCTGACTTGTAAGGATTGGGGGAGCATATATAATGCCATGCTTGAATATGCTTGAGAGGAAAGCGAAGTGATTATGTGTTAGTGTATTAAAACCTGGAAATCGTATTGTCTACTGTGTCTACATGTATTAGAACGTGAGAATTCATGACTGTTCTACCTGAGAGAACAAGTTTGGTCATTTGGAGCCGGATTTATTGAAAAAAGAGCGAGGAATTCTCAATCAACGTGAAAATCAAAATGGCCACTTCGCCTTCGGATGGACAAGATGGTCAAGATGACTTGCCTATTGGAGGCAGTGAAGACGTATCAGACGTACCAGACCCAAACACGAAAACTTTGCAAGAGGTCGATGATAAAATGGATGGTGAAACCAGCGTAAAAACCGTAAGTAAAAACATTCAAAGTTTAAGAAATAATAAGAAATCATCCAAGAGTAGATTGACTAAAGCTAAAAAACAGTTGAACGACCTTCTTGAGAACCAAAGTGAATCATTACCAAGTAAGAATACATTGCGAAGAGCTGTTAGCAAGATTAATTCTGAGATGAATATCATTGAAAAGATAATTTGTAGTTTGAAAGAGGTCTATGCCATGAGTGAAGACAATGAAGAGACTATAAACACAGTCATTGAAACATTAGACAAAGAACTTGAAGATATTGGAACTTCAGTTGATTTAATTATTGAAACTGTGGGGAAACATTTGGAAGAAAGACTTGCCAATGGAGAGGACGAGTCAGTGTTGCTTTCACTTAAATCACATGTAAGTGATGACAAATCTCCAGTACCATCCAAAAAACCCTCACATGTGGAGCAGAAACAGTTAGAAGCAAAAGAAGCTAATGAGAGACTACTTAAAATGGAACAAGAACAACAAGAAAAAGAACAACAATTTGAAAAACTGACTGTTGAACTACAACTAATGAAACAGTGCACAGATGATGCAAGAAGAGTAGCAGCACTAAACAAGACAAGGGCAGAAGAAGCTGAACGAGTACTACAGGATAGGGATACAGTAAAGGACTTCATCACAAATCATCGGCATCACTTATTTGAAAAAAGTCCACAAACCATACAACCTGTGCGAAGGATCTCAGCTATCAAACTGAAAGGAGTGGATCTACCAACATTTTCAGGGGAAGATAAAACTGATTATGAGCCCTGGAAGGCAGCCTTCATGTCTATTGTCGATGGGTTAGACATCCCAGTGGGGGAAAAAATGCTCAGGCTACAGAGCAGCCTGTCAGGGAAGGCATTGTCGATGGTAAAATATCTGGGATATTCCATGAATGCATATGAAAGGGCGAAGGATAAATTAGAGAAGAAGTATGGTGGAGAGAGGCGTTTACAAGTAAAGCACCTGACAACCTTACGTAATTGGCCAAAAGTTAGATCCCGCAATCTAGATGACCTGGAAGAATATCAAGCTGTGTTAGAGAGAGTTTTGGTAGCTGTACAAGATTCTGGACTCTTACAAGGGCAAAGCCTGAATTTATCTGCCAAAGAGAAGCTATCCGAACAGGACGTCCAAGCCTACAAATATTGGTTGATGGACCATTCTCACGAAGACTGCTTCGAGTCACTTGTTGAATGGGTCGAGCTTCGAGTGCAAGTCATGGAAGAAGCAAAGGAGGAGACCAATGGGCTTGGGAAGAAGATTGACGAACGAGGGAACCGAGATGAGAGACCACGTTTCAGAGGTTTTAATACCAAATCTTTAACAAGACGTTGTATTGTCAACACCTGCAAAGAGGACCACCCGCCATGGATTTGTGAGGCATTTAAAGAGCTGTCTGTACAGAGGAGAAAGGAGTTAATTACAAAGACTGGCCGTTGTTATCGCTGCCTAGCCAAAGGACATCACAGCAAAGACTGTCGAAAAGCAAGAAGATGTGGGGTTGGTATGGATGCACAAGTAACAACCATAGCAGTTACCTTCATGATAGGACTCTTCACAATGTTGCAGACATTGGTGGAAGGCCATTACGACCAGAAGCACTAACCTTCAACATACGACAACCACCATCCAGAGAAACCAGTCCCTCGCACTCTGACAAAACAAGTGACACCAATCCATCATCGGACAACCATCATTCCCAAGAGAGGTCACATCGAACGAGTAACGCAGACAATGTTTCATTAATGATTCTACCAGCCCTGATCAGCAATGGCAGGAGAGAACTGAAAGTCAATGTAATGTTGGACCCGTGTTCAACAAGTTCTTATGTTTCAGAAAGTGCCGCTGAAGAACTTGAACTGCGCGGACAGCCGTTAAATTTAACGATTGCAGGAACAGGGGGTACAGAGATCCAGAAAAGTTCCCGCCGTGTGGAACTATCAGTGGTTAACCTCAGTGGTATGTTCTCAGCACCCTTGCAAGCACACATACTGGACAACATTGCAAGCGACACCCCAGCCATTCAGTGGTCAGTATTGAAAGAGAAATGGCCTCATCTTTGTCAAGTTCCCTTCGAGAACGTATCAAGGCGACGCCAGATTGACGTCATGATCGGCAGTGATAACCCAATATTCCATCTGGCAATAAAAGAAATTGGTGGTAGTCGATCCAACGATCCAATTGTGCGTTTGACAAATCTTGGCTGGGTATGTTTTGGTCCCACGTTAGAAGACTTTCGTCACAACACCCGATCTCACTTCACACGCACGTATCGTAGTAAGCAAGTCAACCAGCAACCTCCGCCTGATGACATTCTACGCAAGTTTTGGGAACTTGAGTCTATTGGGATCAAAGAGGAGACTGACAAGCTGATGACAGTTGAGGAAAAGGCGGCGACCACAAGTGTAGCTGAAACTCTGAAGTTCGACAATGAGCGATACGAGGTTGGGATTCCCTGGAAGGATGGAGAACCGAAGTTGGCTGACAACTATGAAGCTGCTCTGGTGCGACTCAAGAGTCAAGAGAAGTCCCTCAGGAGAAGAGATCCAGAGATTATGAAAGCCTACAGTCAGATTTTTGAGGATTACGAGAAGAAAGGTTACATGCGGAAAGTACCCAAGTCCAAGACTGAAGAGCAGTGGTTACTCCCCCATTTTCCAGTGGTCAGACTAGCCAAAGATACGACCAAGGTCCGTGTGGTGTTTGATGCCGCGATGAAGCATAATGGGAAAAGCTTGAACAGCACCATACGACCAGGAGCAAAACTCCAAAGAGAAATTGTGGATGTTCTCACACGTTTTCGCCGAGCGCCAGTTGCCCTGACAGCAGACATTTCTGAAATGTTTCTACAAGTTGGTCTTCGAGAACAAGACCGTCCGTATCATCGATTTTTATGGCGTGACCTTGATACCTCAAGAGAGCCTGACGTCTACGAGTTTCAACGGCTGCTGTTTGGAAATACTGCATCGCCTTTCTGTTTTCAGTATGTCCTTCATATCCACGCACAAGCACATACAGTGGAATTCCCAGAGGCAGCAGAATCCGTAGACAACTCCATGTACGTTGATGACGTGCTAGACTCAAGCGAGACGGTCGAGAGTGCTAAGCATTTGCAACGCCAGCGAACTGACTTGTTGGCTATGGCAGGTTTCAAGTTAAGAAAGTGGTCTTCGAACGAGCCAGCAGTTATTGAAAACATCCCTGCAAGTGATCGCCTACCTGGCCTCGAGATCAACAAGGAAAAACTTCTCAAAACTAAGACTCTAGGAGTTCTGTGGGAAGCTGAGAGAGATGTTTTCGTCTTCCAAGTTAAACAGCCTGATGCCAGCGAGAAGCCTACAAAGCGAAATGTTCTCAGCACCATAGCAGCCGTATATGACCCACTTCAGTTCCTGTCACCTTTCATAGTAAGTGCGAAAATCTTGATGCAGGAGATTTGGATGGCTGGATTGGACTGGGATGATGTCCTTCTGGATAATCTAACAACCAAATGGAAGAACTGGATATCAGAACTTCCACACCTATCGCATGTCGCAATCCCACAATGTTTACGTCTGGCCAACCCAGAGACGATTGATCTGCACCTCTTCTCAGATGCGTCTAAAGATGCCTATGCATCCGTAGCCTATTTAGTCTGCCACTACCCAAACAATGCCTGCTCATCGCGTCTTATTTCATCAAAGTGCCGTGTTTCTCCAGTAAAAGTGGTGACGATTCCTCGACTAGAGCTTATGGGCGCTGTTCTTTCAAGCCGTCTAGCCCAGAGCATTCTTAAAGTACTGTGTGGACAGAGTGATCTTTTGGACAGACTCAGAGAATGTCTGCTACTGGGTGCGCAATCAAAGCCGTGAATTTAAACCATTTGTGGCTAACCGGATCGGGGAAATTCAACGTACAACAAGCCCTGAGCAGTGGCGGCACGTACCTGGTACAATGAACCCAGCAGACATACCAACAAGAGGTTTATCTGCGGTAGACTTGGCCGAGAGCACATTTTGGATGGAAGGGCCGTCATTCCTGAAAGAGCATGAGACAGCCTGGCCAGCAACGCTCCTCAGACCAGACGTAAAGAAGATGGACGATTCTGAAAGACGAACAACGATCCAGACGCACACGACCAAGACTCATGACTACCCCAACATTGACCCAAGCCGTTTTTCAACCCTGAAACATCTAACTCGTGTGACAGGATGGATAAAACGCTTCATTGCCAACTGCAGAATACCGGAAAGAGCAAACAGAAATTATGACGAAACGCTCTCCTCGACCGAGATCCTGGATGCAGAACAGTTTTGGATCAAACGAACCCAAGCCGAAGCTTTTCCAAAAGGAGAAGCGGAAGACTCACTGCTGCGATTAAACCCTAGAAAGGACGTTGATGGTCTACTTCGCATTGATGGACGCTTACGCCGTGCTGACGACATTCCCCATGACACAAGATACCCCATCCTCTTGCCAAAGAGTCATCCGGTTACAAGACTCATTGTCCTTGATGCACATGAAGGACTTGGTCATGGTTCTGGTGTGGAGCACACTCTTACGCAATTGCGAGTTCGTTTTTGGATCGTGAAAGGACGAGGCGTTGTACGGAAAATTATCCGGTCTTATCCGGAATGCCGGAGACGATTTTCCACAAAGACAGCCAGTCAGATGATGGCTCCTCTGCCAAGATCGAGGCTACACTCATTGAGAGCCTTCGAAAGAGTTGGTATCGACTATGGGGGTCCTTTTTTAACGAAGCAAGGACGCGGTAAAGTCAGAGCCAAACGCTACTTGTGTCTCTTCACCTGTCTAGCAACAAGAGCAGTCCATCTGGAAATGTCATATTCGTTAGATACCGACTCCTTTATCAACACATTCACCCGAATGACATCAAGGAGGGGGACGCCTATCTATGTCATTACGGACAACGGGACCAACTTCGTAGGCGTGGAACGTGAGATGCGAGAATTAGTTCAAGCCTTTGACCACGAAAAGATCATCCAAGGAACCACCAAACGTCAAAGCATCGACTGGCAGTTTAATCCTCCATCTGCTCCCCATTTTGGGGGCGTATTTGAGGCGATGATTAAAAGTGCTAAGAAGGCAATCAAGGCAATCCTGGGAGATGCAGATATCTCTGACGAAGAGCTCCACACTGCCATCTGTGGAGCTGAACGGTTGTTGAATTCAAGACCTATAACGTATGTTAGCTCAGACCCTAACGATCTCTCGCCGCTTACTCCAAACCACTTCCTCGTTGGACAGATGGGAGGATCATTTGCGCCCGAAACACTTGATCAAGAAGAGGTCTACAACCCCAGGAAACGATGGCATCGCGTGCAGCTACTTCTACAACAATTCTGGAAACGTGGGAGGAAGGAGTTCCTTCCATGCCTCAACATCCGAAAGAAATGATTTCACCCAAGACACAACTTAAAGCAAGGTGACGTGGTGCTGATTGCGGAACCTAATGCCAGCCGAGGAGAGTGGACTCTCGGTCGCGTAATGGAAGCCCATCCTGGCAGTGATGGCCTCGTGAGAGTTGTAAAAGTGAAGTCCAAAGGCAAGCAGTACCTACGGCCTGTACATCGTTTGTGTCCCCTTGAGTATGTCGAAGATAAGTCTGACAATGATGACAATTGAGTTTAACTATTATTATAAGTCAGTACTGAGAGAGAACTTTATTCACGAACTATATGTTTAATTTTATTGTTATATGAACTAGTTGAATGTTCTTCCTGAAACTTTAAATTTATTCTTATGTCAACAGTTATCGAACGCATTGCATTCGGGAGGGGGATGTTAAGAAACGAAATATCGTATTTGTAATGAAGTATAAGTTGATGTGTAGCCGCTGATTTGTAAGGATTGGGGGCGCCTTTTATAATGCCATGCTTGAATATGCTTGAGAGGAAAGCGAAGTGATTATGTGTTAGTGTATTAAAACCTGGAAATCGTATTGTCTACTGTGTCTACATGTATTAGAACGTGAGAATTCATGACTGTTCTACCTGAGAGAACAAAGACCAAGATGGGAACATTATCGTTGATCTCCAGAAGTGCAAAACTGGAGATATTACTATTGTGGAAGACAATTCCAAGTGCTATGGCTTGAGTAATTCCATCTGTTTTGAGTGTACCTCATGTAAACATCAGGTTCACTTAGAAACAAGCCAAAAATGTGGTCAAACCATTGAAATCAACAGAAGAGCTGCTTATGCAATGAGTGAGGTTGGGTTGGGACGTGAAGCATTAGCCACCATATGTGAAATTATGAATCTTCCTTCACCGGTCATTGATTCTAGTTTTCAGGAACACAACAAAGCGATAAACAAAGCTTCGATTGAAACTGTTGAAGCAGAATTACAAGAAGCAGCATCAGAACTAAGGAATAAGACGATGGCAGAAGATTCAAGCATTACTGAAGACTCTGTTATTTATATCGCAGTATCTTTTGATGGTACTTGGAGTAAGCGTGGGTTCACTGCAAATTATGGAGTGGGTTTTGTCATTGCTGCAGAAACTGACAAAGTTCTTAAGCAAAGCAGTAAGCTGAAGAATAACCCAGAAAAATTACGCCAGTGGGGAGTGCCAAAAGAATTTCAACAGCTCAAGCACTGCATGGAAAAGGAGGAAGCAAGAACAATTTGGAATCGTTCCATCGAAAAACAATTTCCAGTATGTAAATATAGTATGATGGTGACAGCAAAGCACACACTGAGGTGTGGGACACATATGGAGTATATAATACATGTGCCACATATGAAAGGATGGACAAGGCACAAGAGGAACACAAAAAATGGATGAGTTCTGAGGCTTTTGACAAATGGGAAAGTGATCATGAACTTGGTGAAACTGACTACGTGTCAACAAGCTCGACTGCATTGGTCATGTCCAGAAACGGATGGGCAAGAACCTTCTGAACATGGCAAAGGGGAAAAAGCTTCCGGATCGCAAGTCAGTTGGTGGAAGATCTGGGCGGCTAATGAGAGGAACCGTTGACAAGAGTAATGTGGATCTGAAAGACTAAAGCTGAAGTTGACACAGTAATAAAAAACATGCAGAATGCCATAAATGCAGTACTTTACCACTCTGTGAAACTTCCAAACCCTGAAGAAAGACACCAGTTTTGTCCCACAGTGTCAGAATCCTGATGTGTTTATCAACAGGATAAGTCCTTTGAAGACAAAGACCACCACCTTCAATCATGGACAAACGTTGTTGAGAAAGTATGAGATACATGCCTTTCCAAGTCATTTCAACTTGAATACTTAATTTTATGAAAATAAACAACCCCCCTCCCCCTAACAATGTTGCTAGTTGTTCAGTTACGTTAAGAGAATTTTAAACACATTTTCAACATTGAAAAGAGGGGGATTTTCTCAACAATTTTGTCCACGATTGTCTGAATGAATATTGAAACAGTTTTTTAACAATAAAAAGTTATAAAGAAAGTCATGCTGCACGGCATGATCATCAAATTATAACCTGTTTAAAACGTTGATCTTTTAAATTAAGTACCACCTATTGTTAATTAATGACGTCATAAATATGGCGTTTTCTGGAATGGTAAAACCTAAAGTTAGAGCTTATATAAAATACTTAAAGAAAATTCACAAACAAAAAGCAACAGATGTTGCAAAGGAGTGCCATGTGTCATTAGCAACTGTTTATCGTATCTGGAATGAGACATTTAATGAAAAGAACGTCAAATGCAATGAAAAGTGCAGAAGATTAGGTAGACCTGAAAAGTTTACATCACGAGAAAAGCGTTGCATCCTTCGACAGGTGAAGATTTTAAGGAAAGAAAATGGTAATTTTACGTCCAAAAAATTAATGGTTAGATCTGGAGTCAATCTCAAACACGTTTCTTCAAGAACCGTAAGACGACTTATCAACAAAAACGGATATCGATATTTACAAGCTCGGAAAAAAGGAATTTTAAGTGTGTGGATATTGGTAGAAGTCAATTCGCAAAAAAAATGAGAATAGTATACGATGCTGATGTTTGGACCGACAAGATCGCTTTCTACCTTGACGGGGTAAGCTTTATCCATAAGACAAATCCTGCAGATGAAGCTAAAGCGCCTAGCGGACGCATTTGGAGGAAAAGAGATGAAGGTCTGGCCAGAGAATGTACAGCAAAGGGTGCCCACGTGGGGTCTGGTGGAAGAGTTGTAAAGATGATGGTCGCTATTAGCCATACAGCAGGAGTTGTGTTGTGCGAACAATATCAGAAACTAGATGGACCCTATTTTCAAAGCCTTATTCACAGAAACTTGAACCGCATGTTTTCTGAAGCAAAGAAGGCATGCTTGCGGCTTTGGGTGCAAGATTGTGATCTGAGCCAGAATAGCGCTGCTGCTAGACAAACGATGAAATCAGTCCGAGCGAACTACTTTCCATTCTGCCACAAAGCACCGACATCAATCCCATTGAAAACTTTTTCCACCTTGTCAAAAGGCAACTCGTTGTTGTTGCCCTTGCACAAAATATACAGAAGGGAAAGTTTTGAGGAGTTTTCTTCCTGAGTTCAGTTCACCATTATGAATTTTGAGAAAGCAGTGATAGACAAAATTGTAGATACCATAGATAAACGAATGGGAATGATTATTAATAAGAAAGGAAACATAATTAAATATTAAAGTATGCAACTTAAAGACACGCACTTGTAACAGTATATGTACCACATGATATCTTACACAATTAAAATTCCCTTCTCTAATTACACAACAATGCCACTTTTGCTTTACAAACGAATAAACGCCTATATTGTAGAGTAACCATCAATCTTATAGATATTCATTGATGTATGTCTTAACAAATGAAAATCCGACTGGTAAATGAAATAAATACTAGCAGATTTATGATTTCCCACAATTTACAAGAGTAACCACGAGTAACCATGCTTCGGTTAAACATATTATTATTCATATTCCATATTCCATATTATTCATATTCCACTCTATGTACAACATATTGTTATAAGGTTAGCAAAACACTTGTAGCATGACGAAATTTCTCTTTGTTTCATTTCTTCAATCTGCCAATTAAACCGAAATATCTTCCACCGCACAGCCATCATCTCCGTCTCCCTTTCATCGATCGACCCATTCTTCACGCACATAATGGGATTCTTTCCCGTCACAAATATCGAAGTTTCCTTCGAGAAACATATATCTTTCGCGTAAAGCGTTGGCAAATGAACTAACTGTCCTTCAAGAAGAAGCAATAGATCATGCCACGGAATGATTGCTTGTGAACACCGGAAATCATTAAAAAACAAACACTCGGCTTTCTCTGCGCCTACCCTCATGATACTGCGGTATTTTCCCGCGTCCTTTCGTCAGTAACTCCATAACCGACTCTTGGAAAGAGCTTAAAATTATGCCGTTGCTATGCAGAACTTCTTTCACACATCCAAGCCAGTCGCTGTTACATCCTTCAACACAATCTCCCTGTTTTACCTCCATCAGCAATTCCATTCTTGATTTTTGAGCACGACTGAGTTTTTCTTTGGCGTTTTCCATCTCCCATGCGGTCTCTAGTACTTCGGCCACAACCTTTGTGCCCCACGATTCACTATGAATTCAGGGATATCTGTTTTCCCTTCGTCCTTCTGTTCTTTTGCCAGGACCAACAGCTCAGTTCTGCTTTTTATTCCTTTCCTTACAACAATCTCTGACAATTCAAAAGCTGAGATGCGTTTCCGCTTTCTTCCTTTCATAGCTTTTCTGTCACGGCTGTTATTGACCAAGGGAGCAGTAACTAGTTCGTCTTCTGTAGCTGTGTCATTCGTCGAGTCGTGGTCTTGTGTTACATTTTCCACGTGAGCGCCATCTTCGTGGTTTGCTTTCGTTGTGCGTTGTTTCTTAGAAATGGAAGCCGCTGTCGTCTTTGGGTAATTTGAATTCCAAAGATATGGATGTGGTTGGCTTTCGATAACATCTTGGTCTTCCTTGGTTACATATCTCCACACACTGTAATAATTGTGATGAACAGTGGAGAAGTGAACTGATATGCCATCGTTCTCGAGGTATCGCTTACTTGAAAGCCATCGCTGATTTCTATCAAATTTTAGCGCCATGTGATAGTGTTTGCCTGCCTCTCGATGGTTTTCTTGACTACAACACCATTGAAGAACATTTGCTGAAGCATAACTGAATGACGCGAGAACAGCAAACGACTCAAGTTGGCTTGGCTATAAGTTATCAAATAAACTTTGCAAATACTTCTGCAATGTAGCTGGTGGTGTTCGGTCGGGTATATCTGCTTATCGCTAATGACGATGTTCTTGTTCATTTTCCTCGACGTTTCAGCTCCTAAATCAACTAACTTGCATTCACTATTTCCTTCCTCGCTCACATCCATGCTATTTGTTGTGATATTGACGTAACTAAGGAGTTAAAAGTAATACCCATAATGCCTCTGTGCTTTTTATGGTCAATAGATTTATTGGAGATTAAACCAACAAAAACACATCTTATATTTTAGTATATCTTGGGTATGTATAGCGCTTTACGTAATCGAAACATATCGTTCTGCTTCTCACAAGTTACAGACTATCGTGGACAAAAGTTGTTGAGAAAGTATGAGATAAATGCCTTTCCAAGTCATTTCAACTTGAACACTTAATTTTATGAAAATAAACAACCCCCCTCCCCTTACAATGTTGCCAATGTTGTTCAGTTATGGTAAGAGAATTTTCAACACATTTTCAACATTGAAAAAGGGGAGAGGGGGATGAAATGACAATTATATTGATGAATTAGTAATTATTGTTGATTTTCTCAACAATGTTGTCAACGATTGTAGCTTTAAAATGGATCGAAAGCACAGTGCCTTTCTCACTTTTCTTTTGAAAAGTCAGCTGATGGTTGTCAATATCCAAGGTAGCGGTCGCCACCTTAATGGCAAAGTTATGTTTTGTGCAGGAAATTTGTTGAACATGGCAATTGAAAAGTTCACCATGGATCACCAGTGCAATAAATATTGCAAATTATCAGGGTTGTACAAACTATGAAGCGTTGTTGTGCTTACATTGGCGACGAGGATTAAAACGATCCCACCAAGTTATGGCCTCATCCTTACCACCATTCCCAGCGTTTAATGTTGATGACGACCCTACCGCGACCGGTCAACGATGGGACAAATGGAAAAAACGTTTTGAGAATTTTCTTCTCGCTATGGACATCGATGACGATACACGCAAACGTGCACTTCTATTGCACTACATTGGACCGTCAGCGTTCGACATATTCGAAACTTTAACGGACACAGGTGACGCAAAAGATTACAAAAAAGCCATGGAACGTCTTACAGAGCATTTTACACCGCAACGCAATGTTGACTACGAAACATACCGTTTCCGTCAAGCCCGACAGCAATCGAATGAAACGCTTGGTCAATTTGCCACCCGCCTACGCCAACTTGCGTCGACTTGTGAATTTACCTCTGTTGATAAAGAACTGAAATCACAAATCATCCTTAACTGCTCCTCATCTCAACTTCGCCGCCGCGCACTTCGTGAGTCATCGCTAACCCTCAAAGCCCTCCTCGATTTAGGTCGCACCAGGGAACTGTCTGAAAAACAAGCATCTGGTATTGAATCACACTCACTCACTCCCGATGACGAAGAACTGAACTACACTCGCGCGTCTCAGCGTTCTCAACTCAGTCAATCGCTTCCTGTTCATTTCCCACGTTCCCGACAAGTTTCTGGCCCATCATCTACGTGTGGGCACTGTGGTAATGCCTACCCCCATCAACAAGGTCAAGCCAGCTGTCCAGCGCGAGGTTGCCAATGCCGTTCGTGCGGGAAAATGCATCATTTTGCTCGTTGCTGTCGCTCTAAACCTATCAGACCCGCAATTTACTGACACTCAACAATACTCGCCAGATAACGAGGAATATCTTTTCACGATAAACATTTCGCAAGTTCGTGATGTAAGCGCCCCGAAGGCGAAAGTCGTAATCGCAAATACAACACTTGAAGTGTTAATAGATACCGGCGCCAGTATTAACGTCATTGATGAAAAAGCTTATCACGCCATCACACAATCACCCCAGAACAAACAGCTCTCGCTTCGCCCCACAGCCACGAAAATCTACAGTTATGGTGGTACTTCACCTCTGCCAGTACTTGGCATATTTGACACTCATTTTGAATCGAAAACACGTACAACCCTTGCCATTGTCTACGTCATCGAGGGTACAAATGGTTGCCTATTAAGCTACAAGACCGCGAGTGAATTAGAACTTATCTCTGTCATCGCTCAAACCACCGCCGCTGTCGACACCTCAGCTTCCACTTCACCACTTAGCAACTCACAATTACGGTCTGAATATTCAGACCGTTTTGACGGTATTGGCAAGATGAAAAACTTTCAAGTTCATTTACATATTGATCCTTCCGTACCCCCTGTCACACATCCTCATCGGCGTATCCCGTTTCACCTTCGTAAACGGCTCGATGTAGAACTCGACAAACTCGAACGCCAAGGGATTATCGAACCAGTTGACGGCCCAACTCCTTGGGTTTCTCCTCTCGTTGTTACACCAAAACCAAAGTCTCCTGGCGAGATTCGCCTCTGCGTCGATATGCGACAACCGAATCTTGCGATCCTTCGTGAACGCCATATTACCCCCACTATCGATGACCTCATCCATGATCTTACTGGTGCCACCGTTTTCTCGAAAATCGATTTGAACTCTGGTTATCATCAACTAGAACTCGCACCCGAAAGCCGTTATATCACGACATTTTCCACGCATAGAGGACTACGCCGTTACACACGATTAAACTTTGGCACATCGTCTGCTGCCGAAGTTTTTCAAAATGCAATCCAACAAGTTCTGAGTGGTATCGACGGTGCTCGTAATGTAAGCGATGACATCATCATTTTTGGCCGTACCCAAGTGGCACACGACAAGGCCCTTCGTGCTGTTTTCGACCGTTTACGCTCTAAGAACTTGACTTTAAATTCAAAAAAGTTGAATTCAACAAACCCAGTATCGAGTTTTTTGGATATGTGTTTTCCGGAAATGGCGTCTCCCCAGACCCCAAGAAAGTCTCTGCCATCACCAGTGCCAGTCCCCCTACCACCGCCAGCGAAGTTCGCAGTTTTCTCGGCATGACCAACTACTGTTCCCGATTCATCCCTAATTATTCCACCATTACCGAACCAATCCGAGCACTCACCAAATCAAATCATCCGTGGACATGGACCTCCCGGCATCAAAACGCGTTCGACCAGCTCAAACACCTTCTCACCAGCGACACCGTTCTTGTGTATTTCAATCCCCACCAAGAGGCAACCATCACTGTTGACGCCAGCCCTGTTGGTCTTGGTGCTATTCTCTCCCAAGACAACCGTGTTGTTGCCTATGCAAGTCGGTCACTGACCCCCGTGGAACAGCGTTATTCCCAAACCGAACGAGAAGCTCTCGGCGTGCTTTTCGGTTGTGAACATTTCCACCTTTACATTTATGGCGCGAAATTTTCAATCATCACTGATCACAAACCCCTTGAACGTATTTTCACCAATCCCGCCTCTCGTCCCAATGCCAGATTAGAACGCTGGGCTCTCAAGCTTCAACCATACAATTTTTCAATTTCCTATTCCCCTGGCAAAACCAATCCCGCCGATTATCTATCCCGTCACCCTCTCGCTACAACTCATCCCTCTACTGCATCAGAGCAAGCTGAAGAATACATGGCATTTCTCGCCCATCACACAACGCCGAAAGCCATGACCGTTGCTGAAGTAACACAAGCGACTCGAACCGATCCCACTCTGCAAGCTATCATCGATGCCATCCGCAACAACTCCTGGTCCTCCACTCTTGAGACCCCTGGTCCCCTTGTCAACACCCAGGACCTCAACGCTTTTTCTAAGATCCGTGACGAATTAAGTGTCTCTGACGCTCATGATCTTCTTCTTAGGTCTCATCGTCTTGTGCTACCACAAGCCCTTCGTCAACGTGCTCTCATTATCGCCCATGAAGGTCATCAGGGCATTACAAAAACCAAACAACTCCTCCGTGAAAAGATTTGGTTTCCCGGAATCGATGGAATGACGAAAAAGCTCCTTGACAATTGCCTCGCTTGTCAAGCAACCGTGATTCAACAGCCTTTTGAACCTCTTCGAATGACCGAACTACCTCAAGCTCCGTGGCAGTATCTCTCTGTTGATTTTTGTGGACCATTTCCCTCTGGAGATATGCTCTTTGTCGTTATCGACGAATACTCGCGCTACCCCGAAGTTGAACTTGTACGCTCCACCGCTGCAAATACCGTCATTCCAAAACTTGACCGCATTCTGTCTACGCATGGTATTCTTGCAGAGATTAAGTCTGACAACGGACCCCCATTCCAAAGTTACTCCTTTGCGCAATTCGCACAGTACATGGGTTTCCGACACCGCAAGATCACTCCGGAGTGGCCGAAAGCAAATTCTGAATCCGAACGATTCATGAGAACAATTTCGAAAACACTACGTGCTGCCCACCTCGAAAACAAGAACTGGAAACAAGAATTGTTTCTTTTCCTCCGCAACTACCGTGCTACTCCCCATTCCACCACAGGAGTCTCCCCTGCCGAGCTTCTTTTTGGGCGCAAAATGACCGTTAAGTTACCTGAACTGGTTCCCACCGCACCCTCACGCTCATTATTCGCCGAAACCGATAAAAAAAAAAAAGAGAAGATGAAGACCTATGCTGACGCCGCGTCTAATGCAAAGCCCCACGCAATTAAAGTTGGTGACACTGTTCTCGTGCGTCAAAAACAGGTCAACAAACTATCCTCGCCCTACAACAGACAGCCCTACACCATCGTCAAGATCAAAGGTAGTATGATCACGGCACAAAACGCGACCAGCTATATCACAAGAAACAGCTCACAGTTTAAGAAAGTCAACATCACCAACCAACAACCAGATCAGATAGTGGACGATCCTCTCGATGATATGAAATCAACGACCAACGTCACCAACCACCAGACCATCCTGTAGCAATAAGGCGATATCCCGCCAGAGAGAATAGGCGACCTCCAGAACGTTTGAACGTTGAATATGAACACTGACAGCTTGTTAAAAACTCAATATCATGTTTCCACTATGTTATGTTATGTACCTCTAGTTTATGTTATGTAGTTCTAATTCGTTTCATACATTTTAATGCCCGACGAACTCCAATCTAAAACAAGGGAGAGATGTAATGATGTCATATGGTTATGTGACGTCACTTGTATATAGTTAGCATTCGATACGTTATTAAAGTCAGTATTGATCTAACCACTCGAAGAGCCTGTCTCACGTTAACTTAGAACATTACAGAAAGCACAGTGCCTTTCTCACTTTTCTTTTGAAAAGTCAGCTGATGGTTGCCAATATCCAAGGTAGCGGTCGCCACCTTAATGGCAAAGTTATGTTTTGTGCAGGAAATTTGTTGAACATGGCAATTGAAAAGTTCACCATGGATCACCAGTGCAATAAATATTGCAAATTATCAGGGTTGTACAAACTATGAAGCGTTGTTGTGCTGTTTGTTTTTATATAATCAATAATTCGATTTTTTTGAAATTAATTAGAATAGGTATATATACTGTATAACTGACTATAACTAGAAATAGTTTACACTAAAACTGCCTCCGGCTGATTATGGTGTACTGCTATTGAGAATGATCATGCCTTATGGTTTACAACTTTTCCATAATATGAGAGGGAGGCTCCCAGGCCAAAAACAATTTTGATGACGGATGAAATGCGGTCAGTTTTTATTAATTATTGGAAAAGTTCACTGAGCGAAATTATTTTATTGTGAAGATTTCGCATTGTACAAGCTTATGAATAAGTTAATTTTGTTTGGTTGTGAAATGCAATGGCATGGGCAGATATTGATAATAATTCGTAAGTTTTTAGCCAATGAGAAAACGTAAACACAGTACAATGAATAATGATGTATTATATATGTACAAACAAAACAATAACAGTAACAAAGAAGGTATCAGGACATATGTACAGTACGTGCATCGTATTGTTCCTTGTGCAAGATATTTTAATTGTTCATAGTCCAAGGAATGTCGTACTTTGTAAATGCCACTAGTGAGACTGGATTTTAGAGACCAGTCTTCCATTTTGGGACAAATGGAAGTCTGTAGACAACAAGATTAGAAGTTTATCAATGAGTCCATCTGGTCGTTTCTGTACTCGTAGACGTCCTCGTTCAGGAACGCTGCCAAAACTTTGGCAAATGCTGTGACCGACATCGTTTTTTCGTCTTTCTGTAGGTGAAAGTTGACATTCATATCCAGATAACAGTTTTTTACAAGCATGGACCTGTTGCAAGATAGGCATTTGACAATTTGAGTGCCAGGGTTTCCATTAATTTTCTTTCTACAGTCTTTGTTGTTACACACTGGGTACATATTGACCGACACATTCATTATTTCCGGGCAGCACACAATTGTTTGATTAGTTTTTCGTACATCTGTCACCGTCTGTGTTGCTGCTTTGGTGACAGTTGTCGTTCGGGAGGTTGAAAGACATTTTCCGTAATAAAATCGGAGTTTGCACTCGGTTATTGTGTAAAATTCTCCTTCCTCGATTTGTTCAATATGTTCTTCCCAAATGGAGATCTTCATAGATCCAGTACAGTCCGTAATTGTTCCATCACGAACAAGTTTAGTTGATTCCTCTTTTGGCTTTTGGGGAGGTCCAGACCACCGAATAAGTCCCGATACCGCGAATGTACCTGTGGAATAGTTTTGTAACTCTTTTATGGCTGTTACTTCCTTCGTTTGTAATTGGTGGTATTGAAACTGGACAAAATGAGGTGCTACATCGTCGATAACTGCTCCCTTGTTCAAGAAGACAGTGCCAGTTGTCGAAATTGGCATGTTTGATAATTTTCTTGGTTGTTCTGCAACCATTTTGTTCACAAACAACTATCTTTTGTTGCCGTCCCCTCTCTGATTCATGACTCTAACAGTTTTGCTCTCTGTTTCTGACATCTGAAGGGTAATGTCGTAGTAGAGGTTTGAGCTTCTTTGGCTCTGTTGCACTTTTGTTACGTCTTGTACATAACCAATGTATGCTGTTGAAAAAAAACATTTACGATTAATGAGCCATTGTACATTATCGATTGTATGATGCTATCACATACAGCAACATTCAAACACATACATTGTGAATGGAGCAGACAGACAGACAGACAGACGACAAAAACCCAACAAATACTCACTTGTTCTGGAAGGGGATTCTGGGCTAGAGGGAGTATATGACAGGGGTGCACCATACTTTATTATTTTTGATGGGCTCGGTGTGGTTGGTGTGTGAATCTGTAAGTATGGTAAAGTGCAATTAATTTAAACATAATATGAAATAATTTTGATCGCAATAAGGATTTTGTTAAAATATAATTTCCTTTTTTATCTTACCCTTTTTGATGCACTTGGGACTTCCTCACTTAGAGCGTTCTCACTTAGAGCGTCCTCACTTAAAGCGTCAATTTTATCCAGAGCGTGAGCGTCCAAGTTGTCATTTTTCATATCTGGCATAAAATGGGATACTGGTGGTGTGCTTTCCATCTAAAATTTCTGAAAAAATTCTGCTCAAAATACCATGAGGATAGAAAACGCATATTGTAAGTTGGAATGGAATACTGTATAAAGCATTACAAAATTACAGCATTGCTAATTAGTTGTTATTTTGGGTTGAGTTTAATTTGCAGGCTGTTTGCATTGTATTTTCTGCTAATTGACATAGCCGGTTTTCTTCTAGGATTCTATATTTAAAATTTGAGGTCTTCTTCACCGCACTCAGTCTAGCAAAAGTCATTGGTTGAATGACTATGTTCTAAATTTTTTTTGCTCTTGATGGTGCAACGTATGTCATACCTGCAGCTTTCTCAGAGGGACCTAAATCAACCCATACATTTTTCAAAGTTAGCCCTTGAGCTTTATGGATTGTTATCGACCATGCAAGTTTGAGAGGGTACTGTTGGCGTTCACATTTTTGTCCATGTGTCTCAGAATTACTTGTTAGAGGATATAACGGAACACAATTTCGAAGAGTTGGGGAAAAACTGGGTCCTGAATAATCTTTTTCATCAAATTGGACTATAATGGCAATTGGTAATGCTGGTGGATACTGTCCTTCAGCATAAATTATGTGAAGTACAGTTCCAACAGCTCCATTGCAGAGACCAACTGCAGTCCAAAGGTTTCGAGTTAACATAACCCTAGCTGATTTTGCTATATATAAAGTTGGTTGTAATCCTCCCATATCATCAGCACTCAGATTTTTAGCCTGACTGTTGTTGTGTTGTGCATTAATTTGAATTACTGGGTTGGTTAAATGTTCTAAGGCGGTATAGTTATCCTTTGCAACTTTTTCATTGCTATAAGACAATTTGACAGCATTTTTTTGGAAGTGAGCTATGTTTTTAACAGAAGTAGGTTGTCGCATTAATAATAATTTCCAGTCATCCAAAGACGAGTCACCATTTCGTGCTCGAAGTAGAAGCTGCCTAAACGTTTCTTGTTGTGGGTCACTACCCTTCGCTCTCTCATTAACTTCTAACCTTATAACTGTTTCAAACTTGCGATACATGCAATACCCTTCAGTTTCTAAATCACTCCGTGGTTTGTTGTGGTACAATACTCGATCATTGACTGGGGGAAGCTGTGCAACATCTACTAGTACAATTGATATTCCCCCAAAGGGGATAGCTATCAAGCCAGTGGCTTGTCTTAATCGCCTGTCAATCCAACCAAACATTTTTTGCCCTATGACATTTGATGCCATTTAAATCATCCTGCAATTTAGACAACGCAGTGGATGTCAATGGGCCATTCCTTTTAGCTCGTATTGGCAATTGTAAAAGTGAATGCAAAGTTGTACTATTTACATTAAATGCTGCAATTCCGAAGTATGCAGATACTTTACAATTATTGTTAAGCAGACCCCTAATTGCATCAATGACATAACTTTTACCGCAGCCAGCTAAGCCAATGATCATCATTAGCAGTTGGCCGTTAATTTCACTTGAGAAATGATTTTGAACAATATCATAGGCAGTCTGTTGACATTGGTTTTTAAAGAAGTCACATTAATCACTGTCTCAGATATAGTACCTGTACTATGAACAAAGCTTGTTTTTTGTGTATTAATCCAGTAAGGCATATCTCCAATTTGCTCTGGATTGTAGTTTAACCTGTCTAATTCCCAGTAGCCTTTAGGATATGAGCAATTTTTATCTGATTTTTCATTGTTTTCAAAGTTGAGATCTGCTAAATACATCCACTCTTCTCTCTCTCCAGTTTTATCAAGAGATACATCATCTGGGTCACTTAATTGAACATACTCTGAAATATACTGTAATTGTCGAGACCAATCAGGTACAAGTTTTCTTGCCTCGGGGCTATTTAGAAAAGACTTCCAGCTCTCAATATAAACAGAATCATGACTTTCCTGATTGTCCCAAGCATTGTCAAGGCAATTATGCCATGGTTTGAATTTTAATAACTGTTTTTTACAAAATGATGCATATAGAGGTCCTTTAGGATTTGCAGAAAAATTAGGGTAGGTTTTGACCACAACGTTTTTATCTCGTTTTTTTATCCCTAATTTAGCTTTTGAAAATGTTGAAGCAAATTGAACAAAATTAAGTTTTGATACACCAGGAAAATCATTCTCAAATTGGGTCTTTTTGCATACAAGTCAAGAATTGATGGTTCTGTTTGCAGTTGGCCATTTTGGACTTTTATGTTGCGTGATCCATTAAGGGATGCAGTTACAACCTGAAAAGATGAGCTTAAAAGTTTTATCGAAAGTATTTGATGCATTACTTCTTGAATACCCATGTCTCTGTGCAATGGCTCGCATCATTAACTTTTTAATTGCGATTTTATTGTTACTATTACTTTTACTCACCACAGATGCAAAAGCCTCCTTGGCAACAGATGATAACTTTTCACACTTAGAAGCGTACTTAGCAATATATTCTAAGCACGAGTGATAATCAATGATAACCTGGATGTCACAGTTAGCTCTCCACCCCTGTAACTGCATTCGTTGGTGATTATTAATACGCGTATCATTGCGTTTTGTGTTTACTTTATCTCTGTAATCTAACTCTGTAGTGCCATCTTTGGAGCGAATCTCCTCAAATTGTAAATGAGTTTTTTCGTATAAATCTTTTGGATAATTAAAACGACAAGATAAATTTTCATCTTCACCTTTTTCACACAAACAATAAGCTGATGAACATTGTGAATGCCTCTGTACTAAATTTACTAAATCTTCATAATCTTTGTCCCATTCACTTTTAGATATATCTTCAAATCTTTTTTTGCAAGGGTGGGTTGGTGGTTTCTCCCAATGACTATCATCTGGATTGCAAGGATTTACCGTTGTCAAAATTGAATCAATATATTGGCAAATAGCTGTTTCTGCATCCTGTCCCTTTTTTATGATGAGTTGTTTTTTAGACAAATCATCCTCTGACAGGTTATGTGACAACTTAAGAGATTTAGTAGTTACATAACCCTTTACTGCTTTTTCCGAAAGTTCACATAAGTTTGGATCATTCTCAAGTTTTGTTACCCCATGACAATGAATTGAACCTCTTTGAACAGCATATTCATACCTAAACCAGTGCCAAGTTGCACCAAGGGTTTCCTTGAGCCAATGCTTCACAAATTTTTTAGTTCTCTCGGTAAATAACCAGTCTAATAGGTGGGGATTATTAATTACATTTTCCCTTCGCTCAGTATTTGCTATGTCAGCATCACCTCTTAACAGCTGATGGAATTCTGGCCAATGAAAATCAGCACAAGATAAA
Source organism: Chrysogorgia sp. JL179-B06 (assembly GCA_035772405.1). Classification (NCBI taxonomy): domain Eukaryota; kingdom Metazoa; phylum Cnidaria; class Anthozoa; order Scleralcyonacea; family Chrysogorgiidae; genus Chrysogorgia; species Chrysogorgia sp. JL179-B06. The sequence continues at coordinate 1,228,454 of JAYKKM010000495.1, read as the reverse complement.
GTCCAGAATATTGTTGGTGGACCCTTTTGATTAATTATTGTTTTTAAATCCTCTCTAGCTTGATTCCAATAAGCATTTGTTCCACTAACATTTTTGCCATAATGCATGAGTTTTGACATTAGAGAGTTATAGGAGTTTGAAAGGAGCATTTCTTTTAAGTTATCTAAAGTTAAGTTAGCTTCTGAAGGATTTTGTTTCAAAAAATAACTTCCTTGGCCTAAAATTCGTCTGCGATATAAGATGTTATAAGCCCAATACCCAAATCTAGGATGTGCAGCAAATCGATAAAACCACTTATCATTTATCCTTTCTGAAAACTTAATTAAATGTTTTAATTTGCTTGCGAATGCATCAGTCAAATTATTTCCAGTATCTAATAAAATAGCGTTGTTGGTTGGATCTCCTTTTTGTGGGAAAACACATTGTTGCTAGAAATGGTACAGTGAATTCATTTAGTGGCTCATTCCCGATATGCCACTCATGCTTTTTAGTCTGGTCAAGAAATTGATCATGAATAACATCTTTTTCCTTGTTTCTATTAATATTTGTTGGAAGAAAACTACTCATTTCACTATTTTCATCGTAAACTTTATCAGTTTCTTGGCCTTCTGTATGGTCATTTTCTAAGTCAACCGTTGTAATATTGTTGAGAACACCATTTTCAGGTAATGAGTCAAGTGCATTGCGATCTATTGTGACATTTTGGTACAATTGATTATTAGGTTTCCCAGTTTCATTCAAACCAGTAAGCCAAAATAGAGCCTGTGCAACCTTTTCTCTACGTACTATAAAATCTTTAGAGTTGTTATTCTTTCCTGCTACAGTAAAAACTATGACTGGAAGATCCTTTGGGCACCTTGGTAATACATCAGCTAGTTGTTGCACATCTTGAGGTAATGTTATCACATGACCTTTGTATGCTTTTTGACCACCCCTTGGTTTTGTATATACATGCACGACTGGAAATGCTCTAGCAATTAACATTTCTTCAAACTGAGTTAAACCTTGCAATTGTTTTGGAACTGGAGATGGTATCATTGAGTTCTCAATTGAAAACTTTTTTGGACTATTTTTATCATGGGAACACCTGGCACAAACATACTTAGACACCTCTTTTGGTTTTGTTTTCAAAGGCCAAGCTTCATGGCATACAGTACATTGATATATACACAACCGCATTGCTTTATGAAACTTTTTCATGTTTTCTGTACAGGATTTTTGATCATGCACTTTCATGTCATTGTCTAACTGCATTGTTTTAGTGTTTTCTGTACAGGATTTTTGATCATGCACTTTCATGTCATTGTCTAACTGCATTGTTTTATGACTTTTTTCATATTTTCTGCACAGGGTTTTTGTTCATGAGCTTTCATATCATTGCCTAACTCAACTTTTGATTGTTTTTGTGGATAGCACGAAATATCATCATCACTTCTTTTCCTTTTTAAAGTAGGACTTAGTATTGTATCACTTTGTAAATTGCAATAAGGTCTGCTGGGATTAATGTTGTTTCCATCACGTTGAAAAATAGTGAAAAACCATCCAACTGGGTAACGTTGTTTTAGCTGATGCAATGAAGTACACTCTTGCACCGTACTACACCTATCATCAAAGTAGACCCATTTGTCCTCAATTTTAATGGCACAAGTGAAATGTCTTTGATAACATCGCACTAAACCTTGTAATGTGTAGGGACTATTATTAAATTCAGCTTGCTCATCGATGGTTACACAATTCATTATTTCATTTGAAAACTCGATAAACACAAATTTTGAATTGACAGCAGACGTACAAATAGGATCAGACACATCACTTTCTGAACAGTGTTTACAAACTATTTTTTTTGGCTTTTTGAAAATGTGTGACACAGACAACGGCCAACATGCAATATGAAAACCAGTGTGCTTCAAATAAGCATTGGATACATGTATCAGGAAAAGCTTCATATTGGAAGTCACTGTTTCTTAACATGTCTGGCAATGAGATTCAAATGTTCTCTGACTCATAAATAGATTCATTTCCTCTGGGTTTAGTTTGCCAAAGGTTCGCTCCTCATATATTTGACTAAAACTGGCATTACTATCCGTAGGAAGCAATGTGCTGCAATGCTGTGTAAGCTGATACCAAACTGGTTCTCGTATCTGTGGCAAATACTGCTGTTTTTATGATTGAAAATAATCATTCATAGCACAACAGAGCAATTCAATAAATTCACTTTGTAACATTAGCGTTTTAAAATATGGGAGAAATAGATATGCTGAAACCTCAAGAAAACAATCAATTGCACATGAGAAAGTCCCAGGTTTACTATACAAATAATTCATAAAATGGGTTCTTTTAGCCGTATATACTTTCTGCATTGTACATTTACCAGGGGAAGTAGTTGACATACAGGTTACGTCTGGTTTTCTGTTATGAAAGGTAGATGAACTGACAGGCTCTTCTGGGTGTTTTTTGGTAAAATAGTTTTGTTGTTTGTTTTTCAACATGTTCTATAAGTTTGGAAAAGGAAAAACAAATTACTAACCAAGTAATTTTACCCCAAACGTCATAAGTCGTAGAACTCGCCATAATGTCAGTTGATCGAGAACGTGGGCTAAAAACACTGCTGCGTTACAGGAAAGGAGAATCATAAAACAATAAACAGACAATTGTCGATTTCAAATGTTTTGAAAATAAAGTCTCCCAAGGCTAAGACACACTGTAATGAACCCCAGGTGCTAATGGCACCATTCAACTGCAAGACTAGCATTGACACGTGACGCATGACCATTTTAAGAAATCTGTACTATAGTCGATAGATTCATCATTCGTAATGATACTTTTATGTCAACTATCATGTAAAGTGCCACCCCGAAAGGACTGTAGTATAATAGTCTTTATAGTAGGCCTGACATAAGTCCTCATCAATCTTTGTCAAATATTCAAACTATGTTGCATTGGTATTGTGCATCAATTATTGGGTTCTAGTTCCGTACGTAATATAATACAATTGGTCAATGCAAATGTTCAACCAAAACCCGCGTTATGCAATAATTACTGTATATCATAAAACGAGAATACAATAGTCAATACATTGAATCAGTGTGACCCGTACATTAATCATTATAACAGTATGCACAAAATTTTATCAAAACAAGAAACAAACAGTAATTCACGCTTACTGTCTTGATAATGGCAGTGGGGATTAGCCCTCCCTCATCCATCTCACGAAAATAATTGTCTTAATACCGGCAGCAGTGACCTTAAAATATTATCCGAATTACATAACTTCTGTTGGTTTAACACACGAACCCGATCGGAGTATCGCAGAAAAAATTATTTCACATATGCCTACTGTAGTCACGGTCAATTACTCCGTAAATGTCAATTACTCCGTAAATGTCAAATACGGCCCCCATGCAGTATGCTCACTCGAGAGTTCTTCACCGAGAGCCTCAGCAAATCTGGACATAATCGTGAATCGTATAATAAAGAATCAAATCGTTATGCCTTAGGAAAATATATTCTTGTACAATATTACACAGAAGAAAATCATGGCCTCAAAGAATATTAACAACCAATTATCAATTATACTTATAGCGACAAGACATTGGCATAAATGCCATAATATGCTAAATATGCTCTTTAAATGTCATTATACATCGCAAGTTGTATGAAAAAAGTTGCAAATTAAACTAGGCAAAATTAGGAGGCCTTCACTATGTTTGTTGTCAAATTGTAATTATGTTTTTTAGAAAGAGCCTTAATGGATGTAAAAATCTCATGATCTTTTATATTAGTTTCTTGTACTTTATAGTATCTATGTTGACTTATATGATGTCATTTAAGTCAACCTAGATACTATAAACAACAAAAATGGGCAACAAACTGATATAAATGATTACATGAGTTTCTACATCCTTTAAGGCTCGTCTTAAAAACATAATTACAATTTGACAGAAAACGTAGAAAAGAGGCTTGCCGTAGTCTTCATTTGGCCTGATTTAATTTTCGACTTTACCATACGACTTGCAGTTTCTTATGCTGTTTAAAGAGAAATATCTCTGAAACAAATAGATCAAATCAAAAACTGTTGTAGTCTTCTATACAGGCCTGGTTTGGTTTATATGTACCAATCAACAGGTGCTCTAGTCGATAATGCAAACTCAATCCACCACTGTAAATTATAATGTGAAGATGGTTCCCTTGATTCCGATTCCTGAAACAAATGCTCACTGCATAAAATGTATATCATCCTTCCTATTGTTTCATTTTTAACACATGTTCACCTGCTACACTGAGAACTTACTCTTCTTTGGTTGATTCTCTTGCATAAGAGCTTTACAAAAAAAACCCAAAAACACCTGTTAACTCGGAGACTCGTTGTAAATAATTCCTTGCAGGTTTGCATAGGACAAATTGTAAAATAACAGTAGCTGCCCTTGTCTGTCTTAAGTCAGGTTCAACATCCACCCGATTCGTCTTATATACATGGCTAATAGCCATCTTTTCTGCCCAAAAAGTACGGGCTAACAGCCACTCAAAGTACGTACTTTCGGGCCACGATCCCACCATTTCAATGGCCCACTCACTGGAATCAATCCGGGTGGATTTAGAAAGGTCTGGGACGAGAATGGCAATTGATAAATTCTAATAAAATTAGCATAGAGTTGGCTCTGTGAGAATGAGTTTAATTCAAGCCAAGAACATGTCAAGGTAAGCACACAGAGTTATATAGTTAGTGTTTAAAATTGCACAGATCTTCCTTGGTAAGTTAATTGAGCCCATCTGGTTATGGCGCGCGATTAGTGTCAAAATTAATATGTATATTATGATGATATAGTATTACAATTATGGTGTAAACACTTGTGTTGACAATAATTATGATAGCGAAAATATAATTATGATACCGAAATTTATTTATTTATTATGGTGAAAAATATTTATGATGGCGAAAAATATTTATGATACCGAAATTTATTTATGATGGCGAAAAATATTTATGATAGCGAAAAATGATTTATGTGGTGGACTTAAAATTATGGTGGCACAATAATGAAGGAAACAATTTTGTAGTAGACCACAATGCATTTACTTTCCGAAATTAGTGTAAGCACTCAAGCACGTGGTCACTGTCAATGGGTCACTATACGTTTGTTGACCTTAATGGCGGTCAGTCCGTTCTCCGTTCTGCGAGATGCAGCGAACAGCTTGTTAGCAGCCGCAAGTAGCTTAGAAGAAACACAGGTGCAAGCAAACACTGAAGCTGCACGTCCAACGACCGCAATGCCGGTGAGAGTTAGGCCAGAATTAAGACCAAGTCCAGTAGCACGAGAACAACCCGTGGCAAGCGATGGCGCAAGTACTCAGTCAACAGTTAGCGAATTCCATCGTTTGTTTAACTACCAGATGCCCCAAAACTGGGGCAACAATGGGACAAGAAACAACCGCAAGCGGAAAAATTCAAAAGCTCAGCTAGCCGGAAAAAAAAAGATACAGTGGACACATAAGTTTGTATGTTTGGTAAACAGAAAGAGTGAAATGGTGCCAAACATGCGAGAGAAATGTGTGCTGGCAGAAGCAGGGCTAGGCGAAAAGGATGTGACATTCGACAGCGATGGAGACGCGCCACACATCTATGCGACACTTATGGAATGCTTCCCCTTGCTCAAGGACTCAGGCGGTTTCGAAATCCTCCGCACAGCTGAAAGGTCGAATTCCGTGTTGGTTGTCGTTCCCGCACCTCGAGCCGATGGATACACCGTGCCTTATTTGAAGTCAGTTCTCAATCAGGCCAGAGGATTCGTACGACCTATTCAGCGAGACCTGAAAACTGAACCGATCGAGTTAAGTGAGGTACGTAAGAACCCGTTATTGTTGATATTTTTAATGTTTTGACACAATATAACTATCAGTATTCGATCACGCCGGGTTGTTCTCGTGCTACTGGACTTGTATTTTCTTATTTGTTTTGGCACGACTGCAAGAGTTGATTCTGTTATCCGACACACCGAACCCATTGCTTAATTATTTATTTGGCCGTAAAACAAACTTTTTTTATTAATATTCGCTCAATATAAAATCTTGAGGGTTTATATATCCAACATGATTTGCATTAAATGCGCCGGTATTTATGTGCCCAGGGCTTGTTTTTAATTCGCGCGTTCTCATTGGCTACATATAATAGCCTGGACATAACCTAGCCAATCACAAGAAAATACCCCAAGGAACGAGTGTTGCCATGTAATTTAGCAGGCACCAGATATGGGGGGGGGGGAGGGGGGCGGTTGGGGTTCTGGGCTTAATTGGAAAAATAATTGTCACTCCCAAACATTGGTCATATTGTGAGATTTTCTCATCCCCTGTGATTGTTTTTATTTTGCTCTTTTAGGAACATATTGAAGGTCATCCTATTCCTACTGAGAAATGTTTTACATGTGGGCAAGATATACAATTCCACAAGCTTCGCGGGCATGTGGAACAGTGCAACAATAATTCCAATGTTATCATTGTACCACATGGTATGTTTGCTACTTGCTAGCTTATAAAGCTATTTGCTTTTCTTATTTAAATTAAATTATACAATTTTGTTACACCATCATGATCTATACTTATGCACTTGTCATCAGAAACCTCCCCCACCCCGGGGAAACATGGGGCATTAGATCTTTCAAAAAAAAATAAGAGAAATTGCCCCACTCCATGGGGGTCATTTGCCTGTCTAATCCCCCACCATTAGGAACTCTCAACAGGCATATATATTTTTGTGATATTAGATGTACCCAGTAGACAAGCATAATTTGCATCTAGTATATACTTCTAACATAAGAGTATACCCATAGTAAATTTTATAATTTTTCTCACATCATATTAAAACTAGACAAACCAGGAACTTCAAGAAATTGCTTTCAACAAACACTTAAGCAATTTAAAGGTGACAAATTTGAACCTAGATGTACCTGAGATCCCAATTTATCTTTGCTATATTATATATGCAAAATGACAAACCGGTTCTAACGCCCCCACCCACGGGGGAAGTTTTACAAGCGAATCCACAATCATCCCCCACATATGCCCCATGTTTCCCCGGGGTGTGGTGGGGGTTTCCAACGACAAGTGCATTAACAAGATGCCCGCCCGGCGTTAACTAGAGGACTATTACAAATCCTGCATTCTGATTGGCCGAGCTACTCTCTGTTAGTGATAGACCATTAGTAGCGAAAGGAGTCATTTTTAAAATGCATTTTGGCAATGTTTTTGATCTGTGTTTAGATGCATGGTTGTGCATTTTCTTTTTGTCTGACTATTTTGTTCGTACTAAAACAATTAGACAACTCACCTTCGTTTTCTATGAACAATTGTTAACTAGGCTTCGCCTTGTGGCCTATTCACTCATAGAAAACTTGGGCTCGTTGTGCAATTGTTAATTATACAGTTGACTTGTATGCTGCAGTTACTCTATGGGATTGTGTAACTGTATACTTGATAAGCAATTTGAGTACCATAGCTTTCCCCATTGTTGAGTGAAATTATCTGCTTAATGTTGGACTGCATGTATTGTATGTACATAATTCCTACTGGTGAAACGATAATGGTTTTACTGCTATTGTTATAGAAACAGTGTCTGGACAATTAGGCTCTATAAACTCAGAAATCAACATAGACCAACCAAAGCAACAACAAAGCACTTCTCGGCAAGAATACAACACTTACATCTCCTTAATAAGTGATGATATGATAGTGGCCAGGACAGTGATGATGATGAGCTAATTGGGGATGCAGAATTTCAAGCAGAAATTCAGGCAAGCCTTGATGAGTTGGAAAAAGTGATCTCTGATGACGATTTAGATGATACATGTGCCATTCAATCTTTCCAAGAACAGAACTTGGACAGCTCTGATGAAGTCACATCAAACATCATAGTCAGCCGAAGGGCTGTTTTTCAAACAACACTACGCGCAATTCAACGGAAGAACTTTTCGTTTTTCAAACCTGCTGTTGTCACATTTGCTGGTGAAGCTGGTGTTGATGCTGGTGGACCAAAAAGAGAATTTTTCCGTCTGCTCATGAGTGCCATTAAAGAATCTGCTGTATTTAGTGGGTCATGGTTCTCACATGACCTTGGCTTACTGAATACTGGCAGATACAAATTAGCTGGTAAACTGGTGGCCTGGAGTGTGTTGCAAGGTGGTGGTGGTCCTAGGTGCTTCTCAGAAGAGGGGTACCATATAATGAAATGGGGTAATGTCAATGAGAAGCTTGCTGCAAATGAAGCTGTTGCAGATACTACATTGAAGTGCATTCTGAATGCTCTTGAAGCTTGCACAACCGATGCCGATTTTCAGCATGTTGTCCAGCATCATGCAGATCCTATTGCACAATATGGGTTTTCAGGCATATATACCTCAAAGATTACCGACAAGGATAGTATCACAGATTGCCTTCTTAAGCAACACTATCTTTATGGTGTCTTTGCTGAGATTTCTCAGTTCTTCGATGGAATGAATGAGATTGGTGAGTTTGGAAATTTAGTTAAAGCCAATAAATCTGTTTTTTCTTCTTTCTTGAGCAGTAAGCAGAAAAATCTAAATCTAGAAGATTTCAAGACCACATACAACGTCAGATATTCAGAGTCAGGGTCTAATGACAAAACCAAAGAAGATAGTACAATGTACTGTTTTGAGTTGTTTTTACAAGATCTTGAAGATGGAGAGGTTGACGAATTAACCTTGGAAGACCTTCTGATTTTCATCAGTGGCTCTGATCATATTCCACCACTTGGCTTTGAACATGCAATAGAACTTTTATTCTATAACTTTGAAGGTAATGCCAAGCGCCGCCCATGGGCATCCACCTGTGCCCTAACATTGAACTTGCCTCGGGGTATTGAGGATCCAGGTTACTTCAAGAGCTTTATGAAACAATCACTCGTAGAAGGCCATGGGTTTGGGCAAGTTTAGATGCCTCATCTGAACATAATATAGCGATCTGGCCTCCTAGTCCTATGCTACCATTGTTATTGTTACTGTTGGGTTTTTTGTTGTTCTTTTTTATTTTTGCATAGAAACAATAGAAATATCTATGTTACAGTAAAAACCTGCTAACAAGAACCTTTCTTAATAAGAACCTTAGGCTGAAATTAAGATTTTTGTTCCCCTTGAAACTAGCCTGCGCCACAGACCCCGGTTAGGTCAGTCTGCAAATTAGCAACGAAATTTGTGTTCTGAGCTTTCTGTGTTCTGAGCTTTCTTTCAGTACCTGAATATGTGTACTAGATCATGATTGGCTTGTGATGAAACTTAATCTTAGAGCACTTCTGATTGGGTATTCACACTTGATGAAAGTCGCGCAAGAATGGGTAAATACCCAATCAGAAGCGGTCTAAGATTAAGTTTCATCAGAAGCCAATCATGATCTAGTACACATAATCAGGTACTGAAAGAAAGCTCAGAACACGAATTTCGTCGCTAATTCGCAGACTGACCTAACCAGGGTTTGGTTTGTCTGCGGCGCAGGCTACTTGAAACAAGAAGTCAAGAACCTGTCTAAGCCTGATATTTGAAATGGATCTTATGTCAAGAAATAAATTTAGAATTATACTGCAGCAAATAAAGTGTTAAACAAAGTCAATGCCAAACTCTGGTTACAGCTCTATACTGTAATATATTTTACACAATACTGTGCAATGCATTTAGATCTTGGTTTACAGTAGCACTTAAATTAATCCAAATATATAAGAACTTACTCCAGGCTGATTTGGTAAAATGTAGGTTCTTGTTAACAGGTTTTTACTGTACTGTAATAAAATTATGGTGTTATTAACAAACATTGCATAGTAATAAGTATTGTCTGGCTTAGACTCCTTAGAGATGTGCAATTTTAAGAAGAAAATGTTATTGGCATTGTGAAGGGAAACAATGTATAAACTATAGATATGTCAGCTTATTGTTCACGTGATTCTAGCTTGCCAATGACAAACTCTATAGTTTCCATATAAATGTCAATTCCGTTATTGGTACTTTCTCGCAATGGGTCAATAGAATTTTGTAGCTCCACAAGTTCAGTATCTGCCAAGAGATTTGCAATCTCAGGAACTTCCACAGCACTTCCTCTGGGAGCTTCTTCAGGTAAGGGCCCATCCCAGTCAACACCATAGTGCTGTAAATCCTACAGAAAAATCAAAAATAACAATTTTAATAAGGTAACAAATTCAATAACAGTTTAATAAAATGGTGTAAAAGGAATAAAATGTTTGCACTAAACTGAAAAGCATCTACCTAAGTAAGTTACTATTTATTTACTTAATTCACCACGTATAGTTTCCATGTTTTTAAAATTTATATTTAAATCTACAATCCTTGACAAAAGTGTTGGGACACATGAGAAACTGGTGAGAATATGCAATCATTGGACAATTTCCACTTGCTGTCTCAAGGACTTTTGTCCAGGATTGTCTGAAAAAATAAAACTATGCAATCACTATAATCTAGCAGTCTCTCAGTTTATCAAGGGAAAGGGAGAGAGGGCTGGATTAAATAACATTGTAACTCTAGCCTGTGCCACAGACCACACACGCATTATAACTCAACTCCTAAATGTTTACCTCGGTAAAAATCTCATTTGCCACAGAGTGATCAGTCCCAGCTATTTGCATCAACCCAGATATCCATAGTTGCAATGGGGTTTGTCCATGTTCTGTGCTGATAGGGTGCTCAATCCAACCATTCCTCCATACCTCAAGACTATTGTTTATTCGAGGTTGAAAAACATAATGAAGGCAATATAAGTGAACATCATTGGATGGATCAAGTGCATTGTTATCCTCTAAGTGATAAAATAGATGGTAAAACAGACCAGTGACCCCTTCGAATATGTCTCGCCACAATCGTTCAATGCGCTGATTGTGTACACTGCGGCCAGCAATTACACTACCCCTTCCTGATCCTCTTAATGGATGGTGTAACATCATCCAAGCCACATCCACATTTTCACCACCTTTATCGCAACGGACACGAGATGGCAATCCATAATGTGTCACAGCAATTTGAAAACACTCTAATACTGTGGAAGAACGGTTGTTATTTGAGCATTTCAAAAATACAGGCATGCGACTGAAGCCATCAATTCCCCCATGGATAACTAAACGCCACCTACAAAATGTTGCAATATTCAAGGTTACCATAAAATATCATTACAATGAACAGTCAAACATAGATCAAGTGTGAGGGACTACCTCAACCCTGTCTAAACATACCTACTGTACTTATGTTTTAAATGTCTTACATACAGTAGTACTTTAATAATCAATAAATTCCTACAAAACAATTGGAAAACAGATTTTACCTAATTAACTTGTGGTTTCCATCTATGTGCCACAAGGCATTTGGACCATATACAGAGTATCTCCTTCTTTGCACTGCTTGAATCCACCTTCTAGTCACCCCTTCCGGATCAACACGACGAACGGACTCTCTAACTCGGCTGCTTTGTATTCTGTGACCCTGTCTCCTCAGTTCACCAAGGATCATGCGATATCCGCTGTTTGGAGAGGTTCTCAGAAATGTGGTTATTTTATTGTCCAGTTCCTGGTTAGAAATTTTGGAGTATGTTGAACCCACTCTTAAACCATAAACTGTCATTCTTCGTCCTACTGTGCTTATGGATACTCCCAGTATCTTAGATATACGAGGGCCAGTAAACCCATGGCCAAGTAAGTAATCCAGCTGCTCGCGCCTTATAACACAAGCAGGTCTACCTGGTCCCACTTGTTCGGCTTCTGGTGTTTCGTAGCCAATCTGTGTTCGCAGAGAAAGTTGCAAAACTTGTTGTAGAGCAGCATAAGCTCTTCCAATGTGTTCGAGGACGACTTCGTGCACGATATTGTTGTCTACCAATCGTTCAACATGACTATATAATTGTTCTGCTCTCATCGAAAGGTTATCGAGGTTATTTTGATCGAGACTATTACCTGCAATTTCCCTGACAACATCGCGTGAAAGGTTTCTTATTCTTTCCTTTATAATGACTGAAATGTCGTTGTTTTCATCAGCAGCCATCTCGTTGCGAAATAGCAAGTTAATGCCGCAATGCTCATGGTCTAGCAAAATTTACTATAACGCAATGCATCATGGTCTAGCATAATCATTTTTCGCTATCATAAATATTTTTCGCCATCATAAATAAATTTCGGTATCATAAACATTTTTCGCCATCATAAATATTTTTCACCATAATAAATAAATTTCGCTATCATAATTGTAATACTATATCATCATAATATACATATTAATTTTGACACTAATCGCGCGCCATATCTGGTATCGTAGCTTTGTATTCTGAGCGTCATATTAATATATTATGTGGGGGTTTTCGCGGCTACTTTTGTCACCAAGCTACGTACGCATGCTTGTCTCTCTCCCAAGGAGATTTTCGGTGGGTTTTTATAGACAGATTTCCTTTGACAGTTTTTCTTTCTTTCCCTCCCTCCTGAAGAATTTAACCAACTAATTACATAGCTAATAAAGAAATAATAGAACTAATATAAAAATATACGAAAAAATAAAATATTTAAAGCTTAAATGTTTTAAAAAGGTTCTTTATCCTAATTGAACCTAAAACAACTGCTTTTTGCATGCTACTTAAAACTCTTTCTGCTAGTCTTTTGTCCTAGTAGCACTGCTAGTGAAGACTTCAGCGATGAAGGTTATCTTCCCATTACATCCAGTAAGACATTAATTTGATGGATATGGGAGCCATGGTATCTTCTCTGGAGCTCAGCACACACTTCCTGAGATTTTCCTTATCCTTCCTGTCAATGTTTGTAACCCATGGGCAACTGCATTCAATAACGGTCACCGTCTTTGACTTTTGATCGATTACTACCATATCTGGCCTGTTTCCTTGCCCAACTGCAGTTAGTATTTCAGCTCCAGACGAGTAAATTGGAATATCCCAAAGGATCTCTACGTCGTCTGTCTTCGTTGTGGGCTTTGGCTCAACGCCACTGTTTGGTGGTGGAATTGTTGCAACAGTGCAAAATATAAGTATTTTAAGACATTTTTGTGGCGATACAGGTATTCTGTCTGGGAGAGACGTGGGCATCCAGATAGGTTTAGGACTGTTTCCGGTTTTGTTTGGCAAAGGCAGCATAAGGTGGTGTTGACGTTTTGGCCGAGCTTCGAGCTGTAATAAAAATGGGTGGGTATTAGTTGTTGGATAATTTCCTCCATGTCCGCTACGATCTATGTAGGACATCCTTTCCATCCGTTCAGCCAGGGAAAGCCTGAGCTGGAATCTTCGCATTCCCACCTCTGCTTTGTAATGTTTCCAAGCCATGGCTGGCAGATCGCTTCCTTGGTTTGGGCAATCGTTGCTTCTCACATGCTTGATCTTATCTTTCCTTCGTCTGTAAATATGTCCAATCCTAATTCCTCAGCATACCTTTCAGCGTCATTCATGATGGATTTCCAGGTCAGCCAGCGTGGCTGCTTTAACTGCTGGATGGCAGTTTTAATCTTCAATTCTTTATATTTTTGCTCCACGCTTTTTAACCCCCTTTTAACCCTCCTAACGACCGCAGGAAGTACATCAAAGGCACGGAGGCACATGGATGCCTTCCCCCATTTTCCGTCAATCTTCCGAACTTCTCGGTCAAGTTCCTGGATCTCGTGAACCGTCCATTATGTGGTGATCATGAAATACGCTACGGCTGGCATTGCGAACTGTACTTTAAGAGCATCTGATAATGGCGACGACCATATCAGCCACACGTTGTAGGAATTATTTAGTAGCTCTCACAGATGGTGATTACATCTTGACCAAGATGTTCCTGAATGCCCAGAAATTTGTAAGTTCTCTCCTCAGTTACTGAACGGACCTGGGATTCCTCATCCAGGACATCCCTTTTCACATTCATAACTGCGCATTTCTTGGCATTCCACTCCATATTCAGGTCTTCCATACACGACTGCGTGGATTGCAGGGCTGGATACAGCTTCTTGTCACTTGCCGAAAACATCTTCAGGTCATCGATAAACATAACATGAGTGATCTTCACTTGAATAGGCTTGCTAAGGACATAACCGTCCATTGTTCGTATTTTCCAGGCAAGTGAATTGAGGTATATCGTAAACAGCTTTGGGCAGAGGGAGTCGCCTTGTAGAAGAGCTTTCTTGATAAGGTATCGGTCCTCTTCCTCCATGATGGGCATTGGTTGGCCTTGGACATTAAACACGTTGTGCTCAATTCGGTCCGGGAATCTGGAGGTTTTGTTCGAGTTAGTGAAGGAGAGGGCGGCGGAGAGACCAATGGTATTGGCGGCTTCAGAAACGGCGTCTAGAATCTTCTGAAGGCGGTCTTTGTGTCGGGAAATAACCACGAGGTCATCGGCATAGCGCTGGACCAGACGCGGTAGCTGTATCTTTGGCATACTGGAGGATAAGATCTATTGATAGGTTGAAGACGATTGGGCTAAGCTGGCATCCCTGCTTAACACCGGCAAGTAGGGGGATGTGGTTGGTCAGGTCTGATCCAGCACGGATTTGGGTAAAGGAGTTGGTGTACATGTTGGCGATGAACTGGACGAGGTCCGGTGGGGCGCCAATGTGTGTTAAGGTAGTGGTCAGAGCATCATGGGGGATGGTGCCAAAGGCATCCCGTAGGTCGAACCAGGCAAGGAAGACGTTTTTCTGGTTCCTGCAGGCAGAACCAGATCCTTGGCCACCCTGAGGGTTGTCCAGACGACATGTCCAGACGACATGGAGATGATGCAGATGTTCATGTGCATGATTGGAAGGAAAAACAGGAAGAAAAAGCACTGGTATAAGGACCAGTATCAAGGCTGAGAATTCAGCAACGTTGTTATTCATGTAGAGTTCAGTTCTTTTACCAGTCAATCGGGACAATGACGTGTAACGACTTTGGACAGTTAGACAAAAACGGATGGTGGACTTGATACGATTAAGGACAAGGATTTGGTCCATGGTGAATAATCGAATCGGAAGGCATTGCGATGTAGCCATAAGTTGTGCTTCACAATGTGGAGAAGCACTTGGAAACCAAAAAGGACGTGTTGTAATGAAACCACAGTGTGAGGCAACCGGACAGGAAAAAAACAAATGTTCAGGAGTTTCTGAAGCAGAACAAAAGCAGGATGGTGAGACTTGCATTCCAAATCGACGTAGATGGTCTGCCGTTGGAAGGACTGCATGTGTGATCTTCCACGAGGTGTCAAGGGTAGGGCGGATGAATTTGCATAGACGAATGGAGGACCAGACTGATGTCCAGGAAGGTGTTGTAAATTTCAGTTGGCATCTTGGAGGTATATATTGTGCGGTCATGATGGATTGATACGATAGGCTTGTGGTAAGGACATGAATTGGGATCGATAGGTTGGTGTTGTGGGATACAATAAAGACGTTACCATTTGAATCACGACTACCGCCACTTCTCTGCCACGACGTGAGGACGTTAGCGTAGAAGGGAGGAAGTCGCCATAGTGATGCTGGTGAGGATGAGAATCCAAAAACTCTTACTACTGGCTCGGCCAGGAAGGCTTGGCGCAGTTAGTGACGGAAGAAGTATGACCATTTGCCAACGTTGGGTTGGAATGCACGTTGAATCCAAAGCACATGTAGGGACTTTGGCTCGGATGTCGGTGACACCAAAGCATCCTTTACACCAAGGCTGTTGTATGGTTGTCTGATTAACCAAGTACATCTTGTTGCTCCAAAATAAATTGACAATAGCACGGGAGAGATGTTGTAGTATCGAGTCTGGCATATCGAAGACCGAGGCAAGAAACCAAATATGGGAGACGACTAATGCGTTGATAACCACCGCCTTTCCAGTTAGTGATAAGGTGTGTTTTGACCATGCTGCAAGGGTGTACTCCACCTTGTTGATGGCTGGACCCCACACTGTCACAGCAGGGGATTTGGGGACCAAGCGTGCACCCGAGAATGTTTATAGACTCGCTGGACCAACGAATAAAAGCCTCTGCATCAGAGCGTGTTGACCAGCGACCGAGCCATAAACCTTGACATTTGTCACGATTAAGTTTCACCCCACTGACCAACTCGTAGGAATCGAAGACTTGCTGGATGGAGTAGTTGGTTGTCACTAGGCCTGAGACGAAGCCTTCGAACCTTCGAAGGTTTTTCAACCTTAGAAGGTTTTTCTAGCCCTTCGAACCTTCGGCCACACCCATTAAGAAAAAGTTAAGCACCAAACTTTAATAATACATGGACGGAAAGCGAAATTCCGCGTTTGTTTTCATCTTTACGCCGTTCCCCGCTGCCGGGTGTGAAATGCATCTCGATTCGTCTCGACAGGAAGTAGCAACAGAAAGTAGGAACCAATCGCGTTTCTGACATTTGAGTGACATTTGACCAATTTTACGGGTCTTATTTCAAAATAAGAAGTAAGAACACAGTTCAGACAGGCATGGCCGAAGGACGAACACGTTCAAACGTTTGGGATTCTTTTGTAAAGCTTCCCGAGAAAAACAAAGCAAAGTGCAAACTTTGCTCGAAAGAGCTTGCCTGCGGTGGGACAACAAACCTTCGTGAGCACCTTATAGCCAAACATGCGTTGGCGCTTCAGAATGAAAACAAACCTGCATCCCAAAATATTCGTTCATTCCTCAAACCAACTCGATGCAATGAAGCTAAGGCTGAACGAATTTCTGAAAGGATTGCCGAGATGATTGCAATGGATATGAGACCAATCCAGATGGTAGAAGGCACGGGATTTCGAAAACTGATGAGTTACCTTGAACCAGGGTATACAGTACCGAGTCGGAAGAGCTTTACAATGCGCATAAACCGCAAACATACTCTAGGAAAAGCCAAGTTGGAGTCCATGCTGAACGAGGTCTTGAGTGTAGCGCTAACAACCGATATATGGACCAGTATCGCTGTTGAGGCATATATGACTGTTACTGTTCATTACTTGGATTCCGATTGGGAGATGCAAAGTTTTGTCCTTGAAACCATTCATTTCCCCGAGAGGCACACTGGAGTAAACATCGCTGCAAAGTTACATGAAATAGGCGAGAGATGGGAAATCACTGACCAGGTTGTAGCTGTTGTTCATGACCAGGCCTCAAATATGGAAGTGTCGATGGAGATTTTACGAGAAAACGAAGGTTGGAACAGTGTATTTTGCTCTGCGCATTGCCTTCAACTATGCTTAAAGTCTGGTTTAGATATTAATATTATCAACAGACTCCTTGGTGCTTCACGGAAGATCGTAACTCATTTTCACCACAGTGTAGTGGCAAGCGAGGCCCTGAAACAGAAGCAAGAACAGATGAATGTGAAAGGAAAGAAGCTAGTAACCAGTTCTGCCACGCGCTGGAACTCATCCCTTGCAATGCTGGATCGTTTGCTGAAGCTTCGATGGCCTGTGACAGCAGTTTTGTCTGACGAAGAGGTGACAAAAAGAAGCGATCGTTATCTGGATCTAACAAACGAACAGTGGGAGCTTGCGGGTGATTTAGTGAAGGTACTTGAGCCTTTTAATGTAGCTACAGCCGTTCTTAGCTATGAAGAAAACGTCTCAATCTCATCCGTTTTCCCCATCCTACACGGACTGCTTGACCAGCTCAAACCATCACCAAATTCAGCAGATTCTGCAGCAATTAGCCAGTTCAAAGAAATAGTTTCGAAAGAAATTAGGAGGAGATGGGAGCTTGATTCTGTGGACGTATCTTGTCCAATTGTCGTTACTTCGGTGCTTGACCCGCGATTTAAGCAGTTGACCACGGCAAAATTAGACGACGGTCAGAAAGAGGAATTAACAGAGAAGATCGTAGAATTGGCAGATACTTTAAAACTAAGAGTTGATGGCGTCGAGCAGGAAGACTCCATAGAGGTTACTCAATGCCAGTCAAAGAAAGCGAAGACCGCGCTTGATGTACTATTGGGTCCTGAGCAGCCACCGCCTTCTGCAACACCTGTTAACATTGAACTACAACAGTTCCTATCCGAAATAGCATCTCCTCGTAGCCAGTCCCCACTTCTATGGTGGAAAGCAAATTCCACGCGGTTTCCTAATCTTACTTGTCTAGCAAAAATGCTTCTAGCTATTCCAGCAACGTCTACGCCTTCCGAACGGGTATTTTCTACAGCAGGAAATACCGTCACAAAGCTTCGAAACAGTCTTAAGCCAAAAAACATTGACGCTTTAATTTTTTTACATAACAACTTGGGCAAGCTCCTGTAAATCATCTACATAGTGGAGCACAGATGTTTAATTTTCCTCTTGTTTTTCTTGAATTTGCTGTTTACATACATTGTATATTTTTATTAAAAACAACAATATATCTATGCGCGCGCGCGTAGATACTAGATACAAAAATCGCGGCGCATGTAATAAGTAAACTGTTTCCTGTTCATTCAGAGTGCGTATATAAATGGAAATACAGTAAAGTTATATTTGTAAAGCTTTCAACGTTTTCTGAGACATGAAAAGTACCCCAAACTCATTCGTGGTTTGCTTAGCGTTTGGGCCGGTTTCGGTTTATACGTCGTATAAATAAGAAGAATTTAACTCCCAGACGATTTCAATTCGTTTTAAACGTCGCACAACAGTCGCATTTAATTGTTTGAATTCAATTCGTCTGAATTACTGTAAATGCGACGATCGTGCAACGTGTAAACCGGACCTTACTGCAAATTTGAATTTCGGAACTGTGGTGGGAGGGGCTAAGAACCGAAGGTTCGCGAAGGTTTTGAACGAAGGTTCGAGTTGTCACTGAGATGGTTCTGTCGTCAGCATATTTGGAGATGCACACTTGTGTGTTGCCACCAGTTGGAAGTGGTAGTCCAACGATGAGAGGATCAGCTCGGATAGTACAGGCGAGAGTTTCTGCGACCCGTACAACAATGGAGAAAGTGGGCACCCATGTCGTACTCCCCGATGTACTGGGAAAAAGGCAGAAAGGAAACCGTTGATCTGTACAGCACTGCGGACCTTGGTGTACAGTAGGCATATCTAAAGACAGAAAGATGGACCAAAACCCATTGTGATTAACACGCGATGTAGGCCATTCCACCTGATCGAACGGTTTCTCTTCATCAAGTGAAATGACCGCCGCTGTTAGGCTCTTGCTGGTGGAATGGTCGATTGTGTCACGGATCAGTGCGAGGTTTTCACCGATAAATCTGTCGGGAATGCCACATGTCTGTTCCGGGGAGATGACTTGTCCAATGACAGAGAGCAATCGTTTGGATAGGGCGCTAGCGATAATTTTGTAGTCAACACACAATAACGAAATAGGCCGCGAGTTAGTCGCGGCAATTTGGTCACCTTTCTTGTAAAGGAGAGTGATTATTCCTTGGCGTTGCATTGGCGACAGGGAACCATGATGGTAGTAGAAGTTAGCCACTTCAAGGAAGTTGGTGCCGAGTAGGTTCCAAAAGGTTAAATAGAACTCGCAGGGAAGGCCATCAATTCCAGGTGTTTTACCTTTTGCGATACCCTGTAAGGCACTCAGCTTCTCGGAGTAGACCCTCACACACTTTGGCGTCGTCCTCCGAAAGTTTTCTTTCAAGTTGAGAAATAAAAAAGTCACTTTGGGTTTCATCTAATTGTTGGTCGGAATATAGTAGTTGGTAGTAGTTAGAAAAGTTTAAAATAATGCTTCCATCCGGGCGGTAGACTCCGGAAATTAGGTGGTTTTGGGCTTTTTTCTTCTCCATGGAGAGTAAGAATCGGGAGGATTTCTCACCCTCCATTGCCCATTGGAGTTGGGTGCGTACGTGTGCACCTTGCGCTTTAGCGGAAAGCAGTTCTTTCAGTTTTGCAGCTTCAATAGCTGGGGCTGTGGTAGTATCTCCGTTGGATTGGCGGCATGTCAGTTCGTTGATCTGTGATTGAAGTTTGTGAAACTGTCTGTTGCGGTTTTGGGCTTCTATCCGGGAAAATTTCTGGATTAGGTGGCATAGGTGTAATTTTCCACCATCCCACCAAACCCTCAAGTTGGTAAATGAGGATTTCTTGACTGCCAATTGCGCCAAAAATCTACGATCTGCTACCGAAGAACCGGATTGGTGAGATGTGAAACTTTTAGTTTCCAGTAACTGCGTTGGTACTCCGTATTTCGATAAATACACATACCAGTGGTCGGATCTGAGAAAAGGTAAGATTTCACAAGTGGACACCAGGCCAACGAATTGTTCTGGAATCCACACCATGTCTAGTCTAGACCCTTGTTGGCCATCGGGTCTATGCCGCTTGTATTCTCGGGTTTTTGACTTGACATCTCGACAGCGACATCAAATCTCCTTTACAAGAAAGGTCACGTCAGACAAATTCTGACGTGACATCTCTGGACAGAGACATATCGACCTCGTTGATCACTCCAAGTATGAAGAATTTCAAAAGTTTTAGAAAATAAAATGCCGACACCGCAGCTGGTTGAGGAAAACCACGATTCAAATTCCGCTGTGGAAGGCGAATGGGTTTCTTGTAAACAAACTGTCCGGTTTAAAACAATTCAAGCACTCTATCACAGTCTGGACTAAATTGAGTGGTGGGATTCGAGATATTCCCTCGCACCACTTCAGAATATTTTAGGGTGCCCGAAGGAGTTATAAATTCGTTCCCTTGGTTGTCAGTAGGTGGAGTGGCCTCGGTACGACGCCGGGTAGAGGACGTGACTAGGGATGGGTCGTTACACTTGCGGGCGGTTGGATCAGCGGTGGCGGTGGTTTTCTCGGCGGTGGCCGGTCGCTTTGAACGTGCTTTCTTCCTGGTGACAATGGTCCAATTTTCTGGAGTGAGTTTGTTAATGTCAGTAACAGTGTTGGTAGATGGGTTGTTGTTGGTATCAGGGACAATGCTGTCAGTAACACTGGTATCGGGAATGGTGTCCGTATTTTCAGTAACCATGGCAACGGGTGTGTTAACCACGGTAGTATTGTCAACAGTAATCTCGTCTAGAGTCTTCGCCTGTCTCGTCCTCCTCAGATTCAGAGACCGCGAGATCATCTTCAAGTGAGTGCTTGTGCTTTGTTTGAATTAAGCGGGCGCCCGTCTGGTTCCGCATGTGCGATTTTTGCCACTTCCGATTTTTTCGTATTGACGGTGGCGGCAGGTGGAGTTGATGGTGTAACTGGTTACACTACAGGTGTAGTCACAGTCGTAGGTGCAGGTAGCGTTGCTGCGGTGGTTATGGGGGGGGGGGGGATTGTGATGTTAGGTATCAGGGGATGGTGGGAGGGGATGTTTGTTGGTAGGAGGACGGCAGTTGGGACACAAGCTATTCTCGTGTTTTGTTTTGTTTTGTTTTGCTACAGGTGAAACATGTTCTCACTTGGCCATGATATGAGTAACAGCAGGCTGACCTCGCACTTGAATTCACGAGGGGATGGGCTTGTTTGCATCCATTTTTACAAGTAAAATGCCAGTACAAATTTCATCACTCACGTTTTACATTTTCAACTTTTCCATATACCTCCAGAACTTGGTTGACGTCCACCATTTCATACGGCAGCCGATGGACCTTTACAATTCTTTGGAATCTTGCCCGTCATCAAGCGACAGGAAATCCACGGAAACAAAGGCCAGTTGCCATCAGCATCGTGGCAGCTTCTTCATCTGGACAGGTTATCCGATGACCTGGTAACATCTAGAGACATTAATTAACTAGACGTTATTTGATCACTGAACATTTGAAACGTTTAGTATAGGAAATAAACACTTGTAACCCGAGTTAACAAATACTTACATGTAAATACATTATAAATAGAATGAAGTATATTACTATAATTATACACTCTAGAAACTATATAAGTAACGATCATACAATTCTCAGTGATGCATATGTATGTGTGAACTATATGTATCAAAGTGGTTACAAAGTCAGTCGTGGAGTTTGCTGTCGCTGGTCGTTATTATTCCTTCCTTAGTCAAGCCATATGGATTGTTAACCTGTTGTCGGAATCTCCTATTGACTGTTGTTGTGTACAGACAGATAAGTTCTGAACTGTCTGAACTTATAGATAAGTTCTGAACTGTTTAATCTTTGAACTTACAGATAAGTTCTGAACTGTTTAATCTTTATAGACATTTTAATATCTACCTTAAGTTCATTGTTTATAAATAAACAGTATTAAAAGCCAAATAGTTGAAGTCACACTTCTTGTTGCGTTATAAAAGCGTGTCACGTAACAATTGGGGGCTCAGGCAGGAAGCGAAGTTTAAATCAAAGTTCGGTAAACGTTTGATTCAATTTTTTTTCCACATTCGATAGATTTCGAATTTGTGTGAGCTCAGCTATTTGATAAAATGTCAGAATTTAAACCTGACCAGTTTATGTTAGAGCCGATCAAGAGGTTTTTGATAAATTGAGTAAGGATGACCTGATCTTATTAGGTAAACATTTAAGTATAGAGTTAGAGGCCTATGTTAAAGGAGGTGATGCAAAAAATAATTGTGGAGCACTTAGTTAAGTCAGGACACCTTGAGGAAAGTGTTTTAAATTTGTATAAAAATCCCGATACAAATCTAGAAATAGAAAGAATGAGGTTTGCAATGGAAGCAGAAAAAATGAAATTGGAATTAAAGAAATTGGAAATGGAGAGAGAAAAAAGAGAAGAAAGAGAAAGAGAAGAGCGTTTAGAAAAGCAGAAATTTGATTTAGAAATGACAAAAATACAATTGCAAGAAAAATTGGGATCTGTTCATCCTGGAACCAAACTAAATTCATGTTTTGATGTTACAAGACACATTAGAATGGTTCCACCTTTCCAGGAACGGGATGTCGATATTATAGTATTTAAAATACTTTTTACATTTTGAAAAAATAGCCGAAAATCTTAAGTGGCCCAAAGAAAATTGGACCATGTTATTACAAAGTGTTTTAGTAGGAAAAGCTCGTGAGATTTACGCACAACTTTCGTTAGAGACAGCTTCGCAATACGATACCGTAAAGGAATTAATTCTTAAGGGGTATGAGTTGGCCCCTGAGGCATATCGTCCGAAATTTCGAAATTTTGAAAAAACGGTAGGCAGACCTATTTAGAATTCGCCAGAGAAAAGGAACAGTTGTTTGATCGCTGGTGTGCCTCCGAAAAATCTGATAAAGATCACGACCAATTGAAACAATTGATTTTAATTGAAGAATTCAAAAGATGTATTCACAGTGATGTATGTATATTTTTAAATGAACAAAAGGCGACAACCCTTAACAGCTGCGGCGCGTTTGGCCGACGATTTCTCGTTAACACGTAAGGTTTCGTTTGCGAATAAGGCGCAACAGTCTTTTTCTTTCCGAGGTCGTAATTATTCATCATTTAAAAGCAAGCGTGTGTTTGATCCCAAGAATCTGTCAAAGGAAAATTCAGAAATTTTAATCCTGATGCTAATGTTCGTGGTAATCAAAAATATAGACCATCAAGATTTGAACAAGTTCCTCATAACAAGCCTCCCAGTTCTCCTTTTAGCCACCTAGTTTGTAGTTACTGCAAAAAGAATGGTCATTTAATATCAGATTGTTATAAATTGAAACGAAAGCAAGAGCAGGGTGAAATTAAACCCACGGGTTTTACTTCAACCAAATGGCGTGACAATGTGCAAGGCACATCTGTCGTCAAGCCACTTCCTTATCTTAATTCCGAGGTCAAGTCCTCTTTCGACCCTGTTATGGAGTCTTTTCAACCATTTATTCATAATGGTTTCGTATCACTTACAAGCGATTTGTCAAAAATTGTTCCAATTAAAATTCTAAGAGATACTGGGGCTTCCCAATCTCTTTTGTTGGCAGATACTTTGCCATTTTCTGATAACTCTTACTCTGGTAAGAATGTGTCAATTAAAGGAGTTAATTCAGATAGCTATAGTTCCCAGGCTCTTCATAAAGCTCATTTGACTTCAGACTTAGTGTCTGGTCCTGTATTGTTGGGCATTAAAACTTCTTTACCTTTTGAGGGAATTCACCTACTTGGCAATGATCTTGCAGGCGAGAAGGTAGTCGTTAACCCAATTTTGACAAACAAACCTTGTGTTAATCAAGCTTCTGATCCTATTGAGCAAGAGATTCCAGATTTATATCCGGCGTGTGCCATAAATCGAGCCATGAAACAGAAACAATTAGAGGATGACGCAAGTATGGACATAGAGATGTCAGATACCTTTCTTGGCCGCATATTCGATGCAGTTAGTTATGAATCCCCTGAAAGCAAATATGATAAAAATCTGTCAGATAAAGCACAAAACTTATCAAAGCCTAACCTTATTGATGAACAACAAAATGATCCTGAGATCTCTGTCTTATTTCAAAAAGCAGTTGATGAGACCGAAATCCCGAAGAATGTGGTCTGTTACTTCATTAAAAATAATATATTAATGAGAAAGTGGAGACCGCCTGATGTCCCTACAGACGAAGAATGGTCTGTACGATATCAGATAGTAGTTCCAAAAAGCTACCGGTCTGACATACTCAGCCTAGCACATGAAACCCCTCTTTCTGGCCATTTAGGTGTTAACAAAACATATCTCAAAATTCTAAGTCATTTGTATTGGCCTAATCTTAGACGAGATGTGGTACAATTCTGCAAAACTTGCCACACTTGTCAGGTTGTTGGGAAACCAAATCAGGTAATCCCTAAAGCCCATTTACAGCCAATTCCAGCTTTCAAAGAGCCGTTTAGTAGGATAATAATAGATTGTGTTGGCCCATTACCTAAGACAAAGACAGGCAATCAATACCTGTTGACCATTATGTGTGCTTCGACAAGATTCCCGGAAGCCATACCTTTGAGAAATATAAAGGCAAAAACTATTGTTAAGACCCTAATTAAATTCTTCACATTAGTTGGTCTTCCTAAGTCCTATTCAGTCTGACCAAGGTTCAAATTTTATGTCTGGAATTTTTCAACAAGTGATGCATGAGCTATGCATCAAGCAGTATAAATCTACTGCCTATCATCCTGAAAGCCAGGGTGCTCTAGAAAGGTTTCATCAAACATTAAAAAACATGATGAGAACTTATTGATTCGACACAGAAAAAGACTGGGATGACGGCATCCATTTACTTCTATTCGCAGCTCGAGAGTCAGTTCAAGAATCGTTAGGTTTCAGCCCATTTGAGTTAGTTTTCGGACATACGGTCAGAGGACCACTTAAACTCCTAAAAGAAAAATTCCTTTCGGAAGATGGCGGTTCGTTAAATCTTTTGCAATATGTCTCGGACTTGTGATCTAGCTAGGGAAAAGCATGTGATCTAGCTAGGGAAAATCTTCGATCAACACAGAAAAGTATAAA
The DNA here is from genome assembly GCA_035772405.1 of Chrysogorgia sp. JL179-B06. Classification (NCBI taxonomy): domain Eukaryota; kingdom Metazoa; phylum Cnidaria; class Anthozoa; order Scleralcyonacea; family Chrysogorgiidae; genus Chrysogorgia; species Chrysogorgia sp. JL179-B06. The sequence goes on along the minus strand of JAYKKM010000495.1, from coordinate 1,203,203 downwards.
GATCGCTTTGATCGAAACGCAGTAAACCGCCAATTTAAACGCGGTGATAAGGTTCTTGTATTATTCCAAACAATAATAATAATAATAATAATAATATTATTATAATAATAATTCTTACCAGAATAATAATTATTATTCTTACCAGAATAATAATTATAATAATAATAATAATAATAGTTTAATAATAGTTCCTGGAAATCCCCTTCAGGCTGTAGACAAGAAAGAGAGTGATTTAAATTATGTATTAATAACTCCAGATAGGCGTAAACAAAAACAGTTGTGCCATGTTAATATGTTAAAGCCATTACGATAAAGATAGGGTAATACATTCTGTAAACTTAGTAACAACTCGGATGTCAGTGCTCTCATTATAAGGCGTGCGATCGCACGCGCACGCCATAAATCCTCAAGGCGTGCGATTTATCGCACGCGCAAAACAAAACCAAAATTAAGCGATTTAAAATGTCCGAAAAGGCTAAGGGACACTAAGTTAAATTGTTCACTTTCCAACAATGGGGTGTATCAGATGTCATTGGTTACAAAACATTAGAAAATTGTGGGCAAACAATGGTAAACTTTATCTGGTGTAAAGTTTGTATTGAGAATAAAGACATGTTATCGGCACATCCAAGGATAAGAGGCCAAGTGAAAACGTCATCTAAAGCTTTTTCAGAGGGAACTAGCATTGTTACCAAGCATCAGGTAAGTTATAAATGTTTGTCTGCGTAATTAATTTTTATACCTTGAAGACTAAAAGTTAACGCTAAACAACTTCGGTTTCTTTGTAGGTAACTAGACACTTAAACTGTTGAGCTACACAAAATTGCTGTAGAACTTCAGAAAGGGAAAAAACGAGTCAAACACCATAAATTTGTCATCTTCCAGTTCGAGTAGCCATGGACATTCGCAGCCACGGATAAATACCATGCAAGATGCTGCCTTCAAGGAAGCGTACCAGCGGCTGTTAAGAACAGCTTACGAACTAGCACTGAACCCAACAATGTCACTGAAAAACTTCGAGATCTTGGTTAAGGTGCAACGCAAAAATGGTGTTTGTTTGATACAAGGTATGATGAACAAACAAAGTTGTCGGCGATAATTCATTTAGTATATAACACTATTTAGTCAATTGTTAACTGTGTCTTTTTCAGGTAAACAAGATGAACGAGCTGCAAAAGAATATATTTCTTGTATTACTGAAGCGGTTAAAGGGAAATGGCAATAAAACATTTTTTTGTCTCATTTGAAAGAACATTAAAAATGATATATGAAGACCTTTTACAGATTTTCCATATCGTTCTTGGTTCTGTAAATATTTCACTTCTTTTTAACAAAGAACATTCCGCCATCTTGGATATGCATAACCATCCTTGGATATGCGTGACGTCACAACCAGAGAAATGTTTTTTATATCAACAATTATCGAGTTATTATAGATGCTAAATCGTAGTTGTTTTGGGTGTTGTATACTTTTAAGTGAACTAGCAATCCATTTGAACGCATTCCACTGATATTTGGGCAATTATTTACAACTTTTAGAATGTTTACCCAGGTTTTGACGTCACTTAATTAGATCTAATTATAAAACAAGATGGCGGATTGCAGATATTTTTGTTCACACATATTTCAAAAATTAAGGAAGTTAAGGGGAAATTTTAAAAGGTCTTCATATATTATTTTAAATGTTATTTCAAATGAGACAAAAAAAATTTTTATTGCCATTTCCCTTTAAGGAAAAGTGTGCAGCGATTATCGCAAGCACACATTTCATGTCTGTTTTGACTGACGGTTCACAGGCAAGAAAAACCGATGCAGATAAAGAAATAGTATCGGTGCGAGTTGAAAGGAACGGTAAGTTCTCGTTGCTTTTTCGAGGCCGCTTTTTTGCGCCGAGTGGTGCTTCAAGTTAAAAATAACTTCCCAAGTTAAAAATAACTTCCCAATTTTGACACAATGTCAACAATATCATAACATGATTGATATGTTGTTTTGACGCTCGCGATAAAAAACGTTATAATTTCGCTGTATCTTTTTCATAGCTTTTGACAATGATCATGTGCATTTTGTTTAATCTTGTCAAAATATCTCCAGCCTCTTGCCTCAAAAAAACATGACGTGTAAAATATAAGTATTGACGAATATGTTCTGTTTCTCTAGGTATCCCCGTATATTTCGCAGTATCTTTGTTGGAAATGTCAGATTGGGGTGGGACGGACGCAGAGCCATTAAAAAATGCAATTGATTCAATTTTTGGCGAGAAAGGCAGTGTTCCACTAAACGACTACAAAACGAAGCTTGTTTCCGCTACAACTGACGGTGTAAGTGTCAATACTGGCAGAAAAAGTGGTCTTCTCGTAAGACTTGAGCGTGATGAACAACGGCCTTGGCTGTTGAAAATTCACTGTGCCAACCATCGAATTGAACTGGCTGTCTCTGCTGCATTCAAAGAATCGGTGTTCAACGAAATAGATTCTTTTTATTCCCAAAATTTCAGTCTCCTGAAAAATTCTGGCGTGCTTAAAAGTCAGGTGAAGTCGGCGTACGAGGCATTGGGCATCAGTGGGTATAGCCTAACCAGAATCACCGGAACCAGATTTGTCAGCCACCGACGACGTGCTCTACAACGTCTATTGAATACATGGCCAGCATTTCTGATCGCCTTCCAGAATGGTCTCTCTTTGAATAAGCATTGTCCAGAGACTAAAGCTAAAATATCGGGACTTTTGAAGAAATTCCGATCATATAAAGTCTTGTGTCAAGTGTGTACCTACCTGGATATCCTTGAGAAAATTACGCCTGCTTCTCTCGTTTTTGAAGGAGAGGGTTTGCTTCCAGGAGAAGTAGAGTAATCAATAAAGCAGACAATTTTGGAGCTCGAAGATATGATCGAGGTCGCTGGGAAACCGGATGAACTGCTCGATAGCCATTTACGCAGATTTCAGGTGCAAGAGATTGACGGTGAGCTAATTCTGCGACCAAGCTTTGTCAAAGCCGTTGACATGCTGAAGAAACCCGCGCTGAGAGAACAAGTGGAAGTCACTTTGGAAGAAATGACGGAACTGTCAAAAGAAACTTCACTTGCAGCCTCCAACAAGAAGAAAGAAGTAGCATTATCTTTGATAGATTTGCTGAAGACGCGGTTCACAGATTTCGCCAATGATATCTATTTGGCAATGAATTGGTTTGATCCCAAAAACTGGTTAGATGAACGGGAGTATGGCGTGGATGAAATTGAGAAGTTTTGCCACCATTTCAGCATGCCCCTTGCTGAATCAGAGTTTGAGCTGCAGAAGTGTTTTTCCGAATGGAAACGATTCAAATTCTACGTCAAAGCAAATTACAAGCCTGCTGTAAGAGATGCGCGCAATGTCTTGTAAGGGACACTGTTGTATCGGAGAAACGAGTATCCAAACCTCTGTCTGCTAGCAGAAATCATTATTTCCTTGTCAGGATCTAATTCCTCAGTTGAAAGAGCATTCAGCACGCTCAGCAATATCTGAAGTGATAAGCGTATGAGTTGTGGAACGATGTGGCGTATGGTGTGGAACGATGCAGAACGGGAAGAGATAATCGAAAGCGCTCTTGCAATATACCTGAAGAAACGGCGAAAAAGGCGTCTTGATCAACCACAACAAACAGCAAAAGTGCCGCGTTTAGAAGTCGAAGACTTGTCTTCGGACAGTTCCGAAAGCAGCAGCAGCGAATCATCTTCGGAAAGCGAGAGCCTGTGACTGACAGTAGATAACATTAGTTTACTTTCCTGTTGAAGTCCTTTTTAATATTTTGTAATGGACGTGTTTTATACAATATAATATTGTACTTAGTACAGAACATGTATTGTTGATTTGATCTATTTGTTTTCTGAAAAAGTTTAAATTAAAACATCTCGAGATCGTTTCCTAAAGAGGCACTAATTGATTAGTTATTCGAAAACGCATCGCACGCCGTCATCGCACGCATAGAATATTTTAGGCGTGCGATTCGCCGCACGCCTACATTTTGCTCATTGAGAGCACTGGATGTCCTACATGATCTGAATTCCAAGTTATCTCATCTTCAACTGTCTCAACGCCAAGATCTTCAGAACCTGGTTAAAGAGTTTCAACACATTTTTCCAGATATTCCTACCAGGACAGACAAAATTTTCCACGATGTCGACGTTGGTGATGCCAAACCAGTAAAACAACATCCTTACAGGTTAAACCCGGTGAAACAGAAAATTCTACGTGAAGAGGTTCAATATCTTTTGGAAAACGACTTTATCGAACCAAGTCAAAGTAATTGGAGTTCTCCGTGTATCCTTGTGCCGAAATCAGATGGAAGCTACCGCATGTGTACCGATTACAGAAAGGTCAAGAATGTTACCAAATCGGATACATTTCCAATACCGCGAATGGATGATTGTATTGATAAAATTGGAAACGCCAAGTACGTCACCAAATTTGATTTGCTAAAAGGATTTTGGCAAGTTCCACTTACTGATCGTGCCAAAGAAATATCAGCCTTTGTTACCCCAGAGGGATTATTCCAGTATAAAGTCATGCCATTTGGAATGCGAAATTCACCAGCACCTTTCAACGCCTCATTAATAGCATCATCTCAGATTTGGAAAGTTGCGAAGCATACATAGATGATGGTGTTATTTACAGCAACACGTGGGAAGAACATTTGAGGATTATCAAAGAATTCTTCAGGAGAACTGATCATCAATTTGATCAAAAGTGAGTTTGGGTGTGCACATGTCACCTATTTGGGTCATATTGTTGGTTAGGGTCAAGTAAAACCTGTTGATGCCAAGCAGACCTTCGTCAAAGAAACAGATTATGCGTTTCCTTGGTATGGCTGGTTATTACAGAAAGTTCTGTCCAAACATGTCCGCAATCACAGAGCCTTTGACTCAGCTACTTGGCAAGGATGCTAAATTTATTTGGTCAGCTCAATGTGAAACGGCATTTGAAAAACTTAAAGCCATGTTATACAGTGCTCCAGTTTTGTCTGCACCAGATTTCAACCACCCATTTAAGTTAGCTGTGGATGCAAGTGATGTTGCTGCTGGTGCTGTTTTGCTTCAAGAGGACAAAGACGGGATCGATCATTCGGTGTGCTACTTTTCCAGAAAGTTCAACAAACACCAGAGAAACTACTCTGCAATTGAAAAGGAATGTTTGGCTCTGGTTCTCGCTTTACAGCATTTTGAAGTTTACGTATCTTCCCCAAGTCAGCCGATCATAGTCTTCAGTGACCATAATCCATTGGTATTCCTCCACAAGCTCAAGAATATAATCTGGAAATTAGACATATTAAAGGAAAAGACAATTTGATAGCAGACTGTCTTTCGAGGCCATAACATGTAGTCAAACATTTTATTTTATAATCCAAAAAGAAAGTTCCATCAAACTTCCTTTTTTCTTTAAGAGGGAGGGTGTTACGGATATGTCTATCTAGAGACATATTAATTAACTAGACGTTATTTGATCACCGAACATTTGAAACGTTTAGTATAGGAAATAAACACTTGTAACCCGAGTTAACAAATACTTACATGTATGACTGACTTAGCATGACTCAGCTATGATGTCATTTAATAGTAAGTAAATACATTATAAATAGAATGAAGTATGTTACTATAATTATACACTCTAGAAACTATATAAGTAACGATCATACAATTCTCAGTCATGCATATGTATGAGTGAACTATATGTATCAAAGTGGTTACAAAGTCAGTCGTGTAGTTCGCTGCCGCTGGTCGTTATTATTCCTTCCTTAGTCAAGCCATATGGATTGTTAACCTGTTGTCGGAATCTCCTATTGACTGTTGTTGTGTACAGACAGATAAGTTCTGAACTGTTTAGTTTAGTCTTTAATCTTTATAGACATTTTAATATCCACCTTAAGTTCATTGTCCCCATGCAAATTTTGAAACATTTACATATTCAGATCTTTAGAAATATATTGTAATTAGCATAGCATGACCAGTAAAGTTTTACTAACTTCTCGAGTGCCATTATAACTCGATAATCACACAAGACAAAGTTGTTTATTCCTTTTATATTATAAAATAACACCATTAAATTAACACTAAAAGCCCTGCCGTACGACGAAATTCTAACCTAATATCATCAAAACCCTAAACCTAAATCTCGCCAAATTACTAACCCTAACCAAAAAAACTATGCAGAAAAGGCAAATTAATTGCTCAACACAGACTCGCAGTGTACTATTATTATCCATTATTTGAGAAATTATTGATTTATTTACCTTTATTTGTATCTGTTCTTGCCCGTCAACACTGCAGTCTACAATTATGGCTTGAAATCATCTGGTAAAGTCTGTATAATTTGATGCTTTAGTCCAGAGGTTCTGCAACTTCTTGTACGCCGCCCGCCCGCCCGCTCCGAAAACCCAAAGCCTCCCCCCCAAAAAAAAAACGCTTTCGGTTTTCTGGGGGGGGCGGCGGCGTAAAGGTACGTTTGTCGCGCTGACGTCAATTTAAATTAAAAAAAAAGCCGTTTATAGTACGTACGTCCCAATCACAATTCCTAACCCTAATAATTCTAACTTAACCCCTTGGACTGCCAAATTATCCCTCTCTAACCCCAATTTTCCTTTGTTACCATGGCAACAATAAAGGATCGTTTACCATACATACAAATATATATATATTCCGACATAAAGGCTACTTTCACTTCCTTGCATAAAAAAGCGCGGGAAACAATTCCGTCGAGATTAGCACCCTCGCCCCAGGGCCTTCGGCCCGGACGGCACTTCGCGCCGCCGGGCAATGAAAAATGCAGATTTAACTGTTATAAGCGGCGTTGCTATGTGCGTTGCTAGGAAACATGTTAGCGATTTTTAGTGATGAAAATGTATCCAACGTTGCAGTTAAAACATTCTCTTGTGTTAGTACCTTGATTAGTCTTGTATCCAGGTATTCTTTGACTTCCTTTTGTGATTTACACTACGTCAAAAACGACAAAATCTACGCGAGGAACACGTCAGCTTAGCTACTGTATGCTTTAATATTTACTTATAATGACACGGTTTTTTAGCTCAATCAGACAGCGTGTCGTCGCTCATTTACTTCCGATTATTTTATAATACTAGATATATTGCATGGATGTGTCAGCTCAACCAACAAGCAGGTGAAGTACACCCTTGATCAATGCGGTGATAATGTGATATAATTTACTGTAATGCCAATGCATCAATGACAATGTTGTGCTTTTAATTTTTGTATGGGCGTAAAGGCATTTGTACATTTGAGTAGTGTAAACATGCATTGTACAGGTTTATAGACCTACACATGTTATGCCTGGCCTGGCCTCCACTTAGTGTTTGTGGGGAAACACTTTAGTCCTTGGAATAGAACTGCATATGCAATGCCGGTTTTATATATATTTAAGCTACTCTTGTTGAAGTGCTTTCTGAAGGATATATAAAGTAGATTTTATTAACATAGATTTTATTACATTTCTTACAAACAAACAATCAAATGTAAAATTAATATAATATGTGTGATCACTCGAACTAAAAGTATTACCTTCATCAACAAATCTGGCAACACACTAATTGGGCATGCACCACAAGAGCATTTATATGTGCATTTTTTAAAATTGGGGCAATAAAATATGATTCTGGACATAAATTAAACAGCTTTATTCCCATGGAACTGAACCTGAGAGACTTTTTTTGAATATCATCATCTTGTAATCTGTTATAAATAGGGCTTCACTTTTGTAACTGTGTCATTTTGATAAAGGAGCCAGGGTCCTGATACATTAAAAACTAAGCAAATGTGTTCAGAGTTTTTTTTGAAGGTGTGGTATATAATGTTTATAAACCTGAACAGAAGAAGATATATCCCATTGTAGAATCTGTTTATATACCCTGGGATTATACAACTTACTTCCAAAGGGGTTTTGAGTGGGAGAGATTATAAACGGTATAGAAAAATGTTTCAAAATGCATAACAGGCAAACTGTTGGCACTTTTTTACTCAAGTTTTTGCTTAATAATAATAGTAACAAATAATGTTGTAACTTAATAATAGTAACAAATATTAACTAGAATTTATAATAATGTGAAAAATGATGCCCTGTATTATATATAGCAAAACCTGCTAGACACGTTACAGTATGTAGCAGCCTCAAAATGATTAATTGTCAGTAGTGAGATACTTTTTGTACGCTTTGAGTTTTGAGTGCTTTGATTGACATTTTCAGTAAGTTATTATACAGTGTGACATCACAGTGAGGATCCGGCCTTTACATATCAAACAAATCTTAATCATTGCAGGTTGATATAATTGCACCCAAAAAAGTAAACACTTTGAGTTATTTCGTTATTTAGTTTGATGTCTAATTATGAAACAATGAAATTCATAACAACACAAGCTTGATAGTTTAAAGGCTCTCAGAGATAGGCAAATCAATGGGTTATCGATTTTTAAGTAAAATAACTAAGGACTACGCTATTACGGCAGGCGAGGGGTTGTTGCGTACACGTATTTCTAGTTTATAAATAAACAGTATTAAAAGCCAAATAGTTTAAGTCACACTTCTTGTTGCGTTATAAAAGCGTGTCAGGTAACAAAAGGTTTACTGTTCTTCCTCGAGCAATGGCTTCAATCTTGGCTTGTGCATCCTGCACAGCTTTTCTCTTCTGCTTAAACTTTGCTGCTTGTGGGTTCAGCAGTTAGCTGGTTGTTGTACGTCACTCTGGAGTTCCAGAGGATAAATGATCTGAACAGGTCGCTCCAAACTTCCTTTCTCTGTTTGAAGCTTGACTTACGTTCTAATTCGTTCTACTCAAACGAACGTAAAGTATTTTACCTCTTAATTACTATAAATTAAGACGCATACAACAATGTTATGTTGGTTTATGCTCAGGCGTATCAAACCGAAAGGTTTATTATAATTCAAACTCTACGAATTTATTATTATTTTTATTTTTTAAAGTCCCAGAGAATTTGTTACAGTTAATCTTTTGCTAATGCTTTCTTGAATGTACATGTCTTTGGCCACATCGGATTTCCAACGACCGTGTAGCATGAGCATCCTTTCAGAGATTTTCGGATTGTTGTTAACTGCTGCTGTAGCACCTCCGGATCGTAGGCTGTGTAATCCATACAACGTTGAATTGTGGCCAAGGCTTTCCAAACACTCTTTGAACACTTCTCTGCACCGTGTGTATGACAATTTCGTCCCGTAGAGCTTGTACCGCTTCTTGGATTTATACAGTCTGACGGGTCTGAATATGGGAAGGTTGCTGTTTGGATCTATATCTGCTTCATTCATATATCTCTCTAAAAGAGCAACTGGACAATATTGGTTACGCAGGCGTTTGATGAACACATAATTTCCTTCTCGATAAATGTCTGTTTTGGATTGCGGTACGAAAATACGGATATGGTCAACTTCTTGCTCTATGTGATTTGCTGAAATGTTACTCAATTCATTATAACGCGTGATATCGCGATTAATTTCCTGCTCACGTGGCACAAACTGAGCTTTCTGATTGGACAATTTGAAGTTGAGGTATAATATATAAGGACTCTAACATGCCCATTGATGTCAGATATATTCTCAAGTATAAGCTGTTTTGTTGAGTTAGGTGTTCCAACATGAAACATTTGTGTCATATATTTCTTTGGAGAAGCAATGCCACCTGCATACATGTTATCCTCAAGCTGCAACTTAAAAACCCTCCATAAAATTTCAGATTGCTTCCTTGTCTGGCAGTACACAAGTGTCCGTCAGGTGGTGTCTTTCTTCTGCTTAACTTCATCAACGAGACTGCCAAAAATAACATTCAGTTCCAAGTTTTTATCAATATACTGGCTGCTGTATTTAAGGTTTGCTCGATCAGGGCTCATGTTCAGTACATAAGTTTTCTCATGTGTCAAGGACAAAACATCGAAAATTTTCCTTTTTGTGGCTAAAGTGGCTGTTGCACACAATTAAACTTATGCCATCCAACAAGGACTTCAGCTCACCTAGGTTACCATACCAATCTCTAAATGGTACTGGTTTTATTGTTCCAGGTAAACCCCTAAGTAAAATCATTTTACGATTAGATAAATAAATTCTCAGATATTTTATAGATGAGAGCGAGATGCACAATATAAAAGGGCACTCGTTCGTTATAAACACAGCACTCGACGCTCGTTCATTTTATTTATCTTGTAATGACAAACCACTACTTACTACTGGCTTATACAGTGTGCTTCATCTACAGCAACCACAACACAATGCTGCCTGAAATGGGAAGAATGTAGTATCTTTCAGCTTTCTTCCCCACATTTTTGGGGAAATCCACGTGACTGGTACAAGCTTTTGCTCTCCGATGCGCAGTCTATACAGGAAGCGGGTGTGCGTGCCTGTCGAGACTGCACGCAGGCTATCGAACATTGGGATGTATGCTATATAAAGCCCTGGGATGCTATGCGCCCTCGAGATTTATCTCTTACTTCGTACATGTATGGAATAGGGCATAAAAATAATGTATTTTGGTATTAACTAAAATACTGTACATTTAGGTAAAACATCTTCATTATAATGGAGTGATTCGTACCAGGTTCCCAGTCATATATATTTTACTCTGTGTATTTTTTAAATTGCCGACTGTATTAGTAAATATAGACAGATAATCCACCGTTTCTCATCTCAATTTCCACTTACGCCACCCTTTTTGCATACATAACCTATTTTAAATTTCATTTCATCACATTTACTCTGATGAGCACTCTACTTGAAACATCAGTATTTCATTCCTTAAAACTCAGCAGTTCACAACCTATCCATGTTACTACTGTACGAGGTGATAGTTGATGAGGCCAACAAAGGCATAGTAGCTCACTATTCATAATACTCACTCATACTCTAATTGTTTTAGTAGAATTCTTCCGTAACTTAGTTCTCAGTTCAGGTTCCTACAGTACAGTATTTTTACAGATTTTTACACAGTACATAATCTGGAGTTTACTCCAATATCTCATCCATATCGCTTACTCCAAACAGAACTTTCTCCATACTCAATTTCCTACTCCTTATCTATCGACGATTAGTAGAGACTTAATGTATACTATTGCAAATGCTGCAATCTGATTGGCTACTCTACTCGATATCTATTTGTTAATAGATAATGAGTAGAAAATTGAGTACCAGGACCTGCACAGGCATACACAAGATGGAACCCAGAGGAGTGAGAGTTTGATTTCACCGTGGTTTTTACTCAGAAATAATGGCTATGCAATGTATGCATTGTTTTTTAAATAATCCCAAAGAATAAAGATATACAGGTTAGTTTCTACTAAAACAAATAGATTATTCTCTCTCAATTTCTATGAGGTGTTAGTATAATTTCTGAGCTTAAACAAGTTCTGATTGGCTGACTGACCAGTAAATCTGAGACGATAGTCATTGAAAAAGTGTTTTTTGTGGCCAGACAAGGGCCAGACTATATTTATTCGTTCCAGTCCCTCTCGGAATCAGCATTTTGATGTATGGTTTCTGAAACATGACGAATTTTTTTTCAAAATCGTGACTATTATTATAATTAAAAAATCGTCGAAAAGGCTTAAAAACTTAGCATAAAGACATTGTATATATCATATTTCTCTCAAGATAGAATTGTCTAAGGGTAAGGAAGTTGTCTATCGTATTTTGTATTTTTACGTCCGTTTTGATCGTTAGTGTGTTTTTGAAAGCTGTCAAGCGTGAAGAAAAGTGTCTGTTTAAAACTTCTCAATTGAATATTCAGTTCAAGCCTGAAATTATACTAAAACAATTAGTCACCTCAGTCTCGGTGATTATCGTTATATTTACCTCGCGGCTCGGTAAATATTCAACGATAGTCACCTCGACTTCGGTGACTAATTGTTAAAGGTGCCGTCAAGTCCGTTCTGCGCATGTCCCCGTTTCTGTTTACATCGTTTGTTTATATTGCATTATATAAACATTGAACATGAAGTATTGCGGATTTGTTTTCCACGCTTGAGCTTTTCCGTGTAAAAAGCGTGTTATAAAAAGCTGTTCTGTTCCTAAATGTGGATAATATATCAAACTACCACTTGCGCCTTCGCCACCTTTGACAAATACTCGCTTTCGAACTGTCGCAAATCTATTCCGTTAAAGTTTGTTGACATATGGAGGCCCTCACGTTTGAAATAGATAGCAAATCTGAATTAAGTATTTGCAATAGGATATCAGTAAATTTCTACTTATAACTACTATTGATTACTGGTAAATATAATTTTCTTTTAAATCTCATGAATAATTTTTTAATATTACTTGTAATATTGTATTTATAGTGCATGTCATTCATACCAATTCGACAGTTCTCAACACATTGGCTCACTGCTTGGTCCTGATTAATGGTATCCTTGTCAAGTTTGCCATTGTCAATTGAGTAATCAAATTTTCACTGGCCTTTCTTTTCCCAGTAAAATCATTCTCATCAGACTCAGTTTGGCTAGCAGGTTCTGGTAAATAACTGTTGATACTCTGGATATATGCATGTTGCTTGGAAAACTCAGCTAGGGACTTGTTGCACATTTCCACCCATTTCCATACGAACCATGGCTATCTATCCAGTCATACTTGCTTATCTTGAGCAGTGTCAATTGTTTCTCCAAGTGGCCCATTTGAAATATAAAGCTAAAACAAGCAGAGAAATTGCACATATTTATACAGTGTGTCTATTCAATATTAAAAACATGTTAGTATATTGTGACCTGACAAGGTATAGTACCTGGCCATAAAAGTAAGATTTTGTCTTTCTTTGTGGCAAAGTGCACTTGTGTCAAGTATCAAATGTTATTCAAAAGCCTTCCTCTCTTGCAAAGAGGATAACGGAACACACAAGAATGCAAGGCGATAAATATGGGTGGGGCCAACCAACCATATTTGTTGCGTCGCATCTATAGTCCTTTTTCGAGCGACTCAGTGTAGAAGGCATTTTCATTAGGTCAAAACTCAGACAAGCAACCCAAAATTTAATCCCAAAAGGCAAAAGATTCCTAATGAGCCATTTCCTTTTCTTGAATTAAGATTAAATTATAAACAAGCATGAATTCAAAGTTATCTGTGGGATCCTTTTATAGCAAAATGAATAGATTGTGAACTGGCAAGAATTTTGAGGACCGAAATAGTGAGATTTGTCTTCGACCAGAGCCCTTCTTCAGAGTAAATGTAAAGGGCTTGGCTCGAAATGTCAGTATTTCGTTTCTGAAACTATTCATTTTATATGCATGACTAATGAAAGGACATCTCCAATGGCAATGGTTGCTTAAAGTGCCCCTGACACAAAAAATGATTTTCTGCCTATTAATAGTACACATTTAGTTAGTATAGTGTTTGGGTGAAAGAATTTTTCGATTTCATTAAAAAGCAAAAATTTTAGAGCCGTTTGAACACGCCAAAATTGGGCTTTTGGATGGCACGTGTCCGTGATTGAAATAGACTTGTAGGAAACTGGAACGAGCGTTATTTGTTACGTCACGCAAGCGAGTGACTCTTGGCACGTAAATATGTAAATTTCGTGATCGTAAAAGATATGACTTTTTACTGTGTTGCTGCTAACTGTACCAACAAAGCAAGCTTAAAAGATGGAATAAGTCTACATACTATTCCATACTTCAATGACGAGCACGCTGAAGCTGAGAGAAGAAAATTATAGGTTGATTTTGTATCCGCAAAGCGTTTGTTTGTACCGTCGAAGACTTCGACTATATGCTCAGACCATTTTACACCACAGGATTACGAGAGGCGATTCTTTAGTTGCCGGTACTCAGTAAGCCTAACTATCCGAAGCTAAAGACTGACGAACTGGGAGTTTGCGTTTTCCCTACCATCCATGTATCATCGAAGACGAAGGAAGTTGCGCCCAACCAGACGCAAAGTATTAAATTTGTTAAATGGACGAGAGTATTAAATTTAAACGACAAAATATCGTAAACTGGCATGGCATATTAAGTAGCTTGAAATTCATATATTTGTGTATAGGTTTTTTTGACTACCAACACTTCAGATTAAAACTGATGCCTCTTTATTGGGCTGAATGTGAAGGAGTTTCTACAGGTGGTCATTGGACACCTGTTGAAGCAAAACAACATATAAATTGTTTGGAAATGCTTGCAGCATTTCTGGGGTTGCAAACACTTGCTAAAGATAAATGTCACATACACATCAGACTCAGATTAGACAACACAACAGGTGTCAGTGTCCTAAATCACATGGGTACTAGCCATTCAGTCGAATGTAATAAGATACAAAAATACGACTTGGATACAAAGTTACCAAGAGGCAGAGAATGAACGTGTAGAATTTGAAGAGAAACTGCGTAAAAGGTTTGACGGCTCCGTGGAAATTAGTGAATGGTAAGAAAAATAAATAAATATTTGTTGTGATTTAGTACCCGGTCCATGTGAAATATTGTTGTATGCAATAGTACTGTTTTTAATCCACCAAGACAGTTCTGACTTAGCTGGAAGTGACAAGGTCATATTAGCATCAAAGTTGCCTTTGTTTTGTTTTAAGGCAAGAGATTTGTCACTTTCTAGGTGCCTATAGTAAAGTGGACCATAAGTTGTGCCAGGAAAACTGGACACTAATTTTCCAATAACTCTGGCGACTTCCCTGGCATGTTTTTTGTAGGTTGGCAGCTTTATCCTCTGTTAACCTAACTGTCATTGTTTGTTAGAATCGAGGATGAACCCAAGTATGCTATATTTTGTGATGGTATAAAGCTAGATTTATCTGGGTGAACAACCGGTCCTAGTTTGGTAAATAATATGACCGTATCAATTACATTTGCTGCACACTGTTCATAATTCTTTCCCTGTTAGTAAAAATCATCCAGGTGACCCATGGAGATGTGCCCCTGTTTGTGTAGATGTGATAAAGGAACCTTAAATATTTTGGTAAATTTTCTGGGTGCTGAGGAGAGCCCATTGGGCAAGCATGTAAACTTGTATAGTTTGCCTTTCCAGTTAAAGCATAATAGTTTTTGATCACAAACTTTAATGGCAAAGGAATGATAGGCATCCTTTATATCAATAGATGCCATATAGCAGTTATTTTCTATAAGTCGTATGACAGTGAGTAGTGAATTTATTTTAAAATGGTGGTACTCAACTACCTCATTGAATTTTTTAAGGTTTAGTATGAGCCGGTATGTACCATCCTTTTTGGGATGGGGAAAAATATCAGACACAATCTGCCCAGGTTCTTTGTTCGTAACCCTTACAACATCTTTATTTAGCAATTTGCATATTGCATCATCTATGTGTCTGATGTCATGTCCACTGTGTCGGTAGACCTTTATTGTGTGTTGGGAAGGAATTTCTGTGCATTCAATGCTAATCCCACTGATTTCAGATAATATTTGTTTGTATGAGGTCAGTTTGACCCACTCATGCCAGTAATTTGGAGTCTGGCCTCCTTTAAATGCAGTACACAAAATGTAATTTTTCCTTTAAGGGAGGAATAAAGGAATTAAACGAACTTACGTTATTTCGTATTATTTCCAAACGTTTGATTATTTCGTTTCTGGCTCCATTGGAGGCTTTTTCCTTTTGTAGAATTTGCTCTGGCCTTTCCAAAAATGGACCTTTGTTGTAACGGTTTGTGTGTGGATAGCTGTATAAACGCTTATTTTCCCAGTTCTGGGAGTATAATTAACATAATTCTTCTTAGAGGCAATCGTCAAAGATTGACCAATAGCGTTAGCTTCCTTTGCCTCTTAACTGCTTTGGCAAATCAGAGCCAAATAACAAAGGGCCGTTCGGAATATCCACCGTACAAATGGAAGAATACTCTGATTTTAGAGCGGGGCGTATTTGTTCCCGCCTTAATTTTGATAACTCATGGCTGACATGGCCAAGCATGGCTATCGCATCCACAGAGCGTGTGGCTAGATTTTTATTGGCCTCTTCCTTCGTTGGAGGGAGCAATTCGTCTGCTGTTTGTAGAATCGTGACAGCAACTTTGCGAATAGTTTGCTGAATGTTTGACAATTGCAAATCAGTTTTCGTTTTTGAAGGCAGTAGCTGTGTCCAAACTTCGTTGTTGACATTAATAGGTATAATGCCTGGACAATTCTCAAGTTTTTGATAATGCTCGGTGAGCAATTTAATTTTCTCTGGAGCCAAATGTTTGCCCCATCTTTTATTAGCAATCTCTTCCAACTGGGGTTGGACGGGTGGTCCCATTGTTTCGTTCTGGTCCAGCGAGTCGACAAGCTCCTTCAAAAAGTTTTGATCAGATTGGTCGTTGAGCGTTTTAATGTCGTTGATATCGTCGTCGCTTGCGTGGAGACTCAGCTCATCTTTTTTGCGTTGTCGTTTATACGACCGCTCGGTGGTGTCTGACATCTCATTTTCGCTAAATCTACGGTCAGACTCGTTTACAGCTTCGTTTGAAGAGCCTCGTGACGCTGAAGGACGACGTTTCCCGCCCGGTGGGCGTTTGTCGTTTTTTAGACTGGGTATACGTTGACACATTTTAGTCAACAAACTTGCCATCTGGCCCATGTTTTCGTTGATATTCAATAGAGTTTCGCTAATAACGTCATTATGGCATTCTTTGTCATTTACAGTCGGTTCTTTTTCCTGTTGATGGTTCGGTGAACCGCCATTTTCATCAACTTCCATATGGCATAGATAAATCTAATTTCACGTGTGTTTCTGGAAACAAATTTGATTTAGTTGTTTATAAAACTTACGTTTTTCATGCTTGTTCAACATGCTTGAATATATGCGCCAACATGGCTGCCAACATTATTTTAGTGCTCTGTAATTTTATTCTACTTCTCTATCCACGACCTTGCCTGATTGATCATGGAAGCTGGAACTTGACATCTAACTATCGGGTATTCTTTAATTTCTACATTGGAAGCCTATCATCCTCAATCTATGTGTTGTGGCCATATTTATTATATCAATTTTGCCATGTTACAGTCGACTACAAACATGGCCTTGTCGCTTTGGCTTTACCAAGCAGAATATTCTGGACTGATCTTACTGTTCATATGGATATAGAAGGAAACCCAGGACCAAATACAACTGATTATCGTGAAAATCAACCCGTTACGGTCAGTGATTTAAGTCTGAACTCCCGTGACAAGGACCTTATTACATATTCAAAAACTCAACTGCTTGGATTTCAATCTAAATACAATGTCTCTGAAGATCTCCACTGTATCTTGAAGGATTTAATGATACTAAATATCCGTCGTGTTCGAGCTGGCTGGTCTACCCGTCACAGAACTAACAGAATTTCTGTTGTCCATCATGGTGTTTTGAAACGCACGAATTTCCACGCCTTCAGAGGAGCTAATCTGAATAACTTATGTGTCATTAAATGCTCTGATACAAGAACCGAAAATCCAAATCCTAAACCTGTTACTTTACATCCACTTTGACGTTGTCTAATTAACTCGCGTTCTTTGAAAAACAAATCTGCTCAACTATGGGACTTTGTTAGTGACTGTAAACCAGATATAGTAGCGATAACGGAAACCTGGTTCTCTAAAGACGATTCTGCTTCTAGGATTGACTGTACACCTCCTGGCTTTTACTTGATCACGCAAGACCTAATCGTAAAGGTGGTGGAACGGCTGTTCTGTTCAGGGAGAATATTTTGGTCAAAAGTGTTATTTCTGATGTTCATCGCTCATTTGAATATTCTGAATGGATGTTATCAACAAAGCATTTCATTTCAAACTTGTCGTTGTTTACCGACCACCGTATTTAGCTACTCACCCAATTACGATTAGCTCATTCATTGATGAATTTACTGAATATTTGGAAACAATCATCACCTGTCCTGAGCCCTTGATCATCACTGGCGACTTAAACATACATGTGGAAAAAATTGTTGACAATGATGCCCTTAAATTCATGGTTCTTCTTGAATCGTTTGGACTTAAGCAGAATGTAAACGTTGCAACGCACATACACGGCCACACGTTAGACCTAATAATAACTCGTAACAGTGATGATATTCTACAAGATTCTCCTTATGATGATCATCTGTTTTCAGATCATTCTGCTATTATTTGTCATATCAACGCACCTAGGCCTACTGTCTCAATAAAAACAATTGTGTTTAGAAAACTCAAGTCTGTTGATATACAGTCTCTCTCACTGGACATAGCTGCTTCCAATTTGTGTAATTCTTCTACTGAAGACCTTGAGGAACTTGTTCATGACTATAACTGCACTCTCTCTGCTTTACTGGATGTTCATGCACCTTTGAAGAGTAAAACTATGGTTGTCCGTGCGCGAGTGCCGTGGTACTCTGATGAAATCAAAGCTTCTAAAAGATTAAGACGTAAAGCGGAAAACAAGTGGAGACGAACGAAGTCACTACGTGACCTCGAATTATTCAAGGCTGCT
The DNA here is from genome assembly GCA_035772405.1 of Chrysogorgia sp. JL179-B06. NCBI lineage: Eukaryota > Metazoa > Cnidaria > Anthozoa > Scleralcyonacea > Chrysogorgiidae > Chrysogorgia > Chrysogorgia sp. JL179-B06. The sequence goes on along the minus strand of JAYKKM010000495.1, from coordinate 1,184,803 downwards.
AAAAACTGTACAAATTTTCTTATGAATGAAGCTAAAAGAAAGTATTATACTGACCTTATCACTGACAACTCCCATGACACCAGGAAATTATTTCAAGTAACTAAGAAACTTCTATTTCGGAACACACAGCTATCATTTCCTGACTATGAGGATAAGGATCGATTAGCTAATGAAGTAGGTGAGTTCTTTATTCAGAAAATCGTGAAGATCCGAAGTGCGTTCAACAGAGACGTGAGAATACCTGAAGCTGAGTTGGACTCGCTTCCTACGCTTGTGCGATTTACGAAATTCAAAGTTCTAACTGACCAAGAGGTGCTCTGTCTTGTTTCTACCACGGCCAAAAAGTCGTGTGATCTTGACCCTATGCCTACAACTCTGCTATTCCAATGCATTGATTGTATTCTGCCAGTGATAACAGCTATAATTAATCTCTCGTTTGAACAAGGTAAATTCCCTGTTGTTTGGAAAGAAGCACTTGTATATCCCGGTTTGAAGAAATCTGATTCTGATAACTCATTTTCAAATTTACGACCAGTTAGCAACTTGGCCTACGTTTCTAAACTGATAGAAAGAGCTGCTTTCAATCAACTACATCAGCATATGACTCTAAATGATCTTTATCCGATTCTTCAGTCATCTTATCGCAAAAACCACAGTACAGAGACAGCACTATTAAAAGTCTTTAATGATATTCACATTGAGTGTCACATTGTTGCTCTTTTTGGACTTAAGTGCAGCATTTGACACCATTGACCACCACATCTTATTGAGTCGAATTCAGTCCAATCTTGGAGTGTCTGAAAAGGCTTTGTTATGGATTCAAGATTATCTGTCCAACCGAAGTCAGCGCGTGTCAGTTGATGGTGGTCTATCTCAAAATTTCAAACTCACATGTGCTGTACCACAGGGTTCCTGTTTAGGCCCTTTATTGTTTATCATTTACGCTAGTGACCTATTTCGTACCATAGACAAGCATCTGCCTCAATGCCATGTGTATGCGGATGATACTCAATTGTATCTCTCATTTAAACCTGGAAATGCTGCCACTGAACTCGAGGCTGTGAATATAATGCAAAAATGTACCAAAGATATCCAGGATTGGATGGTTGAAAACAAATTAAAGATGAATGAGGGGAAGACTGAGTTCATGATCATTGGAACACGTCAGCAACTTGCAAAGCAATCCATCAACCATTTATCTGTTGGAAACTCTTGTATCACACCTACAACTTCAGTAAAGAATCTTGGAATTTGGATGGATCCCAAATTATCTCTAGAAATGCAAATTAATAAGATCTGCAAAACTTCCTTCTTCTATTTACATAATATTAGAAGAATTAGGAAGTTCCTTACGACTGAATCATGTGCTACCTTGGTCCATGCATTTGTTAAATGTCGTCTTGACTATTGTAACAGCCTGTACTATGGCCTTCCCGCATACCAGATAGCTAAATTGCAGAGATTACAGAATGCAGCTGCCAGAACTACATGTCAAGTTTCTCGCTTTAACCATATCATGCCATTCCTTATACATCTTCACTGGCTTCCTGTAAAACAACGAATTATTTTTAAGATACTGACCATTACATTCAAAGCCATTCACGGTCAGGCTCCAACCTTATATCTGATCTAATTCAAGTTAAAAAACAGTCTTGCTATAACTTAAGATCTAATGAAGAACTTCTTCTTGCTGTTCCTCCAACAAGATTCCTCTCGACACTTGGTGCAAGATCATTCAGCTCATCAGCACCATGTGAATGGAATTCTTTACCGGTGGATATAAGGAACATTACTAATTATGATGCTTTTAGGAAAAACTTGAAGACTTTTTTATTTCGTAATGCTTATAATAATCTATAGTGTACTAGTATTGTTTTGTTTTTAGATAATTTAGTTTCAGATATTTTTTAATAACAGCGCATCTGAACATTTTTATGATAATTTGCGCTATATAAAATGTTTTAAAATTTTTCATCAGAAGTGATGGATGGTTTCAAAAACTGTAAGATTATCCAAATTTAAATTAGCGTTTCGCTCATGAATTAGCCTTGTTGATCATTCGGCAAAAACGTTAGCACTGATCGGCAATGCGCGCGCGCATCTCATGTGACTACTGATGTCAGGGTAGAATTTAGAATTAAATACTGTATACAAAATAGAAATTGCGAATTAAAAAAAGTGTCCCCCAAAAGTTTAACCAACTGGTTCAACTGTCACAGCGAAAAGAAAAAGGTAACCTTTGACGACCGTTAGACTAATGTGAATCATGGATTTCTCACCTATAGCTTTACCTGAGCAATCAATGACAAGCGCAATAGTATTCAAATGATATGCTATACGGACTGCCTGTGCTTTTTGACAACAGGAAATACGGAAATGCATAGCACAATCATGCTGCTACTAGCCAAGGCTGGTTGATGACTGACAAAGAAACTGTGTGTTTTGTTAATCCTATGCATATATCTAGGGGCATGAATCTTCTTAATGAAAACTATTTCAGTTTTCTATAAAGTTTACAAGTTCCAGTGCTTCATGTTGCTCCACTATAGAGGCGAGAAATAATTCGTTTGCCAACAACAGGAAGTGAGGAAAGAGAACACAATACAATAATTTAACAATGTGTGTTATTTTAATCCTGGGGCATATGTCTAGACCTAAGGGCACATTCTTTGTTGGCACATTCTTTGTTGGTTACTCTAATACTCTTGAATGAAGTTCATTCATTCAGTTTTTCCAATATCAGAAATCGTGGAAAGGCAGGACACAATCATTCACTAAATTCGTGTTATGATAAACCTCTGGTATATCTCCAGGGGCATATAAGTTGTTGTCTTTGATATATATTATTTATTGGTTACTCTTTTTCAAAAGAAATGCAGTCCGTTTCAGTCGAGAAATTCGTTTGACAACAGGAAGTGCAGAGCACAATCATTTACTATAATGCTTGGCATGTTAATCTCGGGGCATATCCTCAGGGACAATAGGGCATAAAGGTGATGATACAGGGAACAATTTTTGGTGCAACAGTGTGTTAAAAGTTGATGTTGTGTAACACCATCGTTGCCCACGAATACATTTGCCAAAAACCTAAGCAACAACGTGAGAATTTCAAGTTTATGTTATGCAACACATTGCTGCAACAATTCTTACGTTAAAATCGTTTGCAAGCACCATGCTACACACATTGATTTTTCGTGTAACATTGTTGCGTTAAAAATCGTCGTTAAAAATTGCCCCATGTAACATCACCTTAAGTCGTGCAGTGTGCTCTGGATACGTGATTGGATATCTTCTTTGTATATATTATTTGTTGGTTACTCTTAAAATGAATTTAATTCAGTCAGTTTCAGCATTCTTATATCCATAAGGATTCAACATATGTTTGCCAACAACGAAAAGCTCGAGATAGTAGCATTACAGGGGTGAGGGGTCTAAAGTGAGAAGTAAACAGGGGTGAGGGTTGAAAGTGAGAAGTAAACAAATTCGCATAAAAATTAAATGTTTTGATATAAACTTTTTGGTTGTTAACAATAGAGTAAGATTTTTAAAAGACATTTTAATTTAACCAAACTAATTAACTGATTATCATCGTAGAGGGCTTCAGCAGGTTCTGACGAATAACGGAAATCGTTTATGAGATTATTTCTTGACATGGGGTGCTGTCTGATGCTCCATCTGGAACAGGCACAACCGCACATTGATGGCTTGGTTGTTAATCGTCAGAACCTATTACCAATGTCTTCTGGTCAACATACACCAGGGAAAGACTCTAAGTCGCAAGACACCAAAGAAACGGGAACGTGCATTGATCCCCATTGTCTGCTTTTAGCTTTTCAAGTCGAGCTTCACCTCACCATTCCCAAGGCCACGTTGTGTTTCGTGACATACCAGATAAGGATGACGGCGATGATTGTATGTTCATCAGAAACAGTCTTCAAATGTTTTACGTTCTGACGTAACAGACGACGAAGATCGTTCCTTGGTGTTCACTTTTAGGTTTTCAAGCCCAGGCACTTCAAGCACGTCTTCCCACAGTATTTGTCGGGAAAGATAACGAAAATAGTTCGTCACTGTTCGCTTTTGGGTTTAACAAAAGTTTGACCGCATCTCAGACTCATTAGAGACCTTTAGCACCAGGTTTACCGTGAACCTCAAACTGCTAGGAATCACGTGACCAGACCCTGGCATCACGTTTGATGTGAATTCTTGACGTTTTCGATGGCAGAAGGTAGGTTTTTGTGTAAGTCATTTACCTTGGCTTTTCTTTACCTGAATATTGTGTTATCTCACATATGCATGTTATTGGTATACAGAATAAACCTTGTTCTTTAATTTATTTATCTTTTTGTTAAAATTAGTTTTAAACTGTCAAAAACACCAAACACTGAGCAACACTCAACATCAATGAAATTCAATATGGTGGCTCTTCCAACAACTTCGTTATTTATTTTGTATTATTGCAATACTTTGATAATGTGGAAAGAATAAATGTAGCTAATTTTAGTAAATATAAGTTATCTTTGCAATTTGTCAGAATGGCACCATTCCACTGGCAATCAATTGCATACAATTTAGCTCTCGCTAAAGGGTCATTGGAAGAAAACCGGAAAACACATGTATGGTACAAATCTATGGTACAGTGCCGAGCAGCAAGATTTGTCTCCCTAAAGATGTACTCCCTCTTTAGACAATCTATACTTCCTAATGAACACCCCTACTGCCAAATCCAATGTAACAATGACATTTTTAAATTTTCTTTTTATCCGAGAATTATAATTACATGGAACAATCTTCTATTGAACCCTTTCCCTTGTAACATTTCAGCATTTAAATCTGTTGCCATGCCAACAATGTAATCTTATATATATATATATATATTCTTAATATTTTATCCTTATTAACCATTCTCCAATTATTTATATATGTACTGTATTACCATGTATACTATTTATTTTACTTTACCTACTAGTATAGTTTTATAACTGTTTTTTAGGAGTACATGATTAAAGATTAAAGACTGGGAAATTATTGCAGATACACTGAGGTCAGTATTCTTGTCAAAGGACCAAGTAATCAAACTAAAAGGCAGAGGTGCTGCGAGAGGATGGAACGTCTGTTAGAAAAATGTAAAGGAGATGAGGCAAGCCTGTTAAATGTTTCACTGTCTATTGTTGCTTTATATGTTTACAGTGGCATTGTCTGCAAATGAGTGCTGCTCATACTTAATATATTACACTAAATATATTCTAGGTCATCATCACTACTGCTCGATTGATCACAGCTGCTCGATTGATCACCGCTGCTGTCGTGGTTAAATAACATTAAATTGACGAGATCATCGGAATCTTTCTTGAGAAACAAAGTCGTGTTAAGCTTAAGCTTATATTTTCTATTTGTGTTTAAGAAAAAGCGTTGTATTTAAGCCGGAGTCAGACGAAATGAGAAACGTACAATCCTTACCAGCTTACCTTGCTGCAGCCGCCATTTTTATTAGGGAAGGTTCCTATATTTATGCGTTGGGGGGGGGGGGCTTGCTGGTGGAAAAATGGGGGGCAAAGTATTTTTCTCAGATTAAAAAGGGGGTTCAAACTTTTCTTAGCATTGCTGATAATAAAAATTCAAGGGCATTTAAACAAAATATCTAAGGGTGAATTAGTCGATGCATGGACAATTACTCGACGGAGGGAAATTTTTTATCGAAGCACTGAAAAATGATTTGAATGATGGTTATATAACTTAATTGTTATACTTTTAATTTGAGATGTTATGCTACATAATGGAATATTTGGCTTTTACTTTCATTTCAACCATGGCCACAACCACATTGAACTAACTCCTGGATAATAGTGTAATGCCATAAATATACTATTGTCGTTATCACATTGTATATAGCTAGTCACTAGCCCAAAGAAGCTATTAATACTTTCCCAGATATATTAAGGTAATATTTTCTCCCATTTATTATATTGAAGCTCCACTTGCAGAACTATGTCTATGACATTTGTAAATATCTAAATAAAAGCACTACATTTATATTATTAAACATTAAAAATCAACATGGTGTCGGTCAAAATGACCGGTCAACTTGATTTTAGCTCGGTCAAAATAAGATTAGACTGGTTATTAATACGCATACACTTACAGTGAAACAAATAATAACGAATTCGTTTCGAGACATCGCTTTTATTGTTTCATGTTTTAAACGCTCAATATGTTAGCAATCACATTGTAAAAGTGAACAGGCAACGTTATCATCGTTGATTATAGGTGGTTGTGTAAAGTAAATAAAATTTTATTGTTTTCTAGATATACACTTAATATTGAGCAATAAACTTTACTCATTATACAGGTAGTCTTTGACGGAGTTAAATTTTTCATCCCACTTGGCACTTACTATATTTAGCCTAAAACGACTTGCCGACCTAAATAATTATTACCAATTAACCCAAAGCGTTATTCTTGTCAATTGTGTATAAATTGAGCACATGTTAACTTTCAAAGTTAAGTCAAGAGCAGCACAAACTCTTCATTCCAACTCAGCCAGCTCTCTTATCAAAGTGTTATCTTGCTTGACTGAGTCTGTACCCTCGACGTCACAACCCTCCTCCATTGCTTCCTCGTCGTCACTCTGCTCAGCTCCTTCCACTGAAACAAAATCGAAACCTTTCAAGTGCAACCAGCATATATTTACGTTTTGGACAAGAACAAACAATGTTTTTGTCATACGTAACTTGACGTACTTACAGTGAAATTGCGTACTCGCCATGAAATATACAGTCTTTCTCTGACAAGATTTCAGTAGATATGCCGAAGAGAAAAAACGATTTAAAATTCTATTGGAAGGCATATACAAATGTGTCGACCGGTCAAAGTGACCGGTCAAGAGGCATTTTTGGCCGGTCATTGTCCGTTGACCAGCCGTTATTTTGAGCCCTGGAGTACTGTCAAACTTTCCCAGTCAGAGTGTTCAACTCATCAAAGTTCGACGTTTTGCCCAAGCGTAAAATTCCAGTTCTTATTTTGTATTAAGTTTAATACTTGTAAGAAGTCAAGATTCTAAAGGCAAGTTCTAAACAAAGTTGAGCAGAGATTTATAGCAATTTAAAACCTTCTCGTAAGACATGCTCACTTGCGCTTGCCAAACGCCGAATTATAAATAAATCTTGTCGACTGTTAACACTGCATGATCAAAACTGTTATGTGTGCTTTGTGCTGTTACAGGTATATACCAATTTGCATCGTGGTTTTGTGAGCCGCTAAAATTCTGCCCAAAAAACTCGTATTAAAACTGTGTATTGAATCTGTTGCAGTTGTACATTATAAACTATGGTTTATATTATTATAAACCATGGTTTATAGTAGATAGACCTGCAATTCCGAAAAGCGTGATCTTTTTACGCATAGTCACGTATGTATTATATTCATTGTTAAAATATGAATTGAAAGACATAAGATAATGATCAGAACAGCTAAGCTAGTTTCCACGTTTTCCCAGTTTTATTTATGTTAATAGACGTAAACAATACTTATTTTTATTTCCATTTTTTCCCGACCGACCGACACTAAAAATACTTTGCTACTGAACTTATTGTGACAATAATGCTTTGATTACAGGTCTTGTTTGACGTTAATGAGGAACCAATATACCAAGGATCAAATGTAACGAAAATGCAAAGCCTTTTACTAGTTTTATCTTTTGTTCTGCGCCATGGCTTAACTGGTGAAGCTCTGAAAGACCTTCTTGAACTGTTAAATACCTTTCTACCTGACACGGTACCATCATCGAAACATAAATTTTACAAAGCATTCAAAATGGAAAATTTTGAGGTAATGAACTATGTACTGTAACTTTATTTGTTATAAATTGACAAATGTTATGTAATTTAGATTTAAAATACAATCCAGGGCTCAAATTTTAGGAACTTTTAGGTAATTTTGGGAACACAGTGAAGTTCACAAAATCAAACATGTTATGCATGTCTTTTGTTTGTCACAGGACAAATTTGCAATCAAATTTGAGCCCTGCATTCATTGAAAATATTTATTATGGGAGAATATTAACAGAAATTTTATTGCATAATCTTGCCTTTCAGATCCACTTTTATTGCTCATCTTGTGAAATGTATATTGGAAAAGACAAAACAGAAGGACACTGAAGCATGTCATGAACCATTCTGTAGTAGTAGTAACATGAAAGATGGATATTTCTTTATATACATTCCTATAGAACAACAGATCAAGGCATTGCTTTCAGATGACCAGCTCTACAACAACTTAACAAATAGAAATTTGGACAGTATCATCAATACACACCTAATTTGTGATGTGACATCCTCTCAACTATACAAGGAATTAATAAGCATTCATGGATTCACTGGAAATGACTTATCGTTGCTGTAATACAGATGGCATACCTGTCTTCCATTCATCCAATTTCTCAGTTTGGCCATTGCAAGCCTCAGTAAATGAGTTGCCTCCTCATTTAAGAACACAGAATATGCTGCTAATGGGGCTTTGGTTTGGGAAGAAACCACGAATGAACCCATTCTTAAAACCTTTTGTTTTAGAGTGTAGGTAGCTGCAAGAAGATGGCTTTTTTCTCCAATGAGCTTAAGCCAAGAAAGGTAGGTTACACTACAAAGTAGGGTTACGGTCCACCAAACCAGTGCAGCCCAATTATTTCATACATGTATGCACAATTTGTAGCAGAAGTGGTTGAGTCACCCAACAGTTGTAACACCCAACCAGTACTCATGAATTTTGTTTGTTCTACCACTTACCACTATTTTTTACAAATTACTAAATAAAAGGGTGTGATTCTTGTTGAAAATAATTGTGTGTGACCCACCAGGCACCAAAAAGTCACTCCACCAAGTGTGCCCACTAGTAACAGATTATTATTTTGTTATTATTGGCAATTATACAATAAGCCTGAGTTGTATAAAAGCAGATAATCAATTAAGCAAAGGGTGACTCTCACTCAGACAATGAGTGGTTTCATTTTTAGTATAATCCAATCACATTTACATGTATACAAATAATACATTGGTATTCAAGGTCCGAATTAGCGCTTCGCAAATTGCGAAGTGATTTTTCTGAGAATTGCGAAGCTGATTTCACGGTGGACGCGACGGAGGTGATGTAAACGTCAATTATAGGACTTAATGGTGTTACACTATGTTTTCAGGCGTTACGCTACTTTGTAAAACGCTACGCAACGTTGTAACACGTTACGCAACGTTGTACGACGCTACGTAAAGTTATAAGTCGCTACGCAACGTTGTACGACGTTACGCTACATTAGAAAGCGTTAAGCTACAGTACGTTCTAAGACATTACGCTACGTTGTACGACGTTACGCTACGTTGTAAGACGTTACGCTACATTAGAAAGCGTTAAAGTGCATATAAACCCAAATTCGTTTCTGGCTCAAACGATAGAGGAGATGGATAGAAGTTTTTTTGCAGATTATTTGATCGAGAAAAAATGAAAAACAAAGATTCTACAAGCTCCCAAAGTTGGATATTTTTATTTCATGACCGGTAGTACGGAGTCTGGGTCGAGAGTTGTTTGTGACGTCTATGTAGTCATTCGTTTTACTTCCGGCCCCGAATTACTAACGTTTTCATAGTAAAAACGTGAAGAAACGTTGTTCTTGTAGAAGTGTATTGCCGATGTAAAATTCAAATTCAGGAAGTCATTCTTTGTCTAATAGTTCATATTTTAACGCGGAAAACGATTATGAAGTGGAAATAGTGGGCGAAGCGACAGAAGCTGAGAATAATGTCGTCGAAGATGTGGCCGCCGCCGACAGTATGTTGCAGCTATTATGAGCCATATGTTATCCAGCCGAATCAGACAAGCGTCGTTTGCGCTTCGCCGGCTTCGGTATAAAAACCACTTTCAACATTGCAAAGCTATGGCTGAACCTCGTCGACCTGTGAATGATGCGCATCGACTCAAACTCCGCTGGAATTAAGTGAAATCTACTTCCTTGAGAATTATTGACGGCAATATGTTGACGCTGTTGGATAGCGTTACACCATTCTATACCAGACAGAGTTATTCTTTGTCTAATAGTTCATATTTTAACGCGGAATACGTTTATGAAGTGGAAATAATGGGCGAAGCGACAGAAGATAAGAGTAATGTTGTCGACGAGACGACGACGAAGATATGTTCATGTTGTTCATTTTTACTGGATTCTATAACTAATTGGCTGTTGTCAAGCTCCAAACTTGGATAAAAATTTTATATCTAAATACTGTAACCCATACTATAGTCTATAACAGGATATACTGTACCTTCTGACAATAAAAGTTAATATTGTAGCCCTACTGTTTAATATTCTGTAGTGCTCTTTGGATTCTCCCAAGAAGAATTGTAATATATATTTGTCATTATATTATGATATCACGTTGCCAATTAATAGCATCAAAAAAGTCTAGGAATACAACATTTTGGGGCTAAAATATATTTTACAATTTCTCTCAGGAGCATCCAATTAGTGCAATTTTTTAGAAATGGATCCCACAGGCTAAACTGGCACTTTAAATTATGACAAACTTCATTTAGGTACTATATTATTCCCTCACCTTGGTGTAACAGAAATTGAATGTTGTCTTGTTGTTCGTGTATGTTTCATCTGTCACAATTGCCTTGCCATCCAAAAGAAACCCTTGTTTTTCGATGGAGTTTTCGAAATGTTCATCATCCTGTAGATGAAGGAACTCTTTGGCACAGGTGCGAATAATATTTCGCATTGAGGTTACTTTATTGAATACTACCTAATAAGTAAATATTACAAGATAGATATTATTATTAGAACTACCTATATGGACAGACTACCTATATGTAAAATGTTCATTTACTGTGTGTACCTCACGTTGATCACCAACAAGACAGTAAGTTGTTTTTTTGTTGAGCAAAATTTAGGGTGCTTTAGTTGTATTTTTATTGTCTACAAAACATCAGCAAAATAGTATGTAATACATTGAATTCTTTTAAAATATTTGCAATTTAACTACTGTACATAATGAATGCATACAGTTAAGTTTTTTGAACATTTTGTTGCCTACGACAATGTAAATGCAACATACCCTTCTAAATTTTGGCCTATTTTCAACATTCCTGGTAGGCGTTGGTTTTGCCTTTCCATGGGAAAGTGTGTCCACATATTGGGCACGCTTTCTCTTATTTACTTCAACCAAATCCTTGAAAGCTATATTTTTAAGAAACTCTACGTCAATATTTATGTAACTTCTCATGTAATTAATTATGGCCTTAAATTTTGCACCCTTACATGATCCACTTAAGCAAGTTAACCCTTAGGAAAAAATGCTATAGGATCCTATAAGAATTCCTATAGGAAATTTAGGATTCTATAGGATCCTATAGGAATAAATCCTCCTATAGGACATCCTATATGAAATTTCTTTTCCTATAGGAATTCTTATAGGATCCTATAGGAATAAATCTTCCCATAGGAAATTGCTTTCCTTACAGGAATTTTTATAGGATTCTACAGTATAATAGAAATAATGTTTTCTATGCCAATATTAGGAATTTCTAAAGTTTTTTTTTACAAGAAATGATACTATAAATTTCTAGAATTCTATAAAAGTTAGGAAAAAATAAATTAGGATTCTATAAATGTAATTCTATAAAAGTTATTCTATAAAAGTTATTCTATAAAAGTTAGACCTCTCCACAATCAATATTCTGCAAAATTACACTAGAGAATTTACTCAAAAGAGTACAAATTAGTCTGGAAACAACCATAAATTAATAATTTAATCATCAATTCACTGTTATAATTACACAATATAATTATTCCTACAACTAACACCTTTGCTATTATGTACAGTAACTATTGTAACCCATTAGCCTTCTCGATCCGCACTAGGCTAATGTGTCTTCCCACTGCAACATCAATGAATGAGGCCGAGCCAGAGATATCAACTAGGAATACATTGTAGTGGGAAGATACAGTTGCCTGCGATCATGGAGGATAATTTCTTTCTTGACCACAATTACTTAAAGGGAAATGGCAATAAAAATTTTTTTTGTATCATTTGAAAAAACATTAAAAATTATATATGAAGACCTTTTACAGATTTTCCATATCGTTCTTGGTTCTGTAAATATTTCACTTCTTTTTAACAAAGAACATTGAACATTCCGCCATCTTGGATATGCATAACCATCCTTGGATATGCGTGATGTCACAACCAGGGTAGAAATGTTTTTTATATCAGCAATTATCGAGTCATTATAGATGCTAAATCGTAGTTGTTTTTGGGTGTTGTATACTTTTAAGTGAACTAGCAATCTATTTGAACGCATTCCACTGATATTTGGGCAATTATTTACAACTTTTAGAATGTTTACCCAGGTTTTGACGTCACTTAATTAGATCTAATTATAAAACAAGATGGCGGATTGCAGATATTTTTGTTCACAGATATTTCAAAAATTAAGGAAGTTACGGGGAAATTTTAAAAGGTCTTCATATATTATTTTAAATGTTCTTTCAAATGAGACAAAAAATATTTTTATTGCCATTTCCCTTTAAAGGCAACTAGTTACTCTGACTAGTCACTCTAACTAGTCAACTTTCTTTTTGTGAGACTATTTGACAACTAACCTGACCCACCACTTTGCGGTTTTCCTGACTGTTCACCTAATAGAAAGAGAAAAATATTCTTTGATCATGAGTTCTGTTTTACTTTTCGATTGTTTTGGTTGACATTTAAGTATAGCGCAAAATGATTTAAATTGGTGAATTTTACAGGGTCTTAATATAGCGGGTAGGTAGAATTAATCTTCATTTGGCAATTACCTTGGGAGCACATCGTAAGCTAAGAAGGTATTCTTGGAGTTACGCCTCCGGATACGCCCCCTTTTTCATTGAGCACGCCCATTTATTCCTTAGCAATACAAAGTGAATTGGGGGAGAGAGGCGGTAGTGACGAAAAACTGAGCGGGCGTTTTTCCTCGGCGGTGATCAAAAACTGGGCGTGTTCGTTAAACCATGGACAGTAGTTTTGTTACCCATAGTTAAACGACCAGGAGATTTTGATGTTAAGAAGGTTGGAATTTGTAGAATAAGGGAAAAAGTTGACAAAAATTAAGTAGAATGGTCATGAACTGGGAATTGAATACCATTTGCAATCTAGCTCGTTTTCCCGATAGAAAATGAAAAAAGATAATTTTTGTTGAAACCAGTAATTTGTATATGCAACTAGTCACTTTCCACAAAAGTGCACGTTATGAAGGTTAGATATATTACCATTTTATAAGTAAGCCAGTAAGGCCTACTTTCTCAAAGTACACAGCTTGACAGCTGACCAATTTGCATTGCGCATTCACAAGATCACTTACACTGAACTATTACAGTAAACCGTCAAGGCCATATCATAAATTATATCAATATCGTAAAGTAAAGTGAGTTTTCCGCCGAAACATGGAACATTGAATTATAACGTTTCGAAGACCCTTCATTCTGGAGTAACGTAGATAATTTGGATTTTTATTTACGTTTCTCCATGACGAAAAGCTTCAATATATATTGGATGAGAGGTACTGTATTTTCTGGGCGATTACGCACACCGCGTATTACACATTAAACGCGCACTGGGAGAAAACGCGCATAGCAGTTAGTATGAAAGTGTAAAAATGTAAAACCAGTCAGTGTGACTTAACAAAAATAGTTGTTGTGCTCTATTTATTTTTTACGGAATGCCGTTTTATTATACGGTTCGATGTATTATGGTTTGATTCTTTCATAAATCTGGTCGCTCTAAAAAGAGCCGTTTTTTGGTGTTGTCTTCTTTGAAGCCTTTAAAATCTTTAAAATCTTTTGTCTTCTGTGTCGCTGTGGAACAAGGCCAACAGATCGTCTTTCTTATTTTATTGAGCTATTTCGAGAGCAGTGTTGCAAAACACCATGCCGAGTATATACCTCACATTCAGCCATTCGCGTGAACCTGACTGACTTGGGAAGACGATAAGCTTCGAGTTTCATATTTCCGACTGACTCAGATATTTCTAAGTGTTGGGCGAATTTTACGCAATTTGACTTCAGTTTCGTGTGAAACCTATTTAACTTGTTTTTGAAACTGTAAAATTTTTTTCGCACCGTCCTATAACGCACAGCAACTTTAAAAAAGAAAAAAACAATAGATAACGCGCGCGTATAGTCCCCGGAAAATACGGTACTATTTCCATATGGATGGCAAAGTTTTTGTTTCAAGTGATAAGTTGAAAAGAGTTGTCAACGTTGGCGTGATGACGTTTACATCTTTCAGCACCAATTTTATCCCATCCGACAGCATTATTGGGTTTAAGAACTTTGATGGCATCAGTGACAAACGTTTCAGTTATCACTATCGGTCTAAAAGAAAAGCCTGGATCATTTGTAATAGTGTTGTCATAAAATGGTGATGAAGAACCATAAGAAAACTTTTTAGCCAAATAAAACATTTTTTAGATTTGATAGTGGTTCTCAAACCACTCAGTATTTTACAGAAATTTGAGCTTAAATTTGTTTAAATCCTATACTATTTTTTAAGATTGCATTTAAAATTGAAATGGTAGAGCGCTTATCACATAGGACTAACCTGATGTACCAGCCAATGCATCTTCTTGCTCCTCTATCACTAATGGCAAGTGCTCTTCAGTTTTATCTGCTTTGGCACCTAATAGATTAAAGCAACCAATTGAAGATCTGAGAAAAGTTTCGCGCTTTCTCCGGTCAGTAACGATAGCAACAAAATTTGACGTTAAGTTACCTGACTATTTCGTTTGATGTCCTACACAAAGCTCTCAGAGATATGCTCAAAATCCAGGGCTGCAAAATTACCCCTCAAAAAGGAATTAATTACAATTACAATTACTTGCTTCAAATAGTAATTAATTACTAATTACAATTATCACTCTTAAAAAGTAATTAATCACAATTACAAAATTACTCTCCGAAAAAAGTAATTAATTACAAATTCCTTTACGTTAAATGTCGTAATGTAGACCTTGTGCTAAATAAATTCCTCACACCATAAATGAAAATGAGACAAGGTTTAATGAGAGGAATGAGGTTGGATTTTAACTTTTAACATTTAATAACAATTGTTATTATGAAACATTGCATTATTAATAGAAACAATTAAATTTGTTGTCCACAACAACCATGGCTTCAGCTTCTACACATTCAGGCTCTGGGCTGTGCTCTGGTTACGAGATTGGCATATCGTTGTTTAACTCGTCCGTATAATTGGTAACAACGATTGTTTATAAATATTCTGCCATATTATTGATACTAACCTCTGAGATTTTATTTTGAATTAATCCAGAAACGGGTCAAATGACCTTTTGACACGTGTTGAGAGTGTGTGTCAGAGGGACAACCTCGTCCCCAGCCCCCAGGGTCTGCTCTATTTTCAAGAAGGCCTTTCGCCATAGCATGAGCCATAATACCTATGTACTTAAGCATGTTTCCACGTCAAACTTTAGTTGTTTTCGTCTGTCGATAGGTATTTTTCGATGGTAAATAACATTTATTATATTTATGAAAGATTTAAGGAAAGGAATTTGTAATTTTCGTCTGCAAAAGGAACGCGTTCCTTTGTTTTGCAATTAATTACCTTTTTCGTTCCTTTGCCAAAAAAGTAATTAATTACCGGTTAAAATTACTACAAATGTAACGAGTACACGGTAACGCGTTACAATTGTAACGAGTACTCACACCACTGTCAAAATCTAGTGATCATTAGTGATCGCCTTACTTACTAGAGCCACTATAAATATTGTCCTTGCTCACAAATGATCAACACGTATTCTCAAATTGTTTTTTTATTGTTTCTGTAGTCAGGGAGACAAGGGGGGCTCAGGGGATAAAACATTTTTCTTGATTAAATGCAAAAGAGCCTAAAATCATGCAATTTTAGCTAATTTGGAGGACACCTCAAGATATTGCCCAAATTGCGCCATTTTACACCATATAATTTGTAGGACCTCACAGCAACTTTCTATATCTATTAGAAGTTAGTATTAACAAAAAAAAATTTCACTCCACCATAATGTAGATATACAGAGCATGGTCAATGGCATATGATACGTTATTTCATTGTTTTCCTGATATAAAATTAGTGAAACAAGTTTAAACTTACATGGCTCCTCCACAAAATAACTTTTTGTATGCTGTTCAGTCTGTTCACCTGCTAGAGAAAAAATATATTAGTGTGCTATGATGAGAGTGTATGTACAACATTTTACTTAATTCTACATCGAAACACTGGTTATTTTAAATGATATCGAAGAACACTTGCCAACTTAATTGACAAATTTCGTTTTTTAAATTAAATTTGGCGAAAGTTAAGTAATAGATAAAATATGAGCGGCAGATCTGTATGGGCACTACGCACGAACCATTGTAAATCCCATGCAGATCTGACGCGAGTATTTTATCGTACTTGTGAAATGAACCAATGAACGATGCTATAGGCTTAATTAGTATTCATACATAACTTTGTTAAAGTTCGTCCTAATAAGCATTCATAACTTTGTTAAAGATCGTCCTAACCTGTATTCAAACTTTATTGAGCTTTACAAAGCTATACATGTGACCAAAATACCAGGCCTCATTAATTATTGATGAATTTCACAAGGAAAGTTATAGCGAACAGTTTCGCTCAAGTTTGATATAATTGTCAATGGAACTGCTCGTGATTTGTTCTGTGATTTATGCAGTAATTTATAATTAGGCAGGTAATCTATGACGGTCCCTTGCTATAGTAACTATAGTAACTAACCTGACACGTTGACGCCGGTCTTCTGTCGTTTACCTAATACGGAAACAAAATATTTTCAATGGCGTTGTCTTTCAAACTATTGGTATAAGTAGGTAAAGATTTAAGAATTGATTCAACTGTTTGTCTCGGTGTTTGTTTCAGTAATTTGGAAGATTAAATTCTGAAATGCTGTTAACATCAATATCATTTTCTCTGTTTCTCATGTGTGTTGTAATATAATTTATAATGATTGTCTAATCGACACCTGAGTTGAGGTATGCGTCGATGCCGTGTATACAATGATATCAGGTGGCACTTATAATCCATGTAAGTATGATATGTTTAAAAGCTCAACAGCATAACATTGCTTTTTAACAACACAGAAAACAATAATCAAAATTGAACACAATAAACTTCATGTTAAGAAGTATCCACCTTTGAAACTATATCTCTCTCTCTCTATGAAATATGTTTAGTTATAAAATAACTCTCGAGTTTTTTTAACTCTCGAGTTTTTTAACTCTTCGATCAACTGAGAAAGTAATTCCTTGAAAAATTGTTTGAAAAGTATAATTGAAACTGAGTAGCTCGTGAGTTATGACTGCATTTAGACGTGATATTAAAGTAATTGTGGATGCTAAATATAATATTATTTCCACAAATACTCACTTTCACAGCACCCAATCCGAAAAATTAGCTCTATTCAAGCAAAAATGGTCGTGTCTTAAATTATTCTAATTAATCTGAGATTTCATTAATTGTTGTTCGTTGAGCAATGATTATGAGTGATATAGCCAGGCCTTGCCTCGTATATTCAACTTGAATATACCTAATAAATTTGGTTTTGTGGCAAATTGCTTTTCTGCGTTGAATAGATTAATATTGACGTCATCATATATTCGGGCATGTTATACTCAGTCCCTACAAAATTTTACCCAACTGCTAACCACACGTACGGGTCTGGGAACGAGATTGGACCAGTGAGCTTTATATATATATATATATATATATATATATATATATATTAAGGTGTGGCTTACCAACCAACCAACGACGATATATATATATAGATATATTCTCATAATATAATAGAACGTATGTTATGCATGTATTTAGACTCGCTAATTCCAAATCTGTTTTCAGAAATATTGATCGAGATAATGTTCAAAACAATATACGACGAATCGTCGACTAATTTCTAAGTACATACATCGTTTTTACGAAGGGTATGCACGTTCTCGTGATATAGACTATAGTAAACACGTATGTTATGTATTTAAAGGCGAGCGAGGGGATTATTGCGGATTCGTATTTCTTGTTTATTATATAGAAGTGAGTGGTTTACTAGCAAATATGTTGTAACATATGTTCGATATCCTCACCATCATGTGACTTACAGTTTACAATTGCTTCTATATAATAATAAGAATATTAGACGGTGGCTTGAAGATATATTAAATTTTATCTTCTCGTGGTGAACTTGAATATAAAATTCATTGATTCATATCTTTGCACCGCCGTCTTATATCCTCTATACACCATTTTATTTTTAGCATTTATCTGCAAATTAATCTCACCAATTTAGATTTCATGAAACAAAAAATACTGTGCTCCTGCATGCTACCAAATATGTTAGATGTGAAAAGTAACCACATATTTTTTTACTTATGGCTGCTGCAGTTAGTTTACTCTGAAATTTTGCCTTTTACTGTTTAGCAACACTAAGGTATTTGTTGTATGCTTCGTTTAAGGCTTGAATGAATGCACTTGAATGTTTCTGTCAGACTTGTCAGTTGTAAAATAGTAGAACACTGGCGATAAATTACTGCATTTGTACCTGATGCATTTTTTGCCATCCGTGCATGAGTTGGTATATATTCTAAAATTAATTATTTAGTATTAAGTCTTGATCAAACGAGATCGAGAGTCAATAAGAGTTGGCAGGCAAGAGTTTTTCCTAAACTCTCATTGCTCGGTCAAACGAGCATGAGAGTTGCATGAGAGTTTAATAACCGCGCGAAGCACAGGCCTTAGGGCCTAGGCTCGAATTTAAAATTTACTGACAGTCGAGTCACTACTATTACTGTCACTTGTCGAGAATATGAAATATTTTTTTCTTGTTATCATGGGTAATGACTTCAACGTTGTTTGTTTCTGGATTTTCCTTAGGCTGAGTTTCAGAAAAACGCTCAGAAACATCAGCCATTTTGTTGAGCTTCCCACTGCAAACCTCTTGCCGTTATAACTGTCATCGACTCTCATCAATGACGAGAGTATGAGCGAGTTGATGAGAGATGGCGGTCAAAGGCAAGCGTAAGTTTACTTTATTTACTGTCTTCTTACCGTTTACAAAGCTCTTTCTCGCTTTTTGAAAGTGATTTACAGATTTCGACGTTGTTCGCCCGATTCCACTCTGGTCTAGCATTAAAAGTATCCACCTTCATCTGCGAAGCCTCTCCACCTATGATATGTATAAAAGATATTAAACGTACGTCATTTTATTCAGAATCCAGCTACACATGGTCGATAACCATCTGATGGCCAAGATGCAGTCGGCGTATAGATGCTGCTATAGTACCGAGACTGCCCTATTACGTGTCTTTAACGATATCTTACACGCTATTGATCATCATCAGGAGGTTGTCTTAGTACTTCTAGACCTCTCCTCAGCTTTCGACACGGTAGACCATACTCTACTGCTGAAAAGACTCCATCATAGCTACGGAATCTGTGGAATGGCCTTAGAATGGTTCTCATCCTATTTATCGAACCGTACCCATTCAGTGGGAATCAAGGATGTTACATCTTCTGATAGCACTTTTTCATGCGGTGTTCCTCAAGGTTCTGTCCTTGGTCCTCTTCTTTTTTCCCTGTTTTTCGCACCTCTGGAGGATGTGATTACGGCCCATGGTATTAATTTGATGATGTACGCTGATGACACGCAACTATACGTGTCTATTGACTCGTCTCAGGATCGTCATGCTGTTTTGTCCAAACTAAACCTTTGTCTCAAAGATATTTTCATCTGGTGCACCTCTAACGGCCTATCGTGTAATCCAGATAAGACTGAAGTTGTACACTTAACATCCCGATTTTCTTCTCAACATGAGATACCTTATGTTAATGTAAATGGATCTGTCATTATCCCTAAGTTAATTGCACATAACCTTGGCGTGACCGTGGATTCACATCTTTCGGATGACAACTCATTAATGCCATTGGGAAGATTGGAAAAATCCGAAAACACCTTGATCAAGAAAACTGTGAAAGATTAATCCATGCTTTTATAACATCGAAACTAGACTCCTGTAACAGCATTTTAGTTGGACTTCCTGATAAAGAAATAGACAAACTTCAACGTGTCCAAAACGCTGCTGTGAGGCTTCTCACAGGTGTTAAAAAGATCGACCATATAACCCCTATACTTTATCACCTACATTGGTTACCTGTGAGAGCAAGAATAGACTTTAAAATTATATTACTCACTTACAAAGCACTACATCGAGGAGCTTATATCGTTATACAATCCTGGTCGTTCTCTGAGATCATCAAGTCAAAGTTTGCTGGTTGTTCCCAAATCAAATACGAAGAACTATGGTGATAGATCGTTCGGAGTTGTCGCTTCCAAACTCTGGAACTCTCTTCCTACAGTCATTAAAACTTTAGATTCTATTGACGTTTTTAAATCTACTCTTAAAACTTATTTATTTACTAACTATTTCTAGCCATTAGATTGTTTTTATATACTTTATTCATTGTAAATTAGATTCACCTTGTAAAGCATCGAGACATTGTGTGATGCTTAAATGTATTATTATTATTATTATATGCTTTGTTGTTAGCACAATTATGGTACAAATAATGCACCAGTCAATATAAACCCCCGCACCCCCCCCCCCCCGGCCGGGACATAGCGGGGCATTAGCGGGGAATTGTCTGTGATTTGACAGGAAAAACGGCCGCGCATACCGGGGTATTTTAACACTTTTGCACTGCATACAAAAATTACCAGGGCATTTTACCCTACCGGAGAATAAACTGGTATGGAAATTTCCGTGTTTATACAGTAAAACACGGAGGACGTTCAAGACCTCGTGTGGAGAAAAAAGGTTTGTAATCCTTCTTGGTTTTAAAATTTAATAAATAGGCCATCCGTGGTAGATCTTTTCGTTATTAGTTTAACTAGGATTTGAAAATGCTGTTTCTATTTATATTATTTCTTATATATATTATTGTTAGGCCAGTCAAGTGAATAATGGCGGGCCATTTGACCGGGGCTTTTTCTGCTATTAGAATAAAAAAACTGCCCTGGGATGCGGGGCATTATACGGTATTTGACCTATGTGAAAGTCAAATGCCCCGCTATGTCCCGGCCTGGGGGGTGCGGGGGTTTATATTGACTGGTGCATAATGTATACTTTATAACAAAATATTTTGTACATAAAGCGAATTTCACAAAATACCTCAAATTTACATAATATTTTCCTGCTGATGGTCCAGGAACAATTGATGATGAAAACCATTCTGTTCTGTGTTCACTTCCTGTCTCACATTGCCAATAAACGTTTGCACAATGGTTATTTTTGGTCACCCTTTTTACTCCAACAGTTGAAATGTCATACAACTTCCCACATTTGCAAGTTCCTTTACATTTGAAGAGATATTCAAATAATCGTCGAAATGCAGAGCCGCAAACTAAGTAAATTTCGTCACCATCATTGCATTCGCTGTGCAGCTGCGTTTTGTTTTGAAACATCACTTCCGGTGGTCTAACGTGTTGAGCCAGAGAAGAAGATGCATAATTTTGCAACGCAGAGATAGCTTCATTTTCATGTACTGTTGCTGATGGCGTTGACGGTTTATTTTGACGCATCCAGCAATTTAGAAGGGCTTCCATTACATCGGCATTGCTTGGAGAAATACTATTGTCCTGTGCTCGTATTGAATGCCGAATTAGCCCGATATCTTGTCGTATCGCAGTCAAGCGCGCTTCATCCTCCTTTTTTACTTCGATTTTAAAATTGTAGCTTGCTTTCGATTTAAGATTCGCTTTATTCTTTTCATAATAGGCCTTATTGCGCTTGTGCTCGCTTTGCATAAGAAGCGTATCCACGTTTGACGCCAACGATGATGTCGAATCATGAAATTTATTTATTTAGTTTGAAATTGGCGCCACTTTTGTATTCAAAAGCGTTTAGGCATGTGCAAACACAGATACAGATGGCTATAATTTATATTGATCGGGGGCGACCAAATAGAGCAGCTAAACATAGACTGGTGTTGAAGTATAGGATAAATACCGAGAACGGAGGCTTTAAAGCTGGCGTAAAGCCAACGTTCGAGTTGACTAAAGCCAACGTCCGACTTAAAACACGATTGAAAGAGGTTTTGAAGCCCCAAGGGAAAAGATTATCGATATATTCATAGGTATGAAATTTTCTTGTTTGGTGCAGTGGTTCTGTTGTGAAGCGAACGAGGATATTCTTAGGTCGAATGCACGGGATTTTATGAAATAAAGACTCCAAAGCAACGTTTGAATAAAAGTTTATTACAGAACTTCAGAAGTAAGGTGAATATATGTACAGACTTCTGCAAGTTTGTTTGAATGATTAGCATGAATAATGTGTATAAATAATGTTCGAGATTCTTACGCATACGCATTATTTAGTATCACTCCCACATTTTATATTGAACGGTCGGTGTCATAAAGTACTGACTAAACCAACAATTTTTCAAGAAACGAAATCGCTTGTTTCTTGTATTACCAGCGTCGCTACCTGAGATAGGCGAAACCTTGCTCTCCTTCTCGTTTGGGATCGCTACCAGCGTACTCAACTCGGGAAAGTTGTGGCAGGGATCCTATGAATTCATAGGGATTGTATATATAGTCCCGGGGACTGTATATACAATCAGCTAATCATTTCATTGTTAACCCCTATTTCCCCCGGGACTATTCAAAAGCCGCCGCCAGCTTTTGAAAATGCTCTTTTGTTCTTGATAGGTTTATTAGCCATATATAATCCTGCAAATAACGTTTTAAAATATAATATATTCAAATTATTGGGCCATTGGGAGTTTATTTTTCTATCTACTTATGGGTGACATTACAAAACACAAAGGAGCGAATACGCAAAATTATATTTAATAATTGCGTTATATCTCTGCTATATTCGTGCGTATTTGCGTTTACGGTTTGGAAGCGCCAGCCATTTTGTAATTTCAAACCTCTCGCATCTCGAAAAGGGGGAGGAGCTTGTCCTTTTATACGATCGCTCCGTGTTTAAAAGACAGCACTCTCCACAGAGACATTTTAAAGAAACATGCATTTTAAATTAGGCGGGCTTTTAAAATGACCTCAAAGGACAAAGTTCGATTCAGTTGGATGCACAAGCCATTTAGAAAAAAGAAAACTATTTGTACTTACACTGCACATTCTTGGTAACCTGGACAGGTCTTGCAGTTTGCCTCACATGTCTCGCTGCACTTGACCGATAAATTGCTGCCAAATTATCGACTTTCTTGTTGATCTCTTGCAACGATCATTCTCCTGCTGCAACAGTTTGTCGAATTTGTTCATGCAAGAGCCGATTCTCGTCAATGACATTCTGTAGTAACAGAACATACTGATCAGTAAGCGACAATCTCATATCTTTGTGAAAATATCGAACGACAAGAGGCACTGTTCACGCTCCAAAGCTTGGATTAGTGAGCTGGAAGAGATAAAACACAATTTCATTGGTTATTCGCAAATAAACACAGCAGGATATAAAGGCAAAAAAGACATTTCTACCACAGTGGGAGGAGACCCACGATGACAAATAATTTATCATATAAAAGTTGTTTCTTCGAATCCTCTTAATATCTTAGCGCTATCACGTCTGTGAATACTCAATATTTCTTGAAAATCCCTGTTGGGGTATATAAAAGGAGCGTGTGAGGGAACTCAGAAAGCTTGGATTTCTTTCGAAGTTCCAATGTACTTGCATGTGACATTGCGGTGAATTCGTTTCTGTTTCCTGGTGGTAAGAGATTACGTAACGTCGGTCGAAATGGCACATTTTAACCTGGCATTCCACACAGCGAGTGGCGCACTTGTTACCGGTGGAATATGTGACGGTCTGCGAGAAATCGTAGTGCCACCAGCGCAGAACGAATTGAGAGAAGCAACGTCGTCTCTCCAGACAGAATAATGCAGACGAAATCCGTCGTCAAAGACGTAGTCGTAACAAGAAGGGCACTTGTGAAAATTTCATATGCCAAATTTCACATGACGTGAATTTGGAACGTGTGAAATCTATTTCACATGTGTGAAGAAATTGATGTAAACATGTTTACAAAATTATATACACTTTATTTAGAATACACTTTCGTAGGAATCACCATCTATTGTTTTACAGTTCTGAGATTTCCCATTGAAAAACGAGCAAAAACTATATAGAACTGTATGACAATACATGGTGAACCCCACATAAGTTTATTCTAAATAAAGTTTATAACTATTATACACCATGCAAGAGATCAAAGAGTAAAATAGTTAGTAATCTCAATCAGTGGCGTAGATAGGATCAAAATTTTGGGGGTGCAGTTAGATTAGAATTATCAAACATTATATGGTGTAGGTCGTGGCTTTAGCCGAGCAAGTATTCAATGCAGCCGACGCTGGTCAAAAGGACCGAAGGCTTTCGGAAGCGTAATTCTGTAGTTTAAACGTCATGTGAGTGTGCTACTGAACACTGATTCCACTGGTAAGCCAAACAGCATCACGATCAGCAACTTGAATTTAGCATCAGACATTCAGGGGACTGGTGGGCTGCCCCTTGGCTACGCCACTGATCTCAATGTATGTTAATGAATAGTAATTAAGCTCTTCAACAATAATTGAACATTTTTACTAATAGCTTAAACTAATAATTGAAAATTTTATAATGTATCTTTTAGTAGTTCAGCTTTTCTCCTTTCCAACGAATTTCTTTCATCTTCGCACTTTTGTGCCATTGTTGCCCTTATAATACTCTCACAGATTTTGGGGTAACTCTTCTTGACATGCTCTGGAATTTTAAAGAGAAAATATATTAAGAAAATTATTAGAGATATCATTTACAGTAACTGTTATAATGTTTGGGGATTAAAAACTAATGGTTTTATGTCACAACATATCTGTCTGTCTATCATCGCAGCCATGGCGGACGGTCACGTTTGGTCGTGCTCCGATAGTGATGACGAGTTTAGCACATTTTCGAATACAAAATTCCCTTTAGCGACCGAAAAAGCTCGTAAGGGTATTGAAACGGTTAGATGATTTCGATTACTAAAAAAGTTTGTTGCAGGAATTTTAAAGCTTGAAGGTGTCTGGACATTCACTCAGAATAATGGTGGATTTCATGTTCTGAAACGTGATTCGGTCACCTTGTTGTTTTACCCTAGTACTAAGACCTTGAATATACAAGGTTTATGGTTATACGACTCCTATTATATTGTCTTAAAAGCGATTTTCTGGCTAATATTTATCACAAGAGTTAAATTATATAAATTAAACCCTAGAATTAATTTAACGTGCCTATGAAATGAAAAAATCGAGCTTCCAAATCCTTTTCATTGCCAAGTAGGTTCTGGATAATGAAGAATACCATTAATTTTGTTTTATTTGTCACTGGTGTCTAACTATAAACATTTGAAATTTCTGTGTGATGATGTCACAAGGTCCAAAACTATGGTTCGTAAAGTATTGTCATGATAGTAACAAAACATCAAAAAATCTCTATGCTGAAACAGCCAGCATGGCATCAGGCTAGGTCCCCATCCCTTATCAGTAAAGAACATGGAAAGTGGCTTGGGACCTAGCAGTCACCATGGTTGACTACGTAAAGTATTTTACCACCTAGATTATGGTCTATTCATGGTATTTTTAATGAT
Organism: Chrysogorgia sp. JL179-B06; assembly: GCA_035772405.1. Classification (NCBI taxonomy): domain Eukaryota; kingdom Metazoa; phylum Cnidaria; class Anthozoa; order Scleralcyonacea; family Chrysogorgiidae; genus Chrysogorgia; species Chrysogorgia sp. JL179-B06. The sequence goes on along the minus strand of JAYKKM010000495.1, from coordinate 1,159,103 downwards.
ACCAGTCGTTTTGTTGCTATCCTGACAATACTTTACGAAATATCAAGAATTTAACATGTTTCTGGTGAAGCCTGACATCATCACATCAATTTCAAATGCTGATATTGAGACAATGGCAACTAATTAATGGCATTCTTCATTATATAGCCATTAAGTCACATACAAAGAAATAATTTCAATATGATTAGTTAACTTACCTATGATAAGTCCAACTTTAATGCGCTCTAATCCAGGACGTCCCTCCTTACTGTTTCCGGTAACCGATGACTGAGCCAATACCTTTTTCTCTAACAGGGCTGACAATAAATTTGTGGTCATCTTTTTCGCATTTGTAAAACGATTAATTTCGTTCATCTGAATTGGATCAATGTATTCCTACAAATAAAATTTCTAAATTAGTGTTATATATATATTTTTAAAATACGATGCCATGTATCAAAGCTTTACTAATCTTTACTTTGTCAGGGTTTTGTAACATCGTTTTGTCTTTAACAAACTCCTCAGTGAGAATACTTGTTTCGTTACTAGGGATGCAGTGAATTAGAACGTGCTTCATCGTTGAAATTATTAGGTAAACAGCAGAATAAATTGAGCTTCTAAATTCTAACAAGTAAACAACGTTCTCTCAAGGAAGCGACAAAAGAAATGCGAATCTCGCGCGCAGGCTAAAGGTATCACGTGACAACAAATGGAACAGATCGCCGGTAGACAGAGATTATATGATCATTACATTAGTTATGTTTAGAAGAGAAATTAAAATAATCCAGCTTTTAGATAAACACGCTTCTATCGTGAATTGTTGCAATTGATTGTTGAAAACAATGTAGTCTTCATGCATTTCAGAATACAGTTGTTGTTTGAAACGTACAGTTTTATTATAAGATAAAGCCTACTAATATTACCACTATGAACAAAAAAACTATTAATTTTAAAAAAGAAGTGCTGACTTAAAACTACTTAAAATATCAATGCTTCTAATTTCTTGTGGTAATGAGTTCCACAGTTTTGGTGCAGCAACTGAGAATGTTCTGTCTCCATGGGGAAGTGATAAAGTCTTTGATAGAATCCACGACTCATGCTCTCATGCAATCAAGATCAGAGATTCCCTGTGTGCAAAACTGTGGAAAGAGAAACAGGATTCATTAACATGTTGCTTTTAACTCACAAGTTTCTTATTTTTCACCATTGTACTATTATGCAAAAACATGTTTTGTAGATGTGCATGAAAAACTTCTTTATTATTGCACATGAAATATCATATCTTTATACAAATACTACAAAATGGAATATTTATGTTTATCAATAATACAAAAATTACTATAAAAATAAGTACAATGGGTATCAATAATATGAAGTCTCGATTGGTTGATTTCACAAACATTAGAACTGAAAAGATAGGAAATAGCACTGCCCAAGAAGAATATTTAATGTAAAGAATATTTTATAATAAGAATTCTTCATAAATGTTTTGAGAACAGTGTTATTTTCTCTTAAATAGCATTTCAATAAATTTTAAACATTCCTAGATATCAAAATACTGTAAATGTCCTGGTATGAGAAATACCAAATATTTTTCATAAATTACCCCAAGTAAACAGAAATAAGTAACACTGATTGAAATGTTAACCATAAAGTAAATTTAAGTCATTAAACCAACAACCATTTCTCTAAAACCAGTAACAACACAAACTACAGTATATGGGAACAACTAAACCATTTACAGATTATAACTTTGTCCATTATTGGCTTCAGAATAGTGCTTGTAATAATAATAATATTTATTCAGGATACCCACGTCACCGAAGTGTTTTTCAGTGGGGTCCTGCAATACTTCATAAGATTACATTACGTTACATTACATTACCCAATAATTATTACCATGCATACATGATTAATACCATGCATACATGATTAATACCATGCATACATGTAATATAATAAAATACAATACAATTGGTTTCATCCCAAAAGAACGGAAGACTGGATACAAAGCGGGCGCGCAAGTGCACGTTGGACCGTTTTGTGCGACATTAATCCAGCCAAACCATCCCACGAACCCAAGAACACCAGCGCCCCAACTATCTACCAAGCCCCCCACGACTATTTTTTTGATGTAGTTTCTTTATTAATTTTTTAAATTGATGTAGAGAGTCAGTGTTTTTTGTTTTAATGTCCAGGTTATTGAAGTTTATTGAGGCTTGGTAGATTAATTTTTGTTTTCCCCAGTTTGTCTTGGCTTTCGGCAGGTGTAGATTATTGCTGGTCCTTGTGTCGTAGTGATGAATATTGCTGTTTCTGGTTAGTTCGAAGTCGAAGTCTATTAGATTGTTAATACATTTAAAAATTAAAAATAGTTGATGTTTCTGTCGTCTGATTTTTAATGGTGTCCAGTTGAGTATTTTCAGAGCTTCAGTTAAGGAGGAGAACGGAGGAGCATCAAGGATAAGTTTTGCAGCTTTGTTTTCTATAACTTGGAGTGATTTCATTAGTACAGTATTTCTGTCTCCCCAAATTATATCTGCGTTGTCGAAAAGTGGTAGAATTAGTGAGGTGTAAAGAGTGCATCATGCGTCCAGTGGTAGATATAATTTTACGCGACGTAGAAGTCCAAGTCTCTGGTTTATCTTTTTGGTTAAATTTTCAATATGATCATGCCATGAAAGATCCTCACTGAGAGTGATGCCGAGATATTTAAACGAATGTTCTTGTTTGATTTTCTAGTTATGAATGGTGATTTGTAAGTTTGAGTAAGACTTGATTTTTGTTCGAAAAGATAAGGAACTTTGTTTTTTCAAAATTAAGTGTGAGGAGATTTTCGTCGAGCCATTTAGATAAGTTGTAAATCAGTGTTCATGTTACTTTGAAGTGATGATGCTGTTTTGGCAGAATAATACAATAGGGTATCATTGGCGTATAAAACTGATTTGCTGTAACTAAGGCATTTTGGCAGGTCGTTTATGTATATTAAGAAAAGCAAAGGACCCAGTATACTTCCTTATGGAACACCGATGGTGATTGGTCTTGAAATTGAGCTGCTGTTGTTGACGGTTGTTACTTGAGTGCGTGATGATAGATATGACGTGAACCAGTTCAGAGCGTGAATGTTAAATCCAAGGTTTTTCAATTTTGAAATCAATAATAAATGGTCTACTGTGTCGAATGCTTTTCGTAGGTCGATGAAAACAGCTCCTGTAACCAATTTCTCGTCAAGATTATTTAATATTTCATCAGTGAACTTTGCCAGCGCAACTTCTGTAGATAGTTTAGACCAAAAACCAAATGAGATTGTGTTCTTGCATGTATGCGTAGACTTGTCGGTGTACAATGCGTTCCAATATTCCAGTAGAATTGTTATAGGTCGGTAGTTATTAGGTAGTGTTGGATCGCCAGATTTGAAGAGAGGAACAACTTTGCCTTTTTCCAAATATCGGGAAACGTTGCAGAACGTAATATGTTGAAGATTTTTGTCAAAGTGGGTGCAATCGTAAAAGCGGCGTCTTTTATTTATCGTGCACTAATTTGATCAAGTGCAGTAGGTTTATTCGTTTTCAGATTTCTCAGTTGCTGTACCAGAGATTCGTCGGTTTCATTGAACTCGAAGCAGTGAGCACAAGTGGTTGATGTTGGGGATGATGTTGGCTTGATTTTTCTTTTTATTTTATCTGCAAGTTTTGATCCTATTGTTGTAAAATATGTATTCATAATTGTTGCAATTGATTGTTTGTCGTTAATTGAAACATCATCAGAAATAATGCACGAAGGTGTGGAATTAGATTTGTCGCGTGAAGTTATTTCATTTATAGTTTTCCATAGGACGGCAGGATTATCTTAGTTTAAATTAATCAGATTTTGGTAATAGTTGGATTTCCCTAGATTAATCTGTTTGTTTATATGGCATCTGAGTTCACGATATTTTTTCCAGTGATGATGAATTTCTCGGTCTCGTGTTAACTCAAAAATTTCAGGGGTCATCCAAGGTGTTTTGCTGTATTTTACTCTTTTCGATTTCATTGGTGCGTGTTTTTCGGCAACTCCTAAGAAGAGTGTTGTGGAGAGTTATGGTGCATATTACCAGGCTGGAACGATTCCGTTCCCACCAATGAACCATGAGCATACCCAACACTGTTGGAGACTGCATAGTAGACATGTTTGTTTGGTGGCACATAAAACTGGCTGTGATACCTGGGGCTATCTAGCATGTGCCATTTGGGCTACAAAGGCTTGCTGTTGGTTTGGTTGCTATCAACATCTGCATAAGCATAAGTTCATGATGGCAGGACTTTTCATCCTCTTAATTGGGTTATTTTCTATTATAACAGGTCAATTACAACATTATAGGTCATTACAACATCCCTAAATTGGGTAATTTTCTAATGCCTTCTTTATGACTTCAACAGCCTCAACTATTGGCTCATTTCTTTTTCTTTTATTGCTTTTCCCTTTACTGGCACAAACAATTTTGGATCACTTCCTTCTTGTGAGGTGCTCAAGGACTCATCCAACTCAAGGTTGCTTGAGCTTGTTGATGCACCTGGCTCAATTGCTTGGTTTGGCTGGCATGAATCTCTAGTTTTCACTAGGGCAAATAACTGGTTGAACCACTGCCCAAAACCCTTTTCATCTTGGAATATTTTTATTCCTGTTGCTGTTTTAATGGTGAATGCTGCTTCCTTGCACTCAGCCACTAGTTTCTTAAATTTTGTTCGAAGTTGCACTGCTGTGAACGAAACTCTCATTTCTTTCAACTGCTTGCTCTTTTCTTAATTTCTTTCAAAACAGTAGCATAGATGGCACCATTTTTTTTGTTTTGTGTTTGTGAAAACCAGTTTATTTTTTGTAGTATTCTTCATTTGCTATTATCACATCAATTTCAAATGCTGATATTGAGACAATGGCAACTAATTAATGGCATTTTTCATTATCTAGTCCATTAAGTCACATACAAAGAAATAATTTCAATATGATTAGTTAACTTACCTATGATAAGTCCAACTTTAATGCGCTCTAATCCAGGACGTCCCTCCTTACTGTTTCCGGTAACCGATGACTGAGCCAATACCTTTTTCTCTAACAGGGCTGACAATAAATTTGTGGTCATCTTTTTCGCATTTGTGAAACGATTAATTTCGTTCATCTGAATAGGATCAATGTATTCCTACAAATAAAATTTCAACATTATAGTGTTATATATATATATTTAAAATACGATGCCATGTATCAAAGCTTTACTAATCTTTGCTTTGTCAGGGTTTTGTAACATCGTTTTGTCTTTAACAAACTCCTCAGTGAGAATACTTGTTTCGTTACTAGGGATGCAATCAATTAGAACGTGCTTCATCGTTGAAATTATTAGGTAAACAGCAGAATAAATTGAGCTTCTAAATTCTAACAAGTAAACAATGTTCTCTCAAGGAAGCGGCGAAAGAAATGCGAATCTCGCGCGCAGGCTAAAGGTATCACGTGACAACAAATGGAACAGATCGCCGGTAGACAGAGATTATATAATCATTACATTAGTTATGTTTAGAAGAGAAATTAAAATAATCCAGCTTTTAGATAAACACGCTTCTATCGTGAATTGTTGCAATTGATTGTTGAAAACAATGTAGTCTTCATGCATTTCAGAATACAGTTGTTGTTTGAAACGTACAGTTTTATTATAAGATAAAGCCTACTAATATTACCACTATGAACAAAAAACTATTAATTTCAAAAAAGAAGCGCTGACTTAAAACTACTTAAAATATCAATGCTTCTAATTTCCTGTGGTAATGAGTTCCACAGTTTTGGTGCAGCAACTGAGAATGTTCTGTCTCCATGAGTCACCGTTTTGTATTTTGGCTCAAGCAGCAGATTTACACAATAATAGCATAATCAAAGAACGTTGTTTGAACAAACCGTAATTCATTATTGCTGTGATGTTACAAATTACCTACATGTACCAGTTTCCATTCAATCAACCATTATCAACATTTTCATTATCAACATTAGTGTAATATTTTAGTTATCTGTTTTGGGGCCCGTTTTCAACTGACAGGGAACTATACGTTTCTACAACATGTACAAAATACAGATATATACAAAAAAGGTTTTACTTTAAAATGTGTGTTTTCCTTTGGTGGATTACTGACAAACAACATTTTCAATCAGGGGCATCGCAAACCCACTTTGACTGGGGCTGTCCAGTTGAATTTGCCCGAATTTTATTGGATGCACATTAAGACATAACCACAAATGTTGCCATATACGTTCTATCTTTACGTAATCTCACAATTTAGTATAAAGTCCTACATTACTATATCATAGTTTGCCCGAATTTTCCCGGTTTTTAAAAACTTTGGCGGTGTGACACCCACCACACCCCCGCTAAATCCTTCACGATATTCAAGTCACCCAAGTCTCAAAGGGTATTAATCAAAATATCTTGCTGCAATTTAGAGGGCTTGGTTTTTGGGATTCTTGCTCAAAGTCTTGCTGAATTCTTCAGGAATGGACTTTGAAATTCTCGCTTTACATTTGTGGGATCCACGTGTTTAACAATGACAAAATCTCGATGAAACTCCCATATGTTTCTTGCCTCACAAGCTATATGTTGCATTGAATAATTACAACACTTACACTGACGTGTTCCAGCAGCAGTTTTCTTCAAGTGTACATTGTTTGCTTCCCCATATTGCATATAAAACAAACGTGAATGATTTATACATTTGTAGCTGCCACCACAGCTACTTTTCTACGTCCATTTTGGAATTATTTTGTGCTGCTTGTGTATGAATTTTCCCAAGGTCTTCCATCTGCTGTGGAAGTCTATCAGAAGAATCGTACGTCATTTTAAACATGCGTGCTGCTTCTCTGACTTCTATTTCCTTCCACCAAAAATTATCCACCCTCTTTGCATCCGACCTTTCTTTGCAGGCAGCTTTTTTATTTGCCATATCCTTTGATAGACTCTTTCAATTCTCGATTATTCATAAGACGTGCTACAAGATTCCCTTTTTCTATGACGTTTATGATGCATACTTTGTGCTTTGAAGCCAAGAGTTTGTTCTTTTACTGGCTTGGATAGCAGGAACAACTTTATATTACAACTGTCAGAGGTGCTGCCAAAGACTAATGCCTTAAGTTATGCCATTATAGCATTTCGGCCTACACTGAAAAAGAGCTTTCTCACTCCACATTAGAGATACGAGCATTCTTGCACACAAAATAATTAGCGGTAATAAATCATGTTTCTAGTGGATGATTTTTCTATCTTGTCTTCTGGGATCCATGCAATTTGATGTCTATATTATCGGCACCTTTTACCGATTTTGTCCCGGCCTTGAGCGTTTCAACCTCTCAGGCTGACAGGCTTCAGATATTTTATATTTAGATTTTAGAGTGGTGTTTAGTGTTTACTGCTTAGAGTTTTGTTGCGCTTTGTGCTCTGGCACAAAGACTTTAGAAATTGCATTTAGACTTTTGAAATTGCATAAAAAAAAGAAAAAAGCTGTTGAATAATTGACCATGATGCATGTGCAGTTATTCGAATAAACTACATGTATAAAATTTTTATAAATTGTCTTGCCTGTTGTGACAATAGATGGCAACACAAATCCGGTCCACTGACAGAAAAACAAAGTCTAAACCACAGCGAATTAAACTTGAAGAATTAAAACTAAACGAGAGCTTGAGAGAGTAATCACCGTTCACTGTGGAATGTCCCAACAGACTAAAAATATACGCTTACACACACAACACCCTGGTGCTAATTGAGATATCACATATGTGAGAGCCACTGGTCAATGCAAGATATGTATATGTATATTCAATATAATTCATTCTGGTTCATTTTAATGCATTTGCACGTTTAAATGATCAGATTATCTGGCAATTCGCACTAATTTCGGACCCTTGCCAACGTTTTGACAATAAGCCAGTTCATAATGTTGACTGCGCATCAAAATAATGCATTCTGCGTCCGGATAAAACTTATTTCAATTCATAACATCAGGCTGGGGAATTCAGTATAACGAATTTCCAAGTGTAAATAGAAGTGCAAATGTCTATTGTGGTTTAAGCCTGATGTTATTTAAATTGAAATAAGTTTTATCACAATGCAGAACACGTCATTTTGATGTGCAGTCGACATTAAGAACTGGCTTATTCTGAGACTGCAGGCTATGATTCCGCATCACTGTGCGTCCACGCCCAATTTTTGTCCAAATTGCGCATTTCTTTTTTGGGTTGTATGCCCATGTTAATATTAGAAAGTAATATAGGAAACTGAAGCAGTAAGCTTACCATGGGGAAAAGTGTACCATTCTGTCCCTTGATGTACAAAGAATTAGCCAAAAGACGGGCATTGTGAACTCTCCCCGGCCAACCTACATTAATATCTTGAAATCTACATAAAATTGTTATATTGGGAATAACTCTTAAAATAATAACACAACACATTTTACAGTTTTTTCAATATCTCGCTTTCTTCCTGAGATCTTGTACATATGGTTTATACAACTGGTTACAACATGTCAAAATGTAACATACGTAGTATTGTTATCAACAACAGCTTGCAACACAATGGAGTGGAATTTCGTTTGGTTAAAATAGTCCACATGATGTTCTTTTGATGCAATAATAGAGATATGAGTCCCTACCCACTCATCATTCTGAGAGCATTCATTCTTTATCTCCAGGCGGACTAAACGTCAGTTTCGCACGCATCTGAAAGAAAGAACATCAAAAGGCTGTTTTCTTTTCAAAAAAGGAAAATTCTACTTTGTCGGAACACGCGTGTGTAACTTTCATGCCATAAAAATGAAAGAGTCTCTCAGAAGAAAAGAAAGGTTAAGAACTCGCCTCAACTATGGGAAAAGTTCCACAAAAGCCGACAGCATGTGAAGTGTTGGATTAACGCTAGAAAAAGAGTATTTATCTAGTTTATCTGAATGTATATACGTTAATTCTAAACCTTTCTGGAGATTTTTTAAGTTTAAATTGTCAAAATCCTTATTACCTGATGTGATGAAATTATGAGATTTAAACTCTCTTCTTCAAAAGAAAAGGTTGATGCTTTTCTGCATCAGTCTTTAATCCTAACTCTGGTTCTTCTTTTTATCTTCTCCTTCAAATTCTACTCTCAATTCTCTTGACTCCATAATTGTTTCTAAATCCTTAGTACAGTCTCTATTATTTAATTTGTCACCTAAAGCAACTGGCCCAGATGGAATACCTGCTTATCTCTTAAAACGATGTTCTGACTAAAGCTTTTGACTCTGTCTCTCATAGTAAACTCTTATCCAAGCTGAAAACTTATGGAATTTCCGGTCCTCTTCTTAAATGGTTTGCCGATTATCTTCATGACAGGAAACAGCGTGTTGTTGTTGAAGGAGTTTCTACGTCGTACCATAGTGTTAAGTCTGGTGTGCCGCAAGGTAGTGTGATAGGTCCTCTTCTTTTTATTCTCTATGTTAATGACCTTTTCGAGGTAAACCAGCAACAGTACTGTTGCTCTTTTTGCTGATGACAGCAAGTGCTTCCTCTCAATTGAGTCACCAGCAGATAGAGATCTCGTCCAGCTTGATCTCGATGCTATGAGCAACTGGTCACAGTCCTGGCAAATGAAATTTAATGTGTCTAAAACTCTTACTAAGGATATCCAGAAAACGTATTCAATCTAGTCATTCCTACCACCTCAACAACGAATTAGTTAAAAGTGTAACAAATCAAACCGATTTGGGTGTGGTCATCAGCAATGACCTTAAGTGGTCCCCCCATATCGCTAAATGTGTTGCTAAAGCTAATCGTATGCTTGGGTTTCTTCACAGGAACTGTACTCAAATGTCAAATGGCAGTTGTCTACTTTATTTAGCGCTCGTCCGTTCTCACTTGTCTTACGGTAGTGAAATCTGGGCTCCTCAGGATAAGTCACGTAACCTTTCACTTCTTGAGGGTGTTCAGAGACGAGCCACTAAATTCATACTCCAAGATTATGAATCGTCTTACCCTGACCGTCTTAAAAACCTTAACTTATTACTGATATCATATTGGCTTGAAATTAAGGATCTTCTCTACGATCTAGATATCTCCCGTTTTGTTACTTTTGCTTCTAACCGCTCGTCTCGCACTCGTTCAAGTCAAAATAATAGTACTTCTGTCTCCATTTTTAAACATGAACTTTATATTCACTACTCTTCTAAATTTTTTGTTCGGTTGCTCTTCACATAGGACTCCTGTCCTGTCGATCATTCCTTCAAACATGTTCAAGTACTGCTCTCTTTATTTACTGTATAGTTGCATTCTTGTAAAGTTAATAAATAAATAAATAAATGAAGGATGTCAGGTTCGATTTCAACTGTCCCCCTCGACACCACACACTGAAACTTGTACTTTAGAAAGCCAAGTACAGCCTCCATAAATATTATAGCAGCTCTTAAGGCGATCAGCAGCTATTAACCTTTACAGAAGAAGTCTATAGGCATCTATAGGCTAATAGGTTTCTCTATAGGTCGCCTATAGAAAATGTGCCAATTGCCTGCCTATAGGCAGGCCTAGACTTTTTTTGTTAGGGAATTGTTGGCTCGTAATAGCTCCTATTTACATACATAGAGGGAAAATTTTCAGCCTATTACTCTAACCACAATCGAGAATAACACATAATATCGGCCACGTACAGGTCCGCAAGATTAACCCCATGCGTGATGATGTTTGCTGTCCACTTTAGTGTTGATCAATGTTTTGTCTACTTTTCTTTTTTGTTGAAAACCATGGAAGTTTTTATTTTCAAACGAGAAAGTATAACTAAATATTTCAATGATGTAATATTCTGTGTCTGGTACACGAAGTAAGAGCCTTTTTTTTTTATGTGCTGTAGGATTTATATAGCATACAACCCTATGAATACTAATTAGATAAGAAATGAAAAAACTAGGAAAATCTTTGTCGGGTGGAAAAGGTGGAAAAATAGACCAAAATTTGTTAGAAAACCTCCTCAATCATGAAATAAGTCTGTTAACCAGCTGTTGTGGTCTAGTGGTTACCACACATGCCTATGAGCTGGGAGACACAGGTTCAAATCCTCTGTCGGACCTCCACTCAGGGTCTTAAAAATAATCGAGGAGAAAGTGCTGCCTTTGCAATAATATCAGCAAATCGTAAGACTTTCAGGTCTTCTCAGATAACGACCTTAAATCGTAGGCCCTCGGAACCCCTATCAATTGGGCTTCTAGCCTGTTGGGGTATTCCATTCACCAAAGAGTGATAAATCTAATAAACTAAAGTAAACTAATTACCTCGAACGTCGGGATGTAAGTGATATACAGCCTTCAGATGCTACGCATCCTTGGGGATGTATATAGCATACATCCCTTGTTCTCGGACGCTCGGTAATTAACTCTTACCTAAAATATTACAACGTATTTAAGAAATTGTTCGCGATCAAAAACCCGTCTTTAGACGAGGATACAAAACGAATATACACTAAGTATTCCTTTATTTCAGGGTTGAGTTTTTATTTGGGTTATGGTTAGGGTTTTTGTTCTTGTAAAGCTTCTGAATCCCGAGAAAATAACCTTGATGTGTCTATGACGTAGTCTGTGTCCATTGTGTGTCTGGTACATAAAGGAGATGCCAAGAAAACCGAATCAAGAAATAATATTTTTTAATCTCTGGCAGATCTATTCAGAATATGCACGTGGGGGAACTTCCATCCAGCAGGAGTGGTACGGGTTGAACTCATAACCACTGTCAGAACATTTTTGGACAATACCTGCTGGAAAAGAAATTATCTTTTACAGAAGATTGGGGGGAAAGGAGTGAATCCTAATGATCCCGATGCATATAGACGACTGACAAACTGCAAACAAACCAAACGAACCATGTGGCTGTAACCCTCTCCTGTTTTCCGTTAATCTATGTCAGTACATTACCTGATCAGTACTCCTGGTTGTGGTCTATTCGGAGTTGCACTATAGTCGATCTGCAGTTGACATTGATAATGAAATCAAGAGAACGGTATACACAAGATGAGGATGAAGCCGCAGAAGTCAGGAGGAAAATGTCTGTAAAGATTTTTTGTTCGCCTGCAGAGTTTTGTTAATTGCCATCTCTTCACTCTTATCTCTAACTCTCGTTCTTTTTACGCTTCCAAGTGCCACATCAACTCTCTCAACTTCTTCCTGCTAGATAGGACAAAATCCATTTTCAGACGACAGACATACATTGTGTACATCACCATAACATGCCAGAACCTACTACTCCCATAATTCACTAACCTTCTGCACCTCCTGGTTATCAAAGTAAAACTGGAAATTCTATGGTACTTGATGGGCCATATGTGACCCATAGATGTGAATCCTATGGGATGGTAGCCATATATAACAGCCAACAAAGAGGCAATGGAATCTTGTGTACCTAAAAGAGAGCGGATCAAGAAGCCTTCACACTCTAGGCAGTGGATGGAGGAGGCTAGTCGGAAGCACAATGAGACGTGCTCAGAGGAGGATAGTGAGCTATTGAAACAAGCAAAGGAACTCTTGTTCAGAACTTATGAAAGACAGAGAAGAGGAAACATTGGAGAAAGTCAACAGAATAGAGGCTGCGCATGGTGGCAGTAAATATGGGAAAGCATGGAAAGTCATTAATGAAGTAACAGGTAGAAAGAAAACTAGGGAGGGTCAGGTTTCAGGGGCAAGTCCAGAAGAAAGGGTAACTACATGGTTTACTCACTTCCAGAACCTCCCAGGTACAACACCAAACGTGGAAGACTCGGAAGAACACATCCCTATCATATTTTCGGACCTTTCCATTGAGGATGGACCCTTTACTGCCGCTGAATATGCCAAAGTCAAGACCTCATTGAAACAAGGTAAAAGTGCAGGGCCAGATAACATTCCTCCTGAGGTGTATAAGAACTGTGAGTTTGATAACATAATCTTAAAGATATGCAAAACCCAAACAATGGTCTCTATCTAACATCATTCCAGTTCCTAAGTCTGGAAATCTATCCAACACAGACAACTACAGAGGAATCTTCTTGACATGTATCATAGTGAAGTTATATAACCACATGATACTGAATAGAATCAGGAGTGCCATCGACCCTAAACTACGGTTTAATAAAAATGGATTTCGACCCAAGAGAACGACAGTTACCCAAATCCTGGCTGTCAGGCTCATAATAGAGGAGGCAAAGAAGAACCATCTTCCTGCTGTTTTAACATTCATTGACTTCAAGACAGCCTTTGATTCAGTACATCAAGGCAAGATTATAAAGATACTCAAGGCCTATGGTATCCCGTAGAATCTGCTTCGTGCCATAGAGAGTACACTAATACAAAAGCCAAAGTTGTGACACCAGATGAGGAAACACAAGAGTTTGATATCCTTGCTGGAGTTCTGCAAGGAGACACTTGCACCATTCCTCTTTGTTATTATCTTGGACTATGCGCTTCGACAAGCTACATCAGGGCAAGATTGACATCTCGTCAATATTCCGGCTGTTAGGATTTATAAGTTTCTAATTTCGGCGGCTTGGGTTTGGTATTCTGCCTCTTCTGAAACCCAATCTTTCAATTTCTGCATAGAATCTCAATAGTAGTGTTTTTCCTTTAATACTGCGTTAGTAAATAGGTGTTCGGGAATCTTTTCTAGGATGTTCGTGTGAAGAGTTCCACTTTCCAATCTGATTGACATTCTCCTTTAATGTAGCGAGATATCGCCAATCTGTATCCAGATCTGGTTTACACGACAAGCGTTTTGGGCACGGCACACCTGATTAAAGCACCCGTGCCAAGATTCTTGGCCTGCAAATGTTTCATTTACATGGCAAATTCCACTGTTAAATGGCATGCCTAGTTTCTGTGATGGGCACTCCTAAAATTAGAAATGGCACCCCTAACCTCACCATCTCTTGATATCGACTCCGACTTTCGACCAATCTCGCTCACTCCTATTATGAGTAAAATCCTCGAAACCTTCCCTTTTAAGTGGCTCCTAAACTCAACTATAGATTCTATTAACCCCCTACAATTTGGATCACTTAAGGGCTCAAGTACAACCATGGCTCTTATTCACCTACTTCACAAATGGTACGAAGCTTTAGATAAGCCAGGGGTGTACATTCGCATATGTTGTCTTGATTTTTCTAAGGCGTTCGACCGCATAAACCATAACATTTTAATGAAAAAATTGGGTCAAATGGAGGTTCATCCTAGCTTCTTATCTAACAGAATCCAAAGAGTGAAAACTGGTTCTGACATTTCCAACTGGGAGTCCATTTCCGCAGGGGTCCCTCAAGGAACTAAACTCGGTCCACTTCTATTTCTGATTATGATTAACGATTTGACTTGCTCCGAAAACTTGATCAAATATGTTGATGATTCCACTACATGGGAGATCTTAACGAAAAACTCGACGTCATCTATTCCATCTAATATATTATTGTGTGAAGATTGGTCAATTCGTAACAATATGTTGCTTAATCCCAAGAAAACGAAAGAATGGTTAGTTTTATGGCAAATCCACCTGGACCATCGCCTATTGTGATTGATGGTAAAACAGTCGTACTCGTTAAAGAAGTTGAGTTACTTGGAGTGCTAATTTCCCATGATCTTAAATAGAATATCCATGTTGATTCAATATGTAAAAAGCATCTAAACGTTTGTTTGCTATTCGTCTACTTAAAAGAAATATCTTCCCAACAGACGTCCTAATTACTGTCTATTGCACATGTATTCGTCCAATAGTCGAGTATGCATGTGAGGTGTGGCATAGTTCCCTCCCTGTTTACCTGAGCGATCAACTTGAAACCCTCCAACGACGAGCTCTTCGTATTATTTTCCCAAATTCAACATATTTGGAAGCTATGTCGAGTGCTAATATCCCTACGTTATTTGATCGTCGATGCCAACTTTCCAATCAACTCTTCCATAAGATGCTTAACTCGACACATAAACTAAACCATCTTCTACCAAGCGCAATAATTAATAAATACAACCTACGTAATCCGACTCCCTTTGAAATACCTAAATGCAGGACGGAACGCTTCAAAAAAAGCTTTATTCCATCAGCCATCAAAGTTTTCAATTCACGCTGACCATAAAGAACGTTATTGTAACTTTAACTTTGGTTTTTGCACGATTTATACATTAAATCTTATTCACTTGGTTTTTTCACACTTGTAATATCACAGTAATTCAACTTTTGTTGCATATGTGCTAATTCAATAAAATCTTATCTTAATATGTTGATGACCATTCGCATTGCCAGCAGTACTTTACATGTACGCCGCACAATGTGTACAGTCCAAGATGACCAATGCCAGCCAAGTTCGTGCAATTCTGTGGTATTATTTCATAAAGAAACGGAGACATAAACATGGGAGGATCATGGGTAGAGAATCATGAACAAATTGATTTTCTGGCTTTATCAAAAAACGAAAGGCATTTTTGTCCTTCATGAATGCTGTGGTACCTTATATTCACAAGCGATACATACGAGATGTTTGGACGCATCAACAAATCGCCACTTGGTTTGACATGGTAACTGTATCATACACTACTAAAACAACGTTCATGTTTATTTTGCACGAAATACAAGAAATTTCTCATCAGGAGATGGTAATGCACAAGGCTGTCTCCGCTCATCTTCGACTTGCTTTAACTCTTTACTAGTTAGCATTGACAGCAGAATACAGAACAGTTGCTCATCTTTTTGGTGTGTCAACTTCATTTGTGTGCATCTGCATTAAAGATGTATGCAAGGCTATTAACCAAAGGCTGTCAAGAGTAATAAAATCCCTTAAATAAATAAAGTAACAAATGGTTCCTTATCATCAAACCCAATTGCTTGCCTAGAGGAATTAACTCCATTATTTTGGGTACTGTCTATCATCTACCACAAAATGATAAACTCTGGCACACTTATTTAATTGCTTGGACTCATCGCTTACAGCTCACCCAAATTCTTCAATTATCGTCCTTGGTGACTTTAATCAGTTTAAAGTGGAGAACTTTTGTCTCTTGAAACTTGTCTCCAAACCAACTCGGGGCAATAATATCCTAGACCAAGCCTACTCTACCTTATCGCAGCATTGCGATGAAGCCTTGATTTTACCACCTCTTGGATTATTTGACCACTTCAGCATCCTTTTCCAACCCACTGGTGAAAGAGCTCCCAGTCTCCCGAATGGGCACGTCCTAAGGCGTGACTGTGGAGTTTCCAAAAAGCAGGCCCTGCTCTCGTCGCTTCAAACAGTAAAATGACCCCACTTTACCGCCTAAACTCTTGCGAGGAGCAGTGCAATGAATACACATATTCCTATACGAGCGGTTAAACTTCATCCTACAGACAAACCTTGGATGACTTCGGATATCAAGAAAGCTATCAAGATGCGACAGCATGCTTGGCTTAAAAGTAATACCCCCTGTACAACTTACATCGTAACAGGGTGATGAAACTTTGCAAAGAGGCACGTCGTCGTTTCTTTCATGATAGTGTCAACCATTTGTATAACTCCAACCCAAAGAAATGGTGGGACAACATAAAACATGTCAGGCAGAGCCGTACTCAGAAAATTTTACAGGGGGTGTAAGCTCACTTCAACCGACTGACGCACCAGCTTGTACCGACTACATCCTATCGATCGAAGCTTGTTAAAACAGTGGCGGATCCAGGATTGTTCAAAAGAGGGTATCTTCGCGGCCATGCCGCGAACCCACTGGGGGGGACATGCCCCCAGGAAAATTTTTGATTTTGCAATGCCCAGAAGTGCTTTTCCGGCGATTTCTGACAAGCATTTTTGCGAAATTAGGGCACCACGCCGTTGCTAAAAATGCACGATTACAAAGGGGCATTTAATATAAACTCAGAAATAGTACAGAAGAATACACTTTAGCCTTTAGGCATCTGAAAACGTCCATCGTTTTATCTTGGAACCCATGTTAAAATATCTGAGTGCATGCAAACTGGCTTTTGCAATGAAAATTGGATAAGCTGCCAAAACAAATCGGTCATTTATCACTCCGACTTCTTCGTCTTGACATGGTAAAAAACAGAAAACACTTGTTTGCGGAATTTTAAAGGTTGGCGCGCGTGGATCCGCCACTACAAAATATTGTCTTTCCGTTGGGTGCCTACTAAAATGACCCTGGTCAGCTGGTGAAATGGTTAATTAGTCCTACGTCGTTGTGAGTCTTACATTTGGTAGTTTTAAATTAATTTAAACTGATAAGTGCTAAACGTTAATGATTCTACTTGTCCGTGTTGAATCGAACACGTCTAAAATATAATTTCTGCCGACTAAAATAGAACTTCTGCCGACTGAAACTCGTATAGAGATTTTTGGGGGCGTGTCGCACCCCCCTAGCTCCGGGCCTGATGTCAGGCCTATCTAAGCCTGCTCCGCTGTCAAGTATGATCGTGCGTAGTCCGTTGTGAGGCATTTGGACCTTGCCAAGTTCATTTGGTAAAGTGGCTGACGATATCCTGCAACTCGAGTACACCTCTATCTCAGTACCGTGCACGCCTGACGAGTATATCGTCAGCCCCAAAGCAGTTGAACGCGCCCTTACCGAGATTAAAGAGCGCAAAGCCAACGGACCTGATGAAATCCCTAATTGGCTATTAAAGAACTTTTCCTCACTTGTATGTCATCCTGTGTGCGCTATCTTTAAAGGAGCGGTGTCACCGCGTGCGCATCTATTCTGCACATATGTATCTACAAATCGGAAATTGTCGGAAATCATTCGGAATATTATTCCGCCATTAGATGAGCGAAGCCACCGAAGCAAAACGTTGTCAACATGGTAGGTAAAAATTTGCATTTTCACTTATGTATTTGCATATTTATTGTTGAGTTGACTATATTATTATTTTATAGACAAGCCGTTGTGATTGGAAGAGTTCTTGCAGCGTCAAAAGGAAAGTAAATGGGAAACGAGGCTGTCCTTGCAAGGGATTAAATGTGGACTGCTCAGCCGAATGCAACTGCGGTACTGCTAAAAAACCTTGCACAAATAGGGTAAGCCTGTCGAGAGAAGATCTATTTATTCATACATTGACATTATCATACAAAAGCCTTCAATTTGACGATTTCTTCTATCGTTTTGTTTCAGGCAACGGCAGACGACAACTCTACAGTAAGGACAGTAAATCGTACACGAACGAAGCAGGGCAAATCGAGGGGCTTTCGTCTAAGCCACGATCCAGTGGCGTCCGAGGAAACGCAGAGAGAAAAGGAACACAAAGATGTCAAGGTAGATTCGATCGGTATTAAAATTTGAAAAAGTTTTTTTGACTGGTTTAATAATATTTTTAAAGGCCTTTAATTTTAAAAGCTTTTGGACAAATTTACCCAAACATATGTTGTATATAAAGCCTGTAACTATATAAAGCTTTACAATAGAGGCCATAATATGCATTGTTATTTGGCTTACACATAGTGAGGCTTGTATACAGTATAGTATATAGTTGCTCATATTATCATATATTTTTATGAAGATGTCAGTATGACATTTAATGTAAACAACAGCATTCCCTGTCCAAGCATAAACAGATGGCATTTATATTTACATGACATGTACAGGGTGTATCAAAATAATTGAGACCTTTTTTGTAAAGGCTCTAATTTCTAAAGGTCTCAATTTTTATAATACACCCTGTATACATGGTGAAGAACTTACCGGTATATACAGACTTATACACATGGGATTTTAAACACAATCATGCACAAAAACTTAAATAAAACTTGCAGATATGTGAAATTTTAAATATAATATTAAAATCCTGGGGGGGGGGGGGGGGGAGAGTGAAAGGTGATAAGTTTTCATTCATTAGCATTTTAATAAATGGTATGTACAGTTTTGTCCATGATTGTACAGAAATGTGTTTTGCAGCACAAATTTTGATGCAGTTGTATCCATAGCATATGTTTTGCAATTATTATAGAAACTGTCATGTGATTATACTTCATACAATTTTAGGATTTTATTGCAACACTTGGTGAAGATCAAGTGAGGAAGCTTGCAATTCGAGGTCTGAGAAGAGGGATTGGTAGCATGGACTACATCGAAACATTAATGATTATGGAGGATGACCTTGATGAAACTGAAAATCTTGGAGAGTTTGGAGAGTCCTCAACTGAACACCTGGATATCAGGCCACAGCCAGAGGATGTACCATCAACTAGCCAAGACCCAAGTCATCCCCAGAATGAAGATCCAGTTCAACAGGATCCCTTAATTCCAAGTAATGTGCCAGATTGGTGTGTTTGTGGGAGATGTCACCCTATGCCACAGGAAATAGAAAATAAGTGCTGTAAATTGAAAAAATGTATAACACTGTCTTCTCGTTTCACCAAGTTATCTCTCGACCCAGATGTGCTGGAGTTGTGCATTAGGAACACTGGGGATATACGCAATGACAGGGAGGATAATAGCACAAGGGCATTCCGGAAAGCTGCATATAGACAATTCATTCTTGCACGTCATGGTCACCTCGGGAAAGGAAATAGAAGAGTCTGTCCATCATGTGTGGTTTTAAAAATAAGAGAACAATTTCCAAGTATTACTGGAGTTTATATGGGGTATAGAGAGAACTAGTTATTTAATTGATATTCATAGCACATGAATTTATTCTACCATTACATTTTGGTTTCTGCACTGGCTTATATTGTATACTTTGTTGAAAAACAAAACATTGGCAAAACTACATATACTGTAACATATAGAAAGCCATCACAGTTTATTTCATCTGCAAAGAATATCAGAAGGTGACCACTTACCGTACATGTACAGTCATGCCAATAGAAGCATTGTGAAAAATGTTGATTAATTCTTTTGACAAACTTGAGCAATTCATTTCTCAAAATTGTTCCTCAAAATAAATTGAGATCTTCCTGTTCAAATTAGCCAATCAACTACAAGTTTCCTATGATGTTTCCTATGATTGGATAAGCAAAGGAAGTTAGCAATATTTTGTTTAAAATTCATCAACTGAATTGTTCAACATTGTTTGCAATGCTCTTATTGTCACAACTGTAATCACTCTACACATTTAGTGAAACTCTATAATTTATCTACTATATGTATATTATGGTATCAAACACTCTTGATAAATGGTATTTTGGAAGCCATATACAAACCTCGCAGTTCTGCTTTTATAAATCTAATTAAATATGTGTTGGATACAATTTTTAAGTGTCTCTACCATGTAAATGTAGCCTATAGTTTACTTTGCAAATCTGCTTCTTCGTGCAGCAATTTCCTTTGTGGGTGGTGGTGGTATGAGCAGTGGTTGGGGGAAATAAGGGCTGGATCACTCTTGTTCATGTCAACAGCTTGTACTACACCATCAAAATCAAAATATCTTCTCAGTATTTTTGATATGAGCACTGGGATGTATTCGTACCCTTTTTCACATTTGATTATCTTGACATCCCACTGCCTGGTTCTCGGGTTGTACTTTCTGGTCACCATATCCTCACCTGACTGCGATTTCTTTTGTGGAAGGCCCAGATAGTAATTCCAGTCTATGACTGTCAGTTGTCTTCTAGCTTTGTATGCTTTGTACCTACAAATTGTCAATTTTTAAAATTACTTCCCAGCATAATAGTACTTTTATACATTTTACCTTAAAACATTTCCATCAGACAGCTTCAGTTTCCCTAGTGACATATGCCATTTTAAAAATAAATATGACTTTGCCAAAAAAGTAAAAAAACAAAGGTTTTTCACAGAGACAAAGATTATATTTTTTGAACTGAACAGCTGTAATTTTATACTGGAAAAACTTACGTGAAAGGTGTTCGCTTTGGGGTGTAAACCAGGCCAAGACTGTTGGCACACTCGATACCACCAGTATGCCTAGAAGAATGAGAATAAAAGTGTCTGTAGTTACTGTTTTGTAAATGTGAATGAAAAATAATACAGGCATTAAATCCAGGGCAGATACTGCATATAGGCTCATTTCACAGTGGAGTGCATGACAATGTGGGCAAAATATTTTAATCCTTACCTAAAACGGGTATAGTACTTGAAGCTGGCAAGTAGCTGTTGATTCAAAATGACTTTTTGTAGCTCAATAAAATCATTATCCCGACGATCAAACCAAGGGAGAGCTTCTTCATGGTCACATTGGCCTTCAAGCCACTGGTGCTTATTGCAAATATGGTGGAGCAATCCAATCCATTTATCCTAAACAAATTTTAAATACATGTGTAACACGGAACAAACGTTGATTCAGTGTCGGCCACAGTGTTCATAAATATCAGACATTTGTGTTTGCCAGGGCTCTCAAAAGTTTAAAACGTCGATATACTTTCTACTGTTATTTACAGTTTGTTTTGATCAACACAAATTTTGTTGACAGTTTGTTGAGATTATGGAATTTCCACTGAATTCCGGCAAGGATTTGTTAAAAAAAATTAAGCTGGAAAATGGGATTAAGACACCCCCTCCCCCATTGAGGACCCTCTTTGGAGTTTTCACTTAGTTCTGTGCTGGTACAAATTAAGAAAATTTGCAGTTAAGCAAAGAAAATACCTTCATTAGTCTTAGTGCTTCATCGTCAGAGGTGGATTCATCTTTTCGACATGCACTTCAGCAGTGCCAGAAATGTCTGACAATATGCGCTGACCAATCCTTGATTTTATGCATTGCTTTGGGTTTGCTCATCTACATAGCACAAATTAAAATCACAGTGCTTTTAAAGTTTCAATTTATACACATGAATGGCATGTGTTTTAGACTTTTTCTATTCTTAATTTATTTTTGCTGAAAAGCAAATTCCAATACTCTCCTACAATAGTACAATGCACTCTGATATATGATAGACAAACCTTAGCTAGACATTTCTTAATGCTTTTAGATTTGTGCCAAACATCCAAACTATACACAATATCTTGGTATTGGGATTGTGAAATTTAAAAAAATTAATTTAGTATTTAACCATTTACACAAAATATGTTTATACTGTTTTATGTACTTTATATCAGCTCCCACATCATCAACAAACAACCATCAACATAATGTGAAGTAAACTATTATTGTAGTACAGTATACTACCAAAGAGAATAATCAGTAATTTGTGAATAATGAGAATTTATTACCTTTCACAGTGGGATATATCAGATAGTGCAACCATTGAATCAATGATATTGGCATGTTGTCGCTCTCCTTGTATGGGAGATACCGAGGGAAGAATAGTCAGCTGTGAATTATGCAAGTTCTCTCTACTTTTTAAAGGAGTAGACATTGCAGGACCTAAAATAAATGTAGTGTAATTTGAAACCATGGTATAAACATATGTATATATTGATAATAATACTGTCTAGATTTTTTTCGATTACCAGATATACATGTATCAGATGTATGTCATTAAAAGCATCCTCAAATTAAAGCTTCATTACAGGGTAGATATTGTAGAATTACAAATCTAGAACATATAAACCGTCTGACAGTACATATAATTTTATATGCAGCATTGAGCATGCTTGCCAGCATGCAATAGGACTATATGAGACGACACATTTTCAACAAAGTCACAATTCACAAAAAAACTCTTCAAATATACATGCACACACTTGTGCAGTAAATCTTTATTTCGCTACTGTATTAAAAATCTCGCTAGCTTTTGATATTTATAATCGCGGATGCATTGGGTCGTGATTTAAATACCTTGTGCTTGTTGTTTATCAACATAAACATCTGAGCCATGATCGCTTTGTTGAGGAGTATTTGACGTTCGTTTCGTCGCCGCGACTCATTGAGATCGGACCTTTAACAGTTGAATAATAAAAATTTAAACACATATACATCGATGTTCTATACATTCAATCAAATTCAAACATATTTTATATGACTATCCTTACCTTCTATACTCTAAAGATAGCAGATGGGCAGCAAAATCACTATCGTTGCACTCATTGTATCCTGCCTCAATTTTTGCTCCTTTCCATGCATCGTATATACTAGGAGCTAAATAAATCCTTTTATGGCGATTACTCCAAGAATTTTGTCGACTTTCTGTTTCAAGGAACTTTCTTTTTCTCCCCGAATTCGCTCGTTTGCCCCCATGCGTTCCACCAGATGTGGACGCCATCTTGGATATTAAAACTTGAAAACGTAAAGCTTTACGTTTTCAAGTTTGCAATGCGCAGAACTAGATGTGCCCGCGATGACACCGCTCCTTTAACTCATCCATCAGACATGGTCATATACCCCTGCTGTGGAAATGTGCTGACGTCTTACCCCTGCCTAAGATTTCTAAACCAGTCTCTATAAACCGTGACCATAGACCAATTTCCCTGACTTCTATTCTCAACAAGGTGCTAGAAAGGTTTATTTTCCAGTGGTTGTCTGCCATCATCCTACCACATATCGATCCATTTCAGTTTGGCAGTGTCGATAAGTCCTCAACGATGCTCGTCCTCGTCCACCTTATCCACCAATGGCTATCTGCAATTGAGACCCCCAAAACCTTTGTTCGGTACTGTTCGATCGATTTTTCTAGAGCGTTCGACAGGATGGACCACAACATCTTAATCCAGAAACTTCGACTGCTCAATATTCCACCTGTATTATTGAACTGGTGTGCAAGTTTTCTATTGAACCGACACCAGCGTGTAAAGTTGGGTAAGTCCAAATCCAACTGGAAATCTATTCATGCTGGCATACCCCAAGCTACCAAATTGGGCCCTTGGTGAATGACCTATCTTCTGAGTTACCAATATATAAGTACGTGAACAACTGCAGTGTTTTTGAAGTCGTATCCTTGGGGAGTGGTGGGTGCGTCACTTCAACCCTCCAGAATCAAATCGATCAAATTGCCAACTGGACGTCCACTAACAACATGAAGCTTAATATAAAGAAAACCAAGGAGTTTATCATGTCATTTGTAAAGAACCAACAAACATTGGCGCCCCTCACAATCAACATCCGTAACGTTTTCTTTAGTGAATACACTAACAAAATGTTTGTTTAATAATTCGGATTTAGCACTTCCTTCACTGATTACTTTCCCATTAGCTTTAAGATCAGCGACTCCAGGATTTTCTTGCTTCAACTGGTTAATGTATGTCCAAAAACGTTTCGGGTTTTCTTCTATTGCTTTACCGACATATGTATCTCTTGTAGCTTTCTGATTTTTATGCATGCGCTGTCTGGCAGACCGAAAATCATCCCAGTGACGTGGATTTCCCGATCTTTTTGCTTTATTATACAGTCGTTGTTTAGATCGAGCTAGGCGTCTCAGCGAACGGTTAAACCATGGTAGGTTATGGCGAGAGTTTGTCATTTTATTAGGAATACAGGAATCCATTATGATATGTACACTTTCCTCAACCCTATTCCATTTTTCGTCAGCAGATGCGTTGTTGTATTCTGTATCAAGCTTGTGGGCTAATATTTTTAATTCCTCTTTAATGCGATCTGTGTTAGCTCTCTTTCTAAAGTACACTTTACGTTTTACATTTCGCTTCTTCCGGTGAGAGGTACGCAATTTAAAAAATACCATGTCATGGTCGCTTATTCCAGGTGCTACTTTCACGCCATCTATGATGTTTACATTATTAGTAAACACAAGGTCTAAAAGATTTTGTGTATTACCTTGTCTCCTAGTAGGTTCTTTAACGAGTTGGTTAAGATTATGGTCATCGACTATTTCAAGGAGTCTCTCCGAAGTGGTAGGATTACTCGAGATCACATTGTTTTCCCAATCTATATTTGATTTTAATGATTTTAATGATTTTAATGATGACAAAATTTGCAAAGAAAAATTAAACATTGCATTACCTGCTAGTAGTCAAGCTAATCATGGCAGGCAATGAAAGGCGCGTTGAAGTCCCCGGCAATAATGATGTTACATTTATGAAGCTTGTCACCCATCTTCAATAAAGAAGCGTCCAATTCCTCGAGGCTCTTCGTATCACATACATTCGGTCTATAATAAGATCCAAATAAAACCGACTTCGATCTCGTACCAGCCACTTGACATTTTGCCCAGATAATTTCGCAATCTGTGTCTAATTCTGCACAATGGGTGATAATTAAATCTGCCTTTGTCGCTAGAAAGACTCCCCCGCCATGATTATCACCAACTTTGTCTTTACGAAGCACTTTATAATTTGCCGGGAAAACTTCACTGCTAAAGATATCTGGTTTCAACCAAGATTCATTTCCAAAGATAATATTGGGCTTATGTTCTTCGATAACTGCTGCAATATCAGTGACTTTGTTTCTCACGCTACGGCAATTTATCAGCAAACATTGTAATTTCCTTCGCTTGGCTGCTTTATCCTGCTTAGTATATTGTGCTTTGTCCTGTTTAGTATGTTGTAAATTAGCATGTCTATAATTTGGCGAGGAAGTTTGAAAATCAGGATCGTTTAGCGGATCGAAGCGATTTGGTGAACAAAATAAATCGACAGAATCATTGAACAATAAGTCTGCAGACACATTGGGAAGACCACACTGCGGACATATCCATGCACACGAGGAGTTCGCAAAGATCTCATACGTTTCCTGAGATATCTCACAACACTTTGTATGATACCATACATCACATTGGTCACATTGGATACCTGGTTGATTCGTTTTCACTGATTTACTACAGATACCACAAGGACATTTGTCGCCAGGATTTATTTCCACATCTCCTCCAAGCAATAGTAGCATATACAAAAGTGAGGGGCTATTTGGTCGCACTCGATAATTTCCATTCAAATTACTCATTCGGAAGAAGCCATGTAGAATATTACATCCGATAGATATACAGGTTTCGCTCTGAGAAAATAGAACGCAGAAAGTAGGATCCGAAGGTCCCTGAGGTTCCACAAAATAATATCCCGTAATCTTGATCCATTTTTGCTCAGATAAACTGGTCAAAAATACAATTATGAGCGGAGCCCAAAATTGCATGACCGCCATCATCGAACATTGAACCAATGTATCGTTTCAACTGGACAGAAATCTGAATTTGGCTTGGCAAATATTTTCCCATCAGATTCATCTTCACCGAGTCCGCCTTGGTGGTTCTTTGTTGATGGGATTGAACCTGCAGCTTCCCAGTTTAGCTAAAAAAATAGCTTTCCTTCCGGCGTGGACCTTGAAACAAGCATGGCTGGTTTCAGTTGCCTCTGGTTTTCTCTTCCTCGTCTACCCAAATAAAAACACAGATAGAACCACACTGTGCGAAGGAGTTGTGCTGGGTCCTTAGTATCAGCTGGACCTAATTCGCCACTACGAAACAGCAAGTTTATCTGCTTTTTCGTTACTGGTTTTTTATGTACCAACCCTGCAATTTTGCCCGTCTTCCTCAGATCTTTAACGAAGGCATCGAGAACGGCATTTGCTTCGGAAAAGGTAGGGTCACCAATTATTGAAAACCCTTTGTTATATGGTGGACTTCGTAAAAACCTGTCAACGGCCGCGCGAATCGTTTTCAATGTGTTTTTTTTGTAGTAAGAACCATCTTTTTGTCTGGCAGACGTGTAAAAACGTTTCAAACAAGAATTCAGCTCACTTTTTGACATCTCAGTAATGTATAAATTCTCAGATATATTCGAACAAGTAAACCAATCTAAAATTAAAAAGTATTTTGAAACACTGTTTTTGTTTTCATTTCTGAAAAAAATTGACACACCTCTCCATGTCATTTTGAATCAACTGCGTTTTAAGGTATTTTTTTCTTTGTATATTGACTTGGTTGAATGGTACCTACCATAAAATATTTTCATGCCATATTGTGTTATTCTTTTAGTGTTTTTTGGTGTTGTTTTCTCAAGCAAATCCTTAATTTCTTGTTCATTTACTTCTGCAAAACGTTGAACCGCCATTTTTTTTCATTACTACTGATATATGAGCTGATAGCCTACTAGTAGAAGAACCAATCAAATTGCATAATAGCTCATATACCGTGGTTGTCTATATACACACACACATACATATATACATATATACATACATATATACATATATATATATATACATATATACATATATACCTTTCCTTGCCACATGTTGTTGCAACCGTTCTTTCTTTGTGCATGTTGTAATCAATGGCTGCTATCAGATTACGCACTTTGTACCCTACAAATCTATGCCCTACAAATCTATGAAACATAACATGCAGTAAAGTACATTTGTTTCTGAAGTACTTTATTCTTCAGAATTACGCTCTAGTTCCCACTAACAATGACATGCAAGTCAAGGCCAAGTGTGAAGTTATAATATATTTATATTGCAACTTTTCACTTGGCCTCTACCTGGAGTTATTGTTCATGGGAGCTAGAGCATACTTTTGAAATGGTCTATTTAACAAATTAAATGTTTTGTTGTAATTTTTGTCATCGAATGTTCTGTTTTTTATTTCAATTTGT
Organism: Chrysogorgia sp. JL179-B06; assembly: GCA_035772405.1. NCBI lineage: Eukaryota > Metazoa > Cnidaria > Anthozoa > Scleralcyonacea > Chrysogorgiidae > Chrysogorgia > Chrysogorgia sp. JL179-B06. The sequence goes on along the minus strand of JAYKKM010000495.1, from coordinate 1,131,748 downwards.
TTTGCTCTGATCATATTTTGATTATAGTTCTTAAAACTATATTAAATTATAGTTCTTAAAACTATAAACAAATTAAATTGGTGTACAAGTTGAGATAAGACTCTCAAAAATGATAGAAAATCTTTTGTTTAGTATTGCAAAAAAAAACTGAATATAAGAATTGTCGCTTTGGAGCATACATAAGGATGTGATTATGAAACGACTCGAGATTACCAGTGTGTCTAAAGTAAACAATGTGAAAAGAAATCAATTTAACTATAACCGAGAACGATTCAAGTTAAAACAATGCAACTATCGCCTTAATGTCATTGTCTAACACTAAGAAATAAACTGAAATATTACCATATATTCCAAGCATAATAGAATTATGGTTTGTTGACTTCAGCTTTTGTTTTGTTGATATGCTGCTGTTGTGTTGTTGATATATAAACACTATAAGTATATATAATATATAAACAACAAATACTTCTTGAATATATTAAAATATTTCTAGCTCAGTATTTGTTTTGTTGATACCGGATTGCTGTGAATTTAATATTGTAAATGAAAGAACCAATGAGCAATATTTATAAAAATTTGATATTTTGTTTACATCCGAGTCATGAAGCATAGAAATAAACAGAACATTTATATATAGGTACGTAATCTAATACAAATCTTTGAATTTTATGTTGACGTGCAGTGGTTTGAGTGTGAGTAAATAATTTCCTGACTCAAACAAATTTTCTATTTAATCGTAAGTCATAAATCAACAAAAACATATTCGAAAACTATACAAGAAATGCTATAACTTACAAAGAAAAATACCCAGTATGTCTGTAGTATCAGAGCATGTCTTGCAGATTTATCTTCGTTATGGCATTCATAACACATACCTTCACGTTATGACGTGCAGGCTGGCCTACTGAATCTTCATTCACCACGTTTTACTTTCCAAAAACATTCTTCGATTGGGTTGAGATCTGGTGAGTACGTTGAGGTGTATAACAGCTCAATGCCCATGTCGTCCAACTACTCTTCCAGAATTTGAGCTCTGTCGTAGTGATGACAAAATAGGTTATCCATCACTATTATATCACCAACATATATGCTTGGCAGGCCAGTTGTTACATTCAAGGATTGTCCAAAATTTCAAGAATTCTACTGTATTTGTTGCACCCTAGAACCCTATGGTTATCATGGTGGACAGTCATGCTAAACAAGCATTCCTTGGTATTTTCTGCTGTTATTATAAAGCATGTGAAATAAGACCGACTCAAAAGAAAAATTCTTGGTAGTTGTCTTTTATAGACCCCGTCAACAAATTATGATTACACTTAGTGAGAAATTAGGTGATTGTACCTTTCTCACTACCTCCACGCACCTTTGACCAACTGGCATTGGTCTGGCAATTTAATCCCTGCTTCATCAAAACTTCACATGGTACGGGTCTTGCACATGAAGATAATTCATAAAAAATTGGATATACAAAATATTGTTGGCGTTTAACCTTTCTGCTGTGATCTTAGTTATCTTTTTTCTTGTATAACGTCGACCTGGAGGCATTCTGTTGGGTTGCTATATTGTCTTCACAGTGTTAAGCAGCAACTTTAAAATTTTCAGAAATCTGAGTATAAAGAACAGGAATAAATCGCGTTACTCTATCTCCACCTTTTCCAATATCTTATCAATAATACTTCTCCTTAAGTCGTCTGATAAAGGTTTTCCAACATCATATGTGCGTCCGGCCTTACTAAACTTGATCATCGTTTACATGACATTTGTTTATAATATCTCATGTTAAATATTCTCACTTTGGAACTCTGTCAAAACTCGATAGCAACATCACATTTTGCCCTTGGTAACAATAAGTTATGTCCAAACAACCAAACGTAAGCTTATGAATGCAAGCTTCAAGCTCGACTGCGAATGGCTGTATAGCTTTCACAGCAGTTATGGTTATTTCTAAAGATATCAATAGAGCAGAGGTGGTTCAATTTTGAATGTTTTTAAGCCTGTCAGGAAAGAGTTAATGTAGTTCTTATGGGATTATATTGATTTTCATTAGTCACAAGTTCCTTTTCCTGATTTTGTTCATTTAATGAGTTGCATCATTGTCACAACTCCTATCCTTACTTGCTATACTTCCCATTCTAATTACAAAGTTATCTAACTAATTGACATTCAACAACAGTGACTCCAAAATAAATGCTTATTCATTATTACACATGTATCTGGAATACTTCCTCCCTGAATTATTTAAAAAAAATTAGTTGAGTTATCTCCTCATATACTTTACTACTGTAGGTGATTATGAGATGGAGAATAGGTACATTGACTCGGAAACAAGTTCAGATGAGCTTGTGTCAGTCATTTTGACAGTGATGGAAGCAACTCCAACAACAGTTTAACTATGTTTAGTAGCGATGATTATGATAACCAAGAGTATGACGATAGTGACAATAACTGTGAAGAGGTCCATAAAGCTCAACATTCAGACCATGGTTCTGCAACCCTCGCCGTCTTGTCATGTTTCCTGAGAAATAACCTATCAGCCAGTGCAAACAAGGATATATTGAAAACTTTTAAAACTGTTTTTCCTTAAATATCTCTTCTTCGAGACATAACTTATGAAACCATTTGGTCTAAGATAGATTGTTTGGGAGTCAAAGAGTATTATTACTGTACTTCTTGCAATGTTCTATTTCCTTTCATGGATGAAACCGTCTTCAAGTGCACTGATAATTGCCCAGGTCTATGTTATAAAGGAGCGATCGAAGATCAGCTTAAAGTGGGCAGACAACCCAGAAACTGCTGAAATACTTACTGCAAACGCCAGGTAAATTGCTTCATGTAGCTCTACAAATTAAGACCATTTATAGATTTTGCAAATTGTTACTTTCTTGGGTATAATGGAAGATATTAAGAAGACAAAAGCAAATTTAGAAAAGCAAAATCAAAGATCCGTAAAAATTGTTAGAGACGTAACAGATGGAATGGCCTATCAGGTGGTGGTTGGCAACATGTCATTAATAGAACCCGATTTAAATCTTACTGCCACATTCAACACAGATGGAACTAACTTGTATTCTTCATCAAATATTGAGCTTTGGCCAATATTTTTGGCCATTGATGAGTTGTATCCAAGTTTGTGCTTAGCCACCCTTTCACCATTTTGTGTGAACATTTGGCAAAGAAATTAACAAATTATCCAACAATGGTTTTACTGTCAGTATTGTTAAAGTTTCAATTGTCTGTGTGAATTGCTGAATATGATGTGCTACGTCGGAACGTTTGCTTGCATCATCTGCAATGAAAAAGGAGAAGTCTCAAAACAGGGAAGAGGGCATGCTATGACATTCCCTTATAATGAGAACTGCCGTTCAAGATCCGAATCAGCAATGGAAAAAGGCACGAAAGCAAAGGCTGTGTTGGGCTTCAAAGAACCAAGTCGTCTTTCCCTTTTGGAGTCATTCAACATTGCTACAGGAATGGTTCCTGCTTAAATACATTGTATTATTTTAGGCATCACAAAAGTTCTCCTCTGTAAATGTTTTTCATCAACTCAAAGTAAATTCGAATACTTTGTAGGACACCGTTTGAAATATATCTATAGTAGACTTCAAAGCATCAAGCTCCAGACTTTATGGATCAATTACCATGGGATTACCATGGGATATTGAGAAGATTATGGTAATTTGAAAGCTACCAAATTGCAAGCGTGGTTGTTATTTTATTCACTACCATGTCTGTTTGGTATATTGCCACAGAAATATCTGGAGCACTTCCCACTGCTTTCAGAAGCTATATACTTGCTACCTGTCGATTGTATTACAGAGGAAGGGTTCTGTAGAGCAGAAATTATTCTTTAAAATGTTTACAAGGAATTCTCTACCCTGGTGGATCATGTGGCTTAAACGTGCACAATGCTGGCATTTATCTAGTTCATTTTGTACGTTTGTGGGGTCATTTATGGGCCTGGAGCTGTTTTGCATTTCAAGATGCAAATGCAATGGTTCTGTAAAGCGTTCATGGAACTACAGATCGTGAAAATTAAAGAGGTTACCACCATGCTTCATCACGTGGAAAAAACGGGAAAAAATTGCAAAATATGGACAAAAACAACAAAAGTTTCAAACTGTGAAGTTGTCAGTACATGCACTTTTCCCATTTGTATTAATTTATTTATTTGCAAAGGGTTATTTTAGTTGATATTGATTTATATGGATTTTGCGATTTACTATAGGTAGCACTCATCCATTTCCTGAAGAAGAATTTTGGATTTGTCAACAAGTTGCAAGAGTTGTGAAATGTGGTTGGAGACTTTTTTCGTTTATTTATAAGAATGAAAAAGAATGTGTTTTGCAATTCTTTTGAAAGACAGAACTGTTGGAGCTATTCAGTATTTTCTTTTAACCAATCCATACGCAAGGTTCATGCTGTTATCACAAGATCTAACATTGGAATTCCATCTTTTCTTGATACGTTGCTGGAGGGAATCATTTGACCTCTGTAAAGGTGGGGATTAGAACCCAACTAAATTTATTGTATCAGTAGATGACCATGAATATGAAGAGACATTATTTTTATCGATCCTCAACCAAGTAATAGTCGTTCTTGCATTTCACAAGTACCATATTCTCATGGCCACTCCGTATTTCGTTTGCATTGTAAAATAAGCAAAAATATTTTGGCTCCAGAACATCGAAAATAAAACGTAGTTTAAATCCACACAAGCTACTACAATGTCTAAGAGAAAACATTGGATTTTCAGCACGCACTAGTTTTATTTAATGTACTAATAGTTGTTCACCCAGGTGCGAAGCACCAGCTGAAGACCTGAGGGCTAATATCGACCGGCGTTTAGTCCCTAATTGGCAGTCAAAGGGGTTAGGTTAGCATTAGGGTTAGAACAAGGTTAGGACACGTTCGTGCGTCCTGAATTTGCAACGGTTTTTTTGGTTGGTTAAATTTGGCGTTTAAATTAAATTGACGCAAGCACGATAAATGCCTTTGCGCAGGATGAACGCGCCATTACTCGACAGATAATTATTCATACCAATAGAGAAGCACAAATCAAAAGTACATATGTTTTGTTGGGGTATACGGTGAATGAAGCATTTTTTAATTGAAGTAAATTTGGCGTTTAAATTAAATTGACGCAAGCACGATAAATGCCTTTGCGCAGGATGAACGCGCCATTACTCGACAGATAATTATTCATACCAATAGAGAAGCACAAATCAAAAGTACATATGTTTTGTTGGGGTATACGGTGAATGAAGATTTGATTTGTGTTCAAAAAGTTCATAAAATGCCGTGTTCAAGAGATACAGTATCGTCGGCAGAAGTCAAGTTCGTAAATTTTAAATGGCGTCAAAAGGTAAACCTGTTGTTAGTAATCAGTTACAAAGATAGTTTTGCAAATATGTCCGAGTATGTTATTCAGGCTATCATTTGATGTATAGCATGAGTTGCTTCTGCAGTTAGTAGTTCAAAAGATATCATCGTCGGTATATCTAATTATTTATCGGAGTTTGTGAATGCAATACGGGTGCCGTTTCGCTTTTTAAAGCTGTTAATGTCAGAGGCTGTTAATCAAGCTTTCATTAGATATGTAGAATGAGCTCTTAGAGTTAGTACTTCAAAATATATCGTGGTCGGAACGAAATAAAACAAAAACGCGAGTCTGACAATCAAGAAATCAGCTGAAGGGCCTCCACTTTATCGTTTATTAACTCTTTGATTTGAGTGACGAAGGGATTTCGCTCCAAACTTGGAATAGACCTCTTACACACTATTTCTGCAGTGCACCAACCTTTAAGAGATCTGTATTTCTACACTGCCTAGTTTCATACACAGTATGCAGAACAACATAGTTGTTATAGTACTCTTCAGTCTCCAGACTTCAATAAAACAACCATGTTAGTTGTACTGTATATATTCCTCAGTAATCTTTAGATAAAGAGTTGAGATAAGATTACAAAAGATGAGAACGGTAAAGCAAATGGTAGTGTGGGTAGATTAGAAGAGGCATATGCCACCAAGACAGCGTTAGCCGTGCAGGGAGGCCCGATGGGACAGAAAGTACTAGGACTAGCTTGTGATTCTGAAACAGACAAGATTAGTTTTGATCTTCATGGGTGTAACCAACAAAGCGCTCCATGTTAAGTTTGTTGGCTGGTTTGTTTGATCCCTTGGGGATCTTTAGTCCAGTCATAGTGAGTATGAAAATACTCTTTTAGCAGTTGTGTAGTGTTAAATTAGATTGGGATGAAGTGATCGGTGGAGAAGAAAGGACAAGATGGGAAGTGTGGATCAGCGATTTGAGAAGGGCTAAACAGTTTAGAACAGTTTAGTGCGTTTACGAAGATCCGGACAGCAAAACTGCATTGTGTTGGATTCGGAATAATGGTGAGTGGAAACAGTTTGTCCGACATAGGGTTAATGAAATCCTCCGCTTAACAAGCGCAGTGGTGACATTGCCCTGGTTCTAGAGTGGTTCTAGAGGCGTGACTGCGACTAAACTGAAGGGTGATGAACTCTGGTGGAAGGGCCCAGCCTTGTTGTCCCATGGGCCAGATGAGTGGCCGTCCTTATGCGATCAGGATGGTCACACGCAGTAGCAATGACAATAGGGGTGGAAGTGTCACCAGGTATCGGCAATGTGCTAGACTTAGCTAGATTCAGCCAAGTTGGATGGCTAGTACGAGTAACGGCATAGGTAAAACGGTTCGTGACCAATTTGAGAGCATGGATTAGAAAGAAGAGCGCAAAGGCACATTAACTGTTAGTGAATTAAGAGGCAGAAAAGGATTGGGTTATTGTGGCCCAAACGAAACTTAAGGTGAAACAGAACTTCACGCAAACAGTACAGCAGCTAGCTATAGTAGACGATGCGGGGATCTTATGGTGCACAAGTAGATTAGTGAATTCAGATTTAGAAACCGAAGCTAGAAAAGCTATTATTTTGCCTAGAGATCACCTATTAACTAGGTAAGGTTGATCATCAAAGAGTGCCACGGTAGAGTACACCACAGTGGGTTGAGGGCGACACTACTGGCCGAATTGAGGGCAAAATGCTAGAATTTAGAGTTAGAGAGTCGCCACCATTTTACAAAGTAGGCGTAGACTTTGCCGGTCCTTTGTATGTTAAAAGGACCACAGGAAAGTCTACATTGCTTTGTTTTCATGCTGCGTGACTAGAGCGGTACATTTAGAACTTGTGGATATGACAGCAGAGGCATTCAGAAGGTGTCTCAGGAGGTTTACAGCCAGACGGGAAACTCCCACTTTAATAGTGTCAGATAACGCTAAGACGTTTCAGGCGGTCGAGAAGGCGTTGAACGAGTTGTTCGACCACCCTGAGGTAAGAGCGGATTTAGACTAAGAGAATACAATGGAGTTTAATCTAGAAAGAGCACCTTGGTGGGGAGGATTTTTTGAGAGAATGGTAGGAACGTAAAAAGTGTTAGGTAATGCCAGATTGACGTTTGACAGTTGCAAACTGTTCTTGTAGAAGCAGAAGCAACAAACTGTAGAACATTGACGTATGAATATAAGATAGGAGAGGTAGTGTTAACACCTTCACTTGATTTACAGCAGGCGATCACAGAGCCAGGCGAAGTGGCTAATGAGAAGAGCTGTAGTGAACGGTTCAGGTACCTTGGTACGAGATTGAGTCACTTCTGGAATAGGTGGAGAAACGAATATTTGGTGAACTTGCGAGAATTACATCGTTCAAACGTAAATAGTAATGGTAAGGCAGAAATACAGTTGGGAGATGTAGTTACGGTGTTTGATGAAGACCAAAAGAGGAACGGTTGGAATATGGGTGTGGCAGAAGGTTTGATAGGACAGGATAAGGTGGTCAGAGGAGCAAAGGTTAGAATAATCACGAATGGGAAGCCAATGCACTTATCTAGGCCCATTCAGAAGTTATATCCCATAGAGAAGTAAGAAGTAAAGGGAAACAAACAGGAATGTTAAAGTTACATGGAAAAAGGTTAGCCAATACACCAAAAAGGAGTGCAGCTCTAGACTCCAAGTGGAAAACAAGGGGTATGTTTGATGCGTAGGCGAGTCAAGGGGGGGGGGGGGGTGTCGCATAAATGTCGATATAGAACCGGACGAAATAGTTAACATTTATGTCAACAAATGTTATACGTAAATTGATGCATGTTAATTATATAAACAAATAGGATTAGTCATACCGATGACAGATAAAAACAAACTGTAGTTATAGAACAAGGAAAATGGTGGTTAGTAAAGGCTGCCAAGCTATATTGCTATATACGTAATGACCTTGTTACGTTGTTCTTGTGTACGTAAAGACCAAACTATGTTGTTCCTGTAAAAATAAACTATAAATATGAGCTTGTAGAATAGGTTAGGTTGGGTCATCACCTACCTATACTATCAAGTTTTGTGATTGGTTGATTCAAACAATAAAACAATAGAATCAACCACAAAGAAACCAATGTCCTAACCCTATCACAAAACCTGTTCATTTTAGGTACGTATTTACCCGTTAGGTTAGAATGCGAATAGAGTGATCAAATTGTGATTAATATGCAAACATTTGCAACTGACGATTCTTGAAGAGTAAAATAAATAAAGAATAATACAGTCCCCAGTTGTTTTTTGTTCAGCCGGCGATAACGAGAGTAGAAGACCAGTTACAGGTTTCTACGACAGGTATATTAATCTAGTTGTTTTTCATTGATTGAGTTGTACTGTATATATTACAGATGGCAAACAGCTTGCTGTATAACAAAATTGCTTCTTACCAACATCTAATTGTGTACCTATACTGTATATTATATTATTAGTCACTTTTGTACCATGTGCTTGTTGAATAAAGGTTGGAGCAATAAATTCCAAGCATCTGGAACTTCTTTTAAAGAGTGGAAATACCTCCAGTTTGATTTAAATCGCAACCAACAAATGAACGAGTGAAATGAGTGCCCAGGATGCGATGGACAACAACATTCTTTTAATATAGATGGCAACATGAAGCTTTATCAATAGAAATCTGCAGGAATGAAAGTACATGAACAATGAACATGTATATCACTTATTCTGCTGCAGTAGACTGTCATTTTATAATTTTACTCTTGCTCATGCTAGATGATAGGGACCATTTGTACAGAAATGGTTTAAGAAACTAATATAGTACAACAGTACATCCACAATTAACCATCATCCCTTCCTGGACATGCAGTCTTTTATGTAATACTCTAACTTGCTAATGTCAGATGATTTTACCTGTCAAGGGCAGGCAGCTGTCCAGGCATGTATTAGGCAATTTATACCTGTAATTTATCCAGGAACAGTACAACAATAATTACAATGGTAATTAAAATGCAATTGTGATTGAACCCATAACTTCCTGATAGCTGATAATTAAGATGCTCCATGTACCAAGATTGAGTTATCTGGAGAGCCAATCTACATTGTAACATATATAGGTTAAACGTATGTGCTGGTTTGATTTATGGACAATAATTATGCACTTACTAATGTAAGCAGTTGCCTAGCTCAATTTGGTATTAGTTGGAATTTTATATTATGAGCTCAAGCTTGACTAAAAAGTTTGTAAATCATAATTATTGAGAATAATACTGTATTGTATCATATTATAATTAAATACTGTACATGTACTGTATATTTCAGTTGTGTATATAATATTATATAGTATAAATGTTTTGCAAGTAGGCAATGTAGAAATACAAATTGAATACTCAAAAATGTTGGTGACCTCACAATCCTTATATTTTAGACTTCTGATGATCAATTATAAGTGTGGTGACTCAAGCTGAACATGCTGCAGGTAACATGTTGAAGAAGAAAAAGAATCTTAGTGAAACTGGTCTTGAGATTTCTGGCTGTAGACATGGTGTTGCACAACATGCAGTAAATATGCAGTATGGGAAGTGTATGGCTAAGGAAAGTTCAATTCTTCTGGTATGATGTTGTATGTAAATACTGGCAATGGTTGGAAAAACATGATGCAGAGACACCACAAAAATGAAACCTGCTCTGTCAGTCATACACGTAAAGACTCATGCTTGGTGTTGTCAATTAAAATTTGCAATTTAGTTTGTGGTTTTACAGAACTGTATTTTCTTGTATACTATGGCAAAAGGGTGCATGTGCAACTACTGGCGAGGAGTTAGAGCAGATAAACAGCCGCTTTACAAGACTAGGATCCTCTACAAAGCACATGCTTCCTGAACGTACACGTATGTCTACTTTATAACATACCTTATATACATCACATATTTATCTACTTTGAGGGCATGAGGTAATCTAATTAGAATAAGACAGTTATACATATACATATATACACATACATATATATATAGCAAAGTGAAAAGGTGATAAACTGCCAAGATTTTTAGTGACGAATTACTGACGTTTCGAGTGGAACCCTTCATCAAAGTTAGACAAGATGAAATAAAATAAATAGGGCTTATATACACATATATGCCAAAAGTGTGTCACAAGTAGAAAGTAGCCAATTAAATGCACGGGAGATAAACAAACCAATAATTAATGATGCAAAACGTTAACAAGTACTCAATATTTTTAATGGTTAGAGCATCTAACCAGAGATCAAAAGGTTGCAGGTTCGATTCCCATCTGGGACTCAAAAAACATTTTTCGAGTAGCAAACAAATATATATATATATACAAATATATATTGTTAGTTTCAGTATATACACTAATTCATACCCTTCTAAAACATTTAAGTTTTTGAGATATTCATATTTACCTTTTTTCTTAGACTCAGATCCTGTCTCTTCAGTCTGACCTGAAGAAGGAATTGGAAAGTACTGGTTTAAACCTTCCTGTATGCAAAATTTCTTCAGAATTGTCAAAATGGAAAGATGTTAACTGCAGCAAAATGTATGGTAGACTTATACTTGTCTAAATGGTTTTTATTTCCCATGTTGCCTATACATCGTATGTTCATTTATTTTTAAGGATATTTGAGACATGTTTAAATGGTTACATGCCTTCTTACAATGGAAGAATCGTGCAGCAAAAAGCAAAACATGTCATCTTGGACGTCTTCACTCCTCAGCAGAAAATAATGTACGAGGTTGCAGAGCAATTTTGTGGCAGAAAGTTCAAGCTGATCGAAGCCAAGACGTGACAACGCTCTCTGGCGAGGATGGTCTAAAGGAGAAGGCTTTGTCTTACTTTAGATGTGACATGGAGTGTTGTCACAATTAGTGCTGTGCGCCGGAGGGCCGGCCTATTTTGCCGGAGCCGGAGTTTGTTCAGCTCCAGCAAAACTCCGGCAGCACTTAACCGCTTCGTATTGACTAGATCGATCATTTTTATTTATCCACGCTTACACCGTCAGCAGAAGATGCTTGATGGGGAATGATCGGTACGTTTTCTCTTCTCAGCAGTCGCCATATATTTGTCTTCTTCTCGCGGAGCTTTCGTTTTATAATACGCAAACATGGCAAAGAAGCCAGATGAAGTCAGACACGATTCTTTGTGAACAATTTTAATGACACTGAAAGGTCTTCCATTGTCTAGAACACTGAACATATGTCATATGATATGACGTCATATGATATGACGTATGTTCAGTGTTCTAGACAATGGAAGACCTTTGAAAGGTCATTAAAATTATTAAAAATCATTAAAAATCATTAAAATTATTCACAAAGAATCGTGTCTGACTTCATCTGGCTTCTTTGCCGTGTTTGCGTAATAAAACGAAAGCTCCGCGAGAAGAAGACAAATATATGGCGACTGCTGAGAAGAGAAAACGTACCGATCATTCCCCATCAATCATCTGGGATAGTTAAATAAAAAATCGAATTGATGCTTCAAAGCCTACTTGTAGAAAGTATCGGAAGGTTGTCAGTCACGGAAGCTCTACTGCAAAATCCAAGTCGTGGGGGGATGGGCCTTTATGGGAGCATCTAAAACTTTGTAGCCCATCTGGATCTTCCTCAACTGGCTCAACAACACAGCTGAGTATCCAGCAAACATTCTCTCGTAACACACCATTAGAAAAAGGAAGCATCAAGGCCAAAGCGATCACCAATGCTATTGGCAGGATGGTATCAATTGATCTACGACTGTATTCGGTTGTAGAAAATGAAGGGTTTCACGAGCTTTTGCGAGTACTGGAGCCGCGATATTCTATCGTTTCAAGAAAAGAGCTGACAAACGTAGTCGTCCCAGAAATTTATTCTGATTTAGAAGGGAAAATCAAGAAGTCAATCCAGTCGTCCAAAAGTGGGATCAACTTCACCACGGACATGTGGAAGTGTGAAGGGCCAAACCGTGAGTACATGACGGTGACGGCTAACTGGGTGGTGGAGAACTCCGACTTAACAAGCCTTCGAAGTTAAAAATGCTCTTCTGGTAGTCGAAGAATTTTTAAATAGTGCGCATTCCTACAACATAAGAAAGTCGGTAGGTAACACTCATTTTCATTGAAGTTTGTTTATTTGCTAATACTCTAAATCTGTAATTAATTTGACATTTAGTTGCAGGTGGTGCGAAACAACTGAAAGGTGCAGAAGGGAAATTCCACATTAGAGTATCAGATAACGCTGCCAACGTAACACTTGCCCTGAACAGCGATGTGAATCTTGAAGCACCAGACGAGATTCGTGAGGAATTCGATGATGACGAGGATGGTCGTTTTCCCATTCTACCGCCCGGGCATGTAGGATCTGCGGGCTGTTTTGCACACTTACTGAACCTTATATTCGGGGTAAATATTAAATATGGTTAATGTAGTTTTGCAAAATTGCAAATTGTTAAACAGTGTTTTTAAGCTCTTCCCAAATCCCAAGTAACCATCCTTCGTGGTTTTCTATTTTTGAAACGAGATGTTCAGCGAGCTGTCAATGATGCAAGAACCCACTGCGAGCAAATTATTACAAAAACAAAGTAAATAAATATATTCAGACCATTGAACAACGATTTCAATAAAAACTCGATTAGTCTCGATAACGTTTTGTCGCTTAAAGCATACAACGAGATTTATGATTTTATTTATGATATGATATCCAAATTTAAACAGTTTAATAAATTATTACGTTTACCTCTATCATGTTTTGATTTAACCGTTGTGTTTTAAGCAACGTTTCGTTACTCGCTAGATTATCTAATATTCGAATTCAAGACCAGAAGGCTTTATGAGATTATATACCCTGACCCAAGATGTTTTGACTGTTTTGTCTATCTTTTCTTTTATTATTTTTAATTGGCATGTGGTCGATATTCATAATAATAAATCGGTAGAACATTAGAACTAATACAATTTTACCATGATTTAAACCTAGGCAATCAATGCCAGTTGCTCGAGCCTTTAGAGAGGCTAAAGCTGCACTACCACGTGGTGAGGATGGTACACAGCTGTTAGTATTGGATAATTAGTGTTACAGTTGTAATATTGTATGTGTAAATGTATTAAAAATTAAACAGTAAACTATATATGCCATTTATATTTTGTTGCTGTAGATAATTTGTTAAGAACAAGGATGCGGTAACAGCACTATTGCGTAGAGGGCGTGAGCTTGACCTTCCGCCATTACCAGCTTCTTTGGGAAACCGTGCCAATTTCTGGAACATCCTAGATGGCCTAGTAAGAGTACTGACTCCATTTGAAGACAAGGTGAGCAAATGCATGAATCCAAGGTGAGCAAATGCATTTTTTTTACCAATTTTTGACCAAGTCTTTATACAGTTTGATGAATCAGTGAGTCAGTGTGGTAATCTGTGAAATCAAATAATCAATTCGTGGAAAACGACAACATTTATATTTTATATTAATCATTTATATTTGATATTTTCTTTTTAGTCCAGGAGCTAGGACGTCAAAAATTTGCTCAACCCACACTACAGAAAAGGTTTGACATCGGATTCTTATAGAACAACATCTCCTCTATACAGCTAGGTACAATGTACAGTCAAATTGTGGTATACGTCACGAGATATGACGTCATATTTATATACACCTCATGAGAGTGTTACATCATTTGTAACCTTTCAGAACACATGTACTGACAGGGATGTCTTGATCATTTGCATTAGAGCAAGATGTGACATAAGAGTAGAAGATCCTGACTATTCCACAAACAGTTACCGCAAAGCTACTTACCGTCAGTACATCCTTTGGAGGTACAAGAAATTGGGAAGGGGCAATCGAAGGGTGTGCCCATCATGTGTAGTATTGGCAATCAGACATATTTTCCGAGCTGATGATGGAAACTATATGGGTTTCAATTAGAGAGCTTGACATTATTTTGTAATTATTTCATACATGATTTACTGCAATCTCTGTAATAAGCCCCCTCTCAAATATTCACCTCGTTTTAGATGAAGAAATGTGAAAGTGCCCCTAGTCCCCCACCCCCATACTACCCATTCATACAAAAGCACAAGTGTTTTCATAAGGTCTTATGGTTTTCATTGCACATTGTACTGTGCTTGAACAAAGTGTCTGAGCAAATAAGCCACCAGGGGCTTATCAGAAAGATTACAGTATCAGTTTCAATAGTCGTCTACAATTCATTATTGCATATTGTATTTGTTGATTACTAAAATCATGAGTACACAAATAATTTGTTTGGAAAATGCTTTGTATAAGTCAGGAAAATAGGGCACATTGCCAGATAATAGATAAATATGTACAAACGTCAGACACAGATTATTATCTTACAGCTACTATGTTCTTCATGCACAATGAGCATACAAACATAATTCCTCATATCTCAGAATATAGCATATATTATAATGCTATATGGCATGGAAAATTAGGCATTATCCATAAATGACTGGGGATAATATATCCTTTTTGTGCATTCAAATCACGAGTAATGACCATACATATTATTAATACAATAAGGATTGTGAATATATCCCGTCAACTGGCGAGTTCCACTGATGAGTAAAATTGTCTGGCATTAGACAGTAAAATAGTCTGGCGTTAGACAGAGTAAAATACAGTAGGCATATTCGGGCCCATTGCCAGTAATGGGTAAACAAAAGACACCGGCAGATAGTTCTGTTAACCTATTAACTGGCAGTACAAATATTATTTGTTTCAATGCATGCACAAAGAGGAACTAAAATCCAGTCTTTTATGAAAATTGTTATACAAAGACATTTGTGTGATTAAAATTTGAGTAGTGAAAAAATACTTATCATTATAGCATAATTAAAAGTACTCAGTATTATTAATAGCATGAAAACACTGAGCAATAATTATGACAAGAGTCTTTTATAAATCAGTCCAAACAGTTTTTTTTGGCTTTGCAAATCGGGAAAGGGACTGCTTAACAACATCTGTAGTAGCTGGTACTGGCTTCATACCAATTGATTTGGATATTCTGTTTGGATGATTTTCTGGCAATTTCATCTTCTTCAAGACGCTGTTTTTGTCATCAACCTTTCTTTGGAGGACTCCAGATGTTAGAGGTGCCCAGAAGTCGTATGTCTTCTCTTCTAGAACAACCATTGCTCTATAGTTCTTGGACCTCTTGCTGTACACTTTGTTGTACTTCTTTTGTCCGTTCTTGCTGAGCTCTGGTCGTCGGAAATTATGGCAGTTATGATCAATAGCTGCAAGTAATGACCTTGCCATAAATGATTCATTCCTAAAATGATATTGTAATGTTTAATAAATAGATTCACTGTGTTGGATACAATGTTAATAAGTAATTTACGATTACATTATACTTACTGAAATCCAACTTGCTTTGATGCATATTTCAAAAGCATGGAATCAAAATTTTCTAGCTTACTGGTGTGTCTAAAATAAATGATAACATCACATATTATTCACAACATACAATTACAATGCAAATAGATTTATACAAATACTTTTTGTATACCGTACAGTGTTGTTTAATTCTGAACTGACTACTGTACAGTATTGAAAACTGCATCTTCCTGCCCAATGTACAGTTTCTATTGATGATCTAACTCCAGACAATCTATGTTATGCATGGTAGACTCTTTAGTGTTACTGTACCTATTAGCTGGCAATGGGCACATATGACTTTAGTTTTTTTACTTGGTCTAGCACCAGACAATTTTATTTTGTCAATGGTCAGGCAATGCCAGTAAATGGGTTAACCAGACTATCTGACAATGGTCCACGAGCACCATACTCCATGGTTGAACTCTTGCTAATGCCAGCCAATGTTATTATTTTTGAAGATCTTATTAGTAATTAATTTGTGGGAACATGCTGTAAGTGACAAACATATATCAATACTTATCTTCATGTATAAATGTACCTGAAGGTGACATAATAATGCAGGCTATTCAAAAAACGAGGATCCAAGATCACTTTGCGCCATGCCTCCATCGCCTTTGAATTCTTCTCCAATAGTGTCTTGTTTTCTTCAGAGGCAACAAGTGGACCATGGGTACATTCTCCATCTGCCCATTCATGTTCACCAACAACATGGTGAAGAACTCCAAGCCAGCTGTCCTAAAGAGCATGATATTCAGAAGTAAATGTTAGATTATACTCTAGATAGTTATAATACTAACAACTAATTGCTCCCCGGCTTTGCCAAACAAGACTTTTTACTTTATAGCCAATAATGGCTGAAGAGGTTTCAGTTTTTTGAATGGTTTATTGTAAGGAAATGACTGACAATTCATGAACTTTTTGTATTCAAATTTATGTTTACATATCAATATATTTCTACCCATTTGTTTTTATATACTCTAGTTCTTCAACCTCACCCCCCCCCCCCCCCCCTACTCAGTTTGTGGAAATGGTTGCACAATTGACCAATTCCATATGAGACATGACAAAAATGGAAATTTTGAAATTCATTATAATAGAGGAAAAATCACATATTTTTTCTTTCACTTTTTTTCTGTAGTTTCTTGATCTTTCAATACTAGTCTTCAGCATAGTCTTTACAGTATTAAAAGGGTTACATGGACAACAGGAAGCCCAAGAATGCACGTCAGTGACAATTGTATAAACTTGTCACTGACGTGCATTCTTGGGCTTCCTGTGCATGGACACATGGTAGTTTGCACAAGACATTTTTAAAGTTTTACTGGTCAGTGGAGTTACACTTTCAAACGGTCAATTACTTCATTTAAGCACACTCACAAGAGAATGCCAATGCTAGATCCCCTATTTAGAAGTTTTAACTTTAATTTGAGACATGTTTTAAACAGTTTACTAACATGTTCCCAAAATGTAATATCCGCAACAATTTTTATGTAATGTCCGCAACACATGCTTTTAACATCGGAATCTAGCAAAATGAGACATGTCAAACTTTGAACTTGTAACTGCAAACTCTAATGATTACTAAGTTCAGAAAATGTATTGTTTGGTTTATGCCATCCTATGATTCACAGAAAATAAGATTTAAAAAAAATAACCAAAACACCAGGTTGTTTTTCCTGTAATGTCCACAACACACACTTTCACATCAATTAAAAATAATATTTAGTGTGAACTAATAATGTTCTTGCAAAAAGTAAAAGAGTTCACCTAAGATATGTAATTGGTAGAGTTTGAACATTTCAACTAGTTTTTATATTTCAATTTTTGGCCTCTGATTGTAATGTCCGCAACATGGAATTGACCAATTATAGAAAGATTCCTATGTAACATACTCTTCATGTAAACTTTAGTACTGTAATAATGTACTTTCCTCACCTTTAATCTATCTTTGCAGCCATTGCATTCATGCGCAATATACCAAAAGTGGTTCCTTATTGACTCAGCCCACTCACCGATTGCTTCGCAGCCCTTAACTTTAGCAGCCTAAAACAGCAAATTATTGCATACTGTACAATTTTTTAAGCAATAGAATTTAAAGGGTAATTACCTTTTAGCTGGCAATGCACCCAGATGCACCCTACTTTGGTTTGTACTCTCCAGACTCTACCACTGATGAGTAAAATCGTCTGGTGTTAGACAGAGTAACATACTATAGTAGGGCACATCTGAGCATATTGCCAGCTACTGTATATGTATGTATGTAATATGTATGTATATATATATGTATATATACAGTATATATACAGTATATATACACATATATACACATATATAGATATATATATATATATATATATATATATATATACATATACATATACATATACATATACATATACACACAGGTATACATATACATATACACACATACATATATACATATACATATATATACATGCATACATACACACACACATACACATACACATACACATATAGTTCATTAAATATTTGTTACGAACTCCAAAATTCGATAACAATTGTCGGAAGCTCATTTCCCATTTTACTTAATAAACCTGAACTATACATCAAATGAAACGTTTGCAAAATACAGAGCCAAGAAAGCCTCGCCACTTCAAACGTTCACCGCAGGCCAACCAATCGATATTAAAGCGTATGCATGTGACACAATATAGACCAGAGCTATATGTGTCCCTGAATTCTGAATAAAATGACGTACTTTTAATATATTTTATGCATATCATAGGTGGAGAGGCTTCCCAGATGAAGGTGGCTACCTTCAATCCTCGGCCGGAATGGAGTCGGGCAAACAACCACGGTGGTCGGTTGCTATGTAGTTTAGCTCCGTTTAGAAAGCGCAGCAGGTAACTAGTTCTTAGTCTCCCAGCTTGACTTTTTAGCTCGGTTTGAAGATGCTCAACTTTGGAGCGGTAGATTTCTTATTTCCGTGCCGTTTCCGACCAGATTTTAGAAAAACTCGTTAGATATATTCATCCTTGTTATTATTTCAAGACAGAAATTTGACACTATTCACAGAATTTATGAAATATCTGCTTGAATAGACCCAAACTGTCGACTGATTGTTGGATACCGCTGATGACAAAATTTTACGGTTAGGGGTCCCCTGAGTAAGGTATTTGTTAGATAAACAATGCCCCTTTGACATCGGGAAGAAAGGCGAAATTCTTGATTATTACGTAAATATTCGTGAAAATTACTAAGTAAAACTGATTTAGAAAAAATATTCAGAAGGGGAAAATGAAGTTCATGCTTTTCTGCATATGAATCGATGGCGAGTAACTCAAAAGAAAAGTAAGAATGTATGCTGTAAATCGCGAACTTATTTGCATTTCAATACTTTCATTGTGTGCGCCATTTTGTTTGCTTGACCCCTGCTGTTTTTTCTTGTTTAGTTCCTTTAAAGCTTGCTCTAAATTCAGAACATGTATAAGTTATATATGTTGTATTTATGGATTGAAAAATTCGAAGGCGAAACTGGTTTTCATCTGTCTTTTGTCCAGGCTTTATAGTATGTCTACTGTCAGTCTGTCAAATAATATAAAGTTAATAGATATTCCATAGATATTCCATATTAGATAAATCATGTAATAAATCATTTAATAAATTGTATAACTTATAAATATGGATTTAAGTCCTTTTACTGTGAAATTGATAGCAAATCAAAGCATGAAACATTTATGGTTCTTAAAACTTTGCATGGAGGTAGATAAAATAAATGTCAGTACACTTTGTGAATGTTCTCATCATATGATGGTTGTAAACAAGCTCTGAAGATGTCCCGGACTCCCGTAAATATGTGTCGATCTGTACAGGTCGTGACGAACGGTATACTACATTTCTCCATCCGTGAATATAATAAGTATCGTGTGTAGCTAAGGTAGCCCTCAAAAAAGTTGTCGATCCGTACGAGTCGTAACGGATCGTATGCTAATAAGGGTGATATGCGAACTATGGGTGGAAGCATTGGGCACAGCAATGTAGATTTGTGGAAACCATATATTAGTGATCGTGACAAACATTTAAGTATGGTAAATACTTATCTTGCAAGCCTTCCAAAAGGTCGAAGTCAAACGGTCATCCATGATAAGAAGCTTGCATTTATGGCTGATAATGGCATCCGTCAGTTATGAAAGCCTAGAATTGGTATTTATGCTGACCGGGTGAAACCAGATCCCTTGCATTGTGAGATCAATGCTTTGCAGCATATTCTAGATTTACTTTACAGTGAATCAGTTCGCAGATGTGCTTTTGACAAATTTATTCAAACACTATCTGCACACATCGGATTAGGCCCTCTTAATTCTCTTGATGGTGCGGCTTCATCAGATAATTATTCTGTTGATGATGGCTGGTACCGAAGTAGAAGGTGCAGTTGGGTTGGCTGAGGGTTCTGTTGATAATGTTTGTCAAAAAGACATAACTGAGAAAAGTGATAGTGGAAATACAAGCCTTTCACCAGGTATGTTAGGACAATTTTCTGTCCTGGAGGTGAATAAGAAGGCTGCTGCTGATATGACTACAATGCTGAAGATGTCAGCTTTTACTCTGCCCAGTAGCCCGGATGGTGTTTATGGGTGTGGCTTGTCATACCTTTCCACCAAAGTGCAAGAGCACTATGCTGATGAAACAAAGTGTTGTAATAAACTAAGTGTTAGGCTTATCGGAGCACAGGCAATTGCTCTTGCAAGACATGGTTACCGACTCGTTGATTGCTTACAATCAACAATCAATAAATGAAACTGAGGGTGAGAAACTAAAGCGCTTAGCACTTTCAAAAATAGTACAATATCTAAGAAATGCTGGAGGGTTATTTAATAAAGTGTACATCAATAGTCCTGGTGAGATCTCTCAATTAGAAGAATTCTGCCAACTCTATTTCAATCTGTTAGTGCTATTCTTTCTTGAAAGTGTGAATGTTACTGGTTGGACAGTGGCCTATGCTTTGCCATTTCATGCAAAGCAGTTGTATGGGAAGTATGGGATTGGATTTGACAAATCGATCACGAAGCAGTGATAATAATGGCAAGTGGTGGCAATTAATGAGGTCGAATTACATTAGGTCCTATTTGCCAGAGACCTCACATTTTAAGTCCCGCAAACCTCCTCATTGTGATTTACCTAGCTACTGTGATTGTGGACGAGAGAAAGTTGATGTAGAGTATACACAATGCCGTGTCTGTTGTGAGTGTACCCTTGTTGTTTGCTGTGCACAACAACAAAAGCTTTTATCATACGTTGTTGCCATACTTAAACCTTGTGTTTGCAATATATGCAACAGGATGTTTGCTGACAAGGCAGGGTTAAAAGTTCATCAAGACTCTATACATAGAGCCAGTGGTGTACCGTGACCATTTTGGATGGGGGGGGGTGTATCGTCTTAGTTTTACCGACGAACACGTGGGCGCCGGGGGCGCTGAAGCCGACAAGTAGGTAATCAGTGACCGCATTTTTAGGGGGATGCGGGGGTCCTTCCCCAGAAAATTTTGAAATCTAGAAGCTCGGAAAGACAATTTGCAGCAATTTGAGCAAACTTTTTCATCTAATTCTGCAGCGATCATAGTTCAAATGAATCCAAGAGTTGCCTGCTGCCTCTTACCGTGACGCCATTTTTGCGCCTAGTACTGACAGAAGGGTCTGGGAATCAATCTAACACTCGCGTGGCAATGGTTTAGGGGTTGGCGAACACTTCAGGTTATACCGTTTGTAAAATCTCGTGTAGATGAAGTCCGTAGGTAGATTACCTTAACTCTTAAGTGGCTTCTCTCCTAGCCTCTATAGTCGTACTAATACAATTGAGAAAAAACCCATTAAATTTAGCAACGCTTGTCCTGATTTTTGGGGGGGCTCAGCCCCCATTTAAAATGTTGGGGGCCTTCAGCCGGCCCCCCCGGTTCCTACGCCTGGGCGCAGATTTTCTTCCATTGCCTTGTCTTGGCGCTGCTTCGGAGAAAAGTACCTGGGTACTATACAACCGACAAAGTTTAAACATTCGATTAAGTCAATTTTACCAACGATCTAATATGACGAACAGTTTACCGACAGCCTTAACTATTACAAGGTTTTCCCAACTTCCGGTCTGACCAATCGGTTTTACCGACGATGCCAGGCTTTACCGACCGACTCCGCGTTTTACCGACCAATTCAGTGAAAAGTGGGGGGTGTCACGGTACGCCCCTGCATAGAGCCCACCCAATCTGCTACTTTTGTAAGTCCCAAGGCATCTTTAAAATCACTTTTTGTGGATCAGCTTAAAAGGCTGTTGAGGGACAAAGGTCTTTCTACTACAGGCAAGAAGGATGTTCTGTGCAGATGCCTAGAAGGTGCAATGTCGGGAGAGTCGTGATTACTTCTCTGTCAGAAAATGTTTCCACAGTATTTAGAGTTATAGAATAGAGTTTAGGCCACACCAATTTGATACTTTGGGGTACGGATAGGGTCGGTCGTTCAGGAAATAAAAAAAGTACAAGTTCGTACCCAGTCTTTTCACCGGACTCGCCAGTGAAAAGCCTTGGTACGAAGTTGGAAAAGCACAAGAAGAACCAATTTTTTATCAAAGTAAATAATAGGTACAAATTTTATTTTATTTTGGTTTCACAAAAACAGGGTTGGTCAGATCCGTGCCCCGAACAATTAAATTGGTGTGGCCTTATTGTACTTGTAATTTGCAGCAACACATATGCATAAATATTATAGAAAGTCAGTACTCAACACTACATGTAAGGAAACTTTTTATCAATTTTAAGTCAAATCATGCATATGTGGCAGGTTATTGTTTATCTATTGCTTCAAAAATTCCTGATTTGGTGTCATGTACGGTAAATTTAACTGCGAAAAAGTCCATCAAGATGAAATTTTTGCCTGAGAAGATTTATTACAAATATTAGAATGTTCCATTTAGTATAAATATATAAAGTCCCCAAGGAACTTTAAGTTTCGCCACAAATACGAATTAAGTGAAGTAGGAATTAATTAGGATTAAAAAGGTACTGTAGATCCATACATACATTACTGTAAGTAGTGGTAAAAGAGAAGTTCTATACTAATTATTAGTTCATTATAATAAATAATGTTAGATACTATTTATAAAATTATAGTTGGTAATTAGTTAAGGTTTTGTGCAAAAATATTTGTTTTCTTTATATTATAAATATTGGATGTATCACTGTGTAAAAAGAGAATAATACATGTGTGCCAGCCCCACCACTGTCAAAACTGGTTTGTGGGGCTTCGAGTTTCAACGCGTTCTCACTACGTTCTTCTGGTCAGTACAAATACTTTAATAACGAACAAGCGAAACGGTGCTAGACAATTTACAATACGAATACATACAATTAGACTATATCTTACGCAGGTCGAGAATAGAGACTATAAATACATAGAAAGCCAAAGTAAAGGACAAATAGTGTTAACAGTACTTACAAATATCTGTAGAGGGACAACTTACACAGTTTCTAAAAACGTTGCGCTTCGATTGTCAACAATAAAATCAACAGACCTCCCGCAACGAGTTCCCACGCAAAATACCATTGCGCGCGAGAACTAGAGTCCACAGCGGGAATATATCCCGGCTGTAACATGGCTCCTCAAAATGTTTATGATACTATATACATTTTAATCATCTATAACATCTCTAAGCAAAGTCTTATCTTCAGACGATCATTGTCTACGCTCCTCGGCGGGGACGTTCCCTTCGGTCACTTCTTCTCTGGGTTCTTCAGCTACTAGCACAAGCTTGTGGATAGGACGTTCAACGACACTAGCTTTGCTCTTTCTTCTTCTCTTCTTGTCCAACTCGCTGGTTGCTTTTTGAATTTGGACCTTTCTCGTATGGCCATCGTCGCCAGGAAATGTTTTGACAACACGTGCTAACGGCCATTGATTTCTTGGAAGATTGTCTTCTTTGTTGATCACAATGTCGCCAACTTGAAGATCTCACCGGGAAGATTGCCATTTGTTTCTGGGTTGCAGGTTTTGGAGGTACTCTTTTCTCCATCTTTGCCAGAACTGGTTTGCAAGGAATTGAACTCGTTTCCATCTTTTGTGACAATACATATCAGGTCGACTGAATATCCCAGGTGGAGGCAGGACGACCTTCGATTTCAATGTGAGTAGCTTCATTGGTGTTATGGGTTCTGGGCTGTCCGGACTGGAAAGATCTGTTGTGAGTGGACGACACTCTGCGAACAGTGTGCGTAGAGTTTCGTCGTCGAGCTGATCACCAAGCTCTTCCAGTAGGGCTGACATGACTGATCTCACAGTTCTGATCTGTCGTTCCCATACTCCGCCCATATGAGAAGCATGACAATTTATGTAGACTTAATTCGATCAGTCTTAGAATACTGTTTCGAGTCTTACAGTATATTTATCTGATAAACTCGAACAAATCCAGCGGAGAGCATTCAGAATCATTTATCCATTTAGATCCTATAGAGACGCCTTATCCTTGACTGCCAGTCCATCATTGGAAGAAAATAGATATCGCTTATCACAGAAACTGTTTAATGATATTAAATCGACTAATTATCGCCTTTCATATTTGATTCCTGAGACTAGGTTTAGTATACATGGCCGTAACCTTAGAAGTAGTAAAAACTTAGCCCTATATAAATGTAACACTGAACGTTTTAAGCCTAGCTTTTTTCCAGCGAATATTAACTATTTTAATTTAAACCAATGATCAGTATAAAAGTTGTTAATTGTAGTTACTTTGTAGTTCTCGAATTATAATGTGTCGACAATTCATGTAAATATAAAGTATTTCACCTTGTAGTAGGTGCCATTTTATATTGAAATAAACCATGCTAAAATTATTATTGTTGAAATGGCCTGAAATCAAGAATCTTATTGACCTTGTCAATTCCTGCACTCGCATTCGATTTTTTCAGTAATACGATGCGAGACATGTTATAAATTTCTATCTAGCAAAATACCTAATAACAATCGTATGTCAAACCCTGAAGGAATTGCCAAGAAAGGACTTGGAGGGTGAGTTATATGATACAAAGCTCAATTTATAGAGTACTTACAATTTGGGGTGGGATTCCGAGAATTTTATAATATATTTTAGTTTTATGTAAACATATTTTGCAGAGAGTTTTCTCAGATCGTTATTTCTACCTACTAGATACTGTGGATCACTGGCAACAGGACTCGTACTTGACCCAGAAAAAACAACACAGCTTCTCCAAGGCGGTTGCCAAGAATTTTACAACCTAAAGAGTACAGTAAAAAGTCATATCACTCTTGCAGGAGGCCAGTTGCATTTCGAAGCACAACAGGTAAATGTTCCATTTCGATAATTCTTCTGAAACTCTGGATCATTATTAATTAGAAGGTACAGAATAAGGGAAGTGAATAAAACTGCTGTCTCGCTATATTTATATACAATATTATAGAGTTGAGGTTAAAACTAGTCTGGTTTGGAATAAGTTTACAGCTTTTCTTTTAATACAGTACGAGCATGAGCAGAGAAAAAGAAAAAGTCGGGCCCAAAGAGTGACTGAAAACTTAGTCAGCATAACTTTGACCGTGGTCAAAATGAAGGCAGCCACACTTCATTTTGAAACGATGATCTCCGTTCATGCATATACTGGCTCTGATGTAGGGGGAATTTGGTATTGTCGTAAACAATTCGTCGATATATTGGAATGTGCTAATGCATGGATCGATGGAGAAACAGCAAAATTTCTGGCCACTCTACTCCTTTCAACAAGGTTGCCACCCCATTTTTATATTACATGTGACAAGTCAACGCCACATCGTATTACCAACCATGCAATTATGATGTGCTTGATGATCGAAGGAAAACGTCGTGCTATTTCTGTGAATGCCCCCGAAGTTTATTGTGATGCAAATTCTGGCACCGAGGGAGATGTTTCGGGAGCTGAAGCAAAGGAACTAGCCGAGGGTCTGTATCGCGAACTTCAAAATACTTATCCATCTATTTCAAAAGAACTGATCAACGGATCATACCAGGGGACAGTTTGCGATGGTGCATATCAAGCTGCTTACTTTGAGTCTACATTAAAAGAGCTCTGTGGCCAAGAGATGGCTGGTGAGGTTTTTATAGTTTTGTGGGACCCTCCACATTATGTTGATATCGCCCTCAAAGATGTGTTTGAAGGCAAGAAAGGTTCGTCGAAAGAGTTCTTTCAACGAGTAGTTAAACGATCAAGCATTATTCACCTAATGTTCCAGCAAGGGAAGATGCTGAGTCATGCCAAAGAAATGGCAAAAAGTGATGATGACCTGTTGTTAAGACTGACAAGCCGTTCATGCAGTACAAGATTTTCAGCCTCGCAGTATGTGGAATTTCGGAAACTGATCGATAGTCTCCCCCTATACATCAAAACGTTCCGAGAATTCAAGTATAAAGAGGTTAGTTTCCATAATCCTACATTCATTCTCCTTAAGTAACTCTTATATTTAAAGTTTTAAACCTACTATTATCTGGTAAATAACTATATCCGGTCAAGTCACGCTAATGGCCACTACCATATAATTAACAACATTTCATTACAAAAAATATTTCAGGTTAAGGAGTACCAAGTTGCTGGAATAGACTTCCTCCTCGATCTTTGCAGCATATGCGACATTTTAAAGCCATATATTGAGCTATCAGTAGCTCTGCAAGGCTTGAGTGGTCTTTGGTGGGATCGACTCAAGAAACACATGAAGAAGATCCAGGATCATTTTTCGTTAAACAATGTTTCATCACATCTGTCAATGTTAAAGAAGCATGGCAAAGATATCACTGCTGGTATTTTCAAGAAAACATCACTTGTACAAGGATGGTTGATTACTTCATCCGAAGTAAAGCAAGTCGGCGCTAACATGGAAACAGTCGATAATTGGGAAATGCGGGATCCACCTGATGTTGAAGAAGACGTCAAAGTATTCATGAATTATCTCCTATCATCCTTTGAGATACGCGTAGCCAGTTCGTCCAAACCGCTTGTGGAGATCCTTACATGTTTAGATTTAGACAGCATTATTAAACTTCTCTGTGGTGAAAGGCTCAAAAATGGAAAAGTCAAACTGGGGCACTCGAAAAGTACTGGGTGGAGAATTTTAATAAGTTCTTCACATATGTCTGCAGTCAACCACACATAAAGCGCCTTAGTGAAGCTGAAGGCAATGAAGAATCATTTTTCAACCCAGCCGTGGCAAATATTGTCTTCCATAAGTTCAAACACGGACTAAGACAGTTTTGAAAGAATGTAGTGAACATTTATCGTCATGGTTCAACTTGCCTCCTACACTGGAGATGTGCTTAGATAAGCTTGAAATTTCAAGCAGTGATGATGATGCAAAGGTATCTTCACCGACAGGTTCCTTTACGAAGCTATTGGCTTGGAGAGCTGTATTTGCATGGACATTGCTCTTGCGAAAGGGGGAACAGAAGCAGTGGTGGAATCGTATTACAGCGTCATGAACTCAAATAAGATGCCTGGTGGTCAAAACAACAAAACCTTGGCTCTGAGGGTAAGGTTCATACTGTTCGTTTACCTCTGATTTTACGTTTGCCCTAAGTAATTTTAAAAGTATACCAAGCTTATAAAATTCAAACTCACCGAATACAATTATAAACTGCGTCTGTATTTTGCAAATTCCTGTTACTAATGTATCATTATTAATGTCAACATTAATACATTATAAAGATTGCGACTAATTAAATTTTCCTAATCTAATTTTCCTCTTTAGAACGAAGATTGACTGGAGTTTACCACCCTGTCAAAATGCAGATCGTGCAGTAAAAGAAATTGCAAACACTTATTTAGAAGGAGACAAAGACCGCAAACTTCCAAAGCATGCAGCACCAAATTTTGGGTGATCGCGCCAAATTTAAAAGAGAAGGCAAAGTCATGAAGCGTCACCGGCAAGAAGACGCAAGGCTGAACTATCTGTTATAAGTTTTACAACCATTATCTCTTGACAGACTGACAGTTAACATATTTGATATTACAGTTCGTATTTTGTTTTACTCTGTATTTATAAAAGCATTTGCATGCCCAGAATATGCCAATTCGTAATCCCAACTGCGCATCAGATTGACGCGTTCTGTCCTTCTGCATCGGAATCACATCGTAATACACAGTATTCATATGAATTTTTATTTACATTTCTAATATTTATTATGGACTGGCTGATTAAGTAGCATCTACTAAGACTTACAAGTTAGGAAATGCGTATTAAAAACATATAAATATTCTTGTCTTCTCGATAGCTGGTGAAAAACTGAAAATGTATTGTGTTTGACCTTCGGTCCTTCGCTTCATAGTTTCCTCTCGTGTTGTTCACGAACTGCGGCAGCGCAGTATTTTGGACATGAAATTACTAGCGTAAAATCTATGGCGTACAGAAAACGAACTTTCCAGTATGGATGAAGGTGAATGAACAGCCAAAAGTCACATAAAATCCTAACTTTTTTACCTTTTCCATACAAAAACATTCAAAAATGAGTAGAATATTCAAACACTCATAAACCAAATTTTTTTTCTTTATACCATTTTTTCCCCGTCAAAATGCCCAACAACCAGACTATGTATCAAACTGTTTAAAGCAAAAAAGAATTAGAATTATTTCCAAAATATGCAAGTTGAAATCTCAGCCCTGGGTCAAAGTTACACCCGGGGTTGAAAATGTTCTCATTGTTTCACCCAGAAGTTTCCAATCGTTTCTGCAGAAACTTAGGGCATTTCAGCCCCAGGGCTGAATTTGGCCCCAGGGTTGAAAAAGCTCCATGTATGTAATCAGCCCCAGTAGCGAAGTTGGCCATAGCAACTGGTCATGCTATGCAAATTTTGAAACGATTTACATATTCAGATCTTTAGAAATACATTGTTTTCAAAATATGCAGATGTTTATAAATTAGCATAGCATGACCAGTTGCTATGGCCAGCTTCGCCACTGATCAGCCCCTTACCGTAGTAGACAGCTATCTTTGTTCTAGCAGGATACCAGACATGGCAAAATTGCCCGCTTGCCATGTATAAAACCCAACGTGAAAAAACAATGTTATTCACATAAAGAAGCCGAGCCAGCCTGGCATTCTGAGTTGCCCCAATTCACTGGGTCAACTCACCTCATGCAATCAGACCCTTAATACAACCCCAAGCCAACTCAGTACATCACTACCTGTATACCCAGGCTTATTGAGGCCAAGCCTGTTGGAGTGTTGGCTCTCTCTATAAGCCTGATATTTACAGTACTAAAACAGAACTATTTAAGAGGCATATACTCTGCTAAATTATATAATAACATTTCATAATACTTTACTATGAAAATATTTTCAAAATATTTATATTTTGTCTGACAGACACACATGGGTGATGGGGCCTGGCATCCATATTTTTAAATTATATTTCATCTAAGTCTTTATATTCAATCCTATTATAAATTGAAATCTCAAATTATTTAATTTTATTTACCTGCTTTTTGAGGTTATTTTTTGGAGAAATCTAAATCCGTGTCGTTATGTTGTTTGTATTTATATCAGTGATTCAAACATAAATATTACCATCAATTACCAGCATGCTTTGTGGCCTTTGCTAGGATGCACAATATGGAAGAAGTTTTTTGACACGAAATTTATACGATCTACGACATTGTTTGATCTCACACTTTATTGAGTTAAAATAAAATGAGTTCGTGAATCTTGTTGTGTTATTGTATAAAATATGGCCTTCGACTAACAAATATTCAATATGTTTTTTCCTACTGATGAACGCAACTCTATACTTAATGATTCAAGCACGGGGACGATCACGATGTCCTAAATATATTTCAACAACATAAATTGCATAAATACAGTACCTCTTCATCCTCAAGAATAGAGATGGTAGTCTCCTTGACACCTGCATTTATTAGAATTTCGCGTAAAGAAGAATCCATCTTCTAAAACGAAAAGAAATCACAATTAAATATTTAGATGATGTTTGATATAAAAATACTTCGAGAATATCATACGATATTATATCATAAGAATGTCATACGATACAATCGCGTTTTATCAACTCATGTTGAACATACAAATTTAATAACAAATTATATTCCTTTTTGCTCTTCGTAAGAATATCAATGTGCAGTTTAAGGTTACAGAACACCCTAGGAAGCCCATTCACGAAATTTGTTACCGCCGGCGCTATTTATCTCCGAGTTATCTCAAATTCGCAAAGTATGCGAAGAACACTATGATACTGTGAAAAAAAATACAAGATTTTGCCAGACATATCCATCAATTTAAAATCATATGACCTTCGCGCCACGGTTTAACCTGGTCTTTGGTTTTACCAAAAAGCTCTCAATTTACCATATTTACACTTCTCGATGTTTGTTCTAAAAAATTGTGTCAGGGATTTTTTATTACTGGAGGGGTTTAGCAGCTAGGATATTTTTTTCTCGACCTATGTTGTGGAAGAAGCAATTGACGAATGAAGGCCCGTAACTCAGTTAGTTTTTACATAAAAAAAAACGCCGACACACTTTTGTAGCCCAGGTGTTCGCTGACATCCTGTGCAAGTTTGGTGGGAATCGGTTAAAACGCGCGACCAGGTTACATCTTTTAGTGCCCCCTATGTGATTCAAAATTGATGTGGTAATAAATAAGCCGTGAAAGTTCAGCGCGGTTTTAACAGCTATTGCAAATTCTCCGCCCTCTCTAATAATTAATTGAATTACTTTCCACCAATAAGAACAACAGCGATATTAATTGTTTGTTTTGTATAGTCTTTGTTTTGCAATTGCAACTCACCACTAGTACACTGAAATAGCCCTTGTCTACAAAGTTCGAAGATGCCTGCAAAAAGAAAGGGCGCAAAAGTACTCGGACGGCTAAAGAAAAAAAGCGCAATGCCAGTGAGTCAGATTTTACACCTGATGGCCACAGCAACAGATTTCATTTCTATATTTTTGGTATGTTTACTCCAAGTGTAAACGGGAGAAGAAATATCCATCATGCTAAGACATTTTGCGGCTTTGCCTTTTCCTATTGCTCTGAAAGCAACAACAGAGGATGTATTCACGTCATATTTCTGGCCTGTTCTTTTCGACCTGTTCTTTTCGAAATCGGTTCAGGAAAACATGTTTGGTGTGAAATACGTCTTACTTGAGCAAGAGAAAATCCATTTCGCTCCTAAACCTTGTCTCGAATACATTTTTTGAAGTATTTTTAGTGGAAGCTGGCACTCTTTACACACTACAGAGTTGTCTAGCATTTATTACAAACATTCTGGACTGACAATATAATTGCCAACAGGTGGTTTAGCAGAAATGTCATCCTCATTTTCACTGAGTTAAAATCCGAATCAAACTCATCTGATTCAGATTGTGATTCTGACCCCAGTAATGCCACTTTTCGCTTCTGGAAACTTTCCATACTTGTCTTCAGTTTCTACTCGCTTCTAGAAGACCATTCGGAACGTTTATCGCTGTTCGCAATCATGTCTGGCGATCGTGTCTCTTGAGTCTTGGTCAAAGTATGAGCCCTTGTCGCTAGTGGCAGATAAATGTTCCTTTTTCTCATCGAAAAAGACGTCTTTGTCAACTTTCTTGCGTTTGGCCCGTTTTTACAACTACCACAGAATGGATTTTTATTTCGTTTACTGTCAGACAGAGCCAGAGAGACGAGTTGAAGTTGTGTTTGTTTTTCCAATTTCTTTCGATGTAAATTGATACAAATTAGCTGTCATTCATCCTGTTAATTAATAGTTGACTTTCCCACCATGGATAATAACCGTAAACCGTTTTAACACGATAACTCGCTCAATTTTCAATATTTTCAATTCAAATTTTTGTAGCTGATAGATCTAATGGTAACCTTTACAGACATATCAAAACACCATTTTCAATTGAAAATATCAAAAACCAACAACTCGAAGCAGAATTTAACCAAACGTTGAAGTCGCCAGCAATGAAATGAATAATTTCAATCTTGCCGCATCAATTTGATCTCATGTTTTTCCTAATATGGTATTGCATGCCATATAGAGAGTTACCGGAGTTGTTTGAGCGCGTGGGGCCCCGGAACCCGGTATTATGCGTCACGTCTCGTATACCACATCCACTGAGAATATTTTAGTGTTTCTGACAAAAATATGGCCTAATGGCTTGCTTTCGTTGCAGCATTTGCCTCGAATTTGTGTCAGAATCTATTCAAACATTAGTAAAGCATATTATATTGGCAGGATTCATCGAAATGAACCGAATTGCCATGTCGTTTGTGGTATAGAGAGAGGGTTGTGCGAAAACATTCAAGAATTTTTTGTCCTTCAAAAATCATCTCATTCGCAAACACAACATTGTCGCCAAAAACGAAAAGCGTGACGAGAATGGCATGAATGAAGTTATATTTAACGATGGACGACAGCATGAACAGGAAGAAAACCCCTTTGACCTGAACCAGGAGGAAATCAACTTATCCAGAGCCAACGCTTTATGCGTATTGAGATTTAAAGAGAAAGGACGTGTCCCACAAACAGTTGTTGATTCGTTTGTTGAAAATGCTACACAAGTAACCCAAACCAGCATCGACCTTTCAAAGGCTGGAGTCACT
Organism: Chrysogorgia sp. JL179-B06; assembly: GCA_035772405.1. Taxonomy (NCBI): domain Eukaryota; kingdom Metazoa; phylum Cnidaria; class Anthozoa; order Scleralcyonacea; family Chrysogorgiidae; genus Chrysogorgia; species Chrysogorgia sp. JL179-B06. The sequence continues at coordinate 1,099,427 of JAYKKM010000495.1, read as the reverse complement.
AATTGCCTTCAGAAAGCGGGAATTAATGTCGACACTTTACCGGAGTTACATGACCTATTTGATGAGAACAATCCAATCTCAAACCCATTCATTGGTATTGACAAGGAGTCTCTTCAATACAAGTACTACAAGGACAAGTTCAATCTTGTTGTAAGCAACAGTATGTTCTACAATAATTAATTAAAACCTAGGGTCTTTTTATGCCCTATTCTATATAAAGTAACTGTTGTATAAACTACCTTGTTCTTCTAATAATGTTGATTTTTACATAAAGAATTAAACACAAAATTGATAATAATATGTAACTGAAGGAATTAGGCAGTTTTATACAATGCTTACCTATTGGGATTGTATGGAACAGCTACTTTAAATCTGAAGGTGTAAACATGTAGTTTAATATTATCATCCTATCCAACCAAGGGGGCATGTGGAGGTGAGGCCGCCTAGGTACGCTTAACGCTTGTTGCTTTAGGCCTTGAGCAAGATATTTGTGCGTTTGTTTTTTATTAATTTTTTGTTAATTTTCATCATGCATTTCTATTAGAACCATGCCTGCCTGGCTAGTCGTGATCTCGGGTTAAGATCTCAGCTCCCTAGGCTAGTTTTTGCCTAGTAGATAAATACAATTGACCGGGTTGAAACATGATTGTATCTTTGAATTGAAATACCACTTTTTAGGAACCGCAAAAGATTGTTCTTGGAAGATACCATATAAAGAAGAGAAGAGGAAACAAGCTAAAAGATGTCGAAGTTACAGATGATGCCTATTATGTACCACTTCTAGAAAGTTTACAGCAATTGCTCAATGATGAATCAATACTTTTTGAGGTATCCGTAAAATGTTTTCCTGCATGAAAGCCTAATACTAACCAGCAAATTATTAGTTGTCTGTCTTTCAAATGACAGTCAGTCCAGTATCACTAAATTAGACCAGGATAGATGAAAAGCGCCCATAGCATTAAAAAGATGCTATTTTTAAAGTATTAATTGAATTTTTATGATTGTTTTAAAAACAGGTGGAAAACCCACATTGCAGAGATGATGGACTTCTATGTGATTTTTGTGATAGCGAATGCTTCAAACAACATCCCCTTTTCGGTGAAGATCCAACTGCGCTACAGATTCTTGTCTATTTTGATGAAGTGGAAGTGTGTAATCCATTGGGATATTTTGGAAGGTGTTCTCCAATATGTTGTTAAAGAATTGTAAGAATTGTTGAAAGTGTTTATATTTCAATAGAAATATTTTAGATTGGATGATATGAATAGAAGAATAGCAGCATTTGACTTTGGTTATCATAGTGATACCAATAAACCCGCTCCAACTCAAGCCCAAAAGTTGACATCAAATGACAATAGTTTGAAGCAGCAGGTATGATATTTTGTTAATGTTTTTGTTTTTATGTTAATATCCATGGTGATCAATACAAATATTTGTTTTTCCTCATGCAAAAGTCAAAACGCAAAAAAATATATATTATTTTTGCAAACCATTTGATCTGTTAGATTTCTTTATGTTCTGGTAACATGTATTTGCTCTGGTAAATCCTGGCTTAGGGATCTAAATATTTGCCAAATAAATGTTTGCAAAGTTTTTACTACAGTATAGATTTTTAATTATCATGCAGTTAGTACAGTAACAGTAGCACAAAGATGTACTGTTGTAGTTTTAGTACTCTGCCACAACTCTTTTTAAAACTTTTTAGAATAGCTGTCATAGTGGCATGCAAACTCTGGTGTTTCAGCTCCAGCCTGTTGGTTAACAACTTGAAACATAGTCTAACTGGGAATTTTTTCGTTCAACTTTGTCCCCATAGTTATTTGGTCATTACAACCATTTGGAAGCTATGCCATTAACCGTGAAGCCAAAAACATGTTTTAGAAAGTTTCTAATCATATAGTTTGTCAACTGAAACTACAGAGTTTGTCAACTGAAACTATTTGTTTTGACACTCAAACGTTTTTTGGGATGGACCAAAACAATTAGTTTCGCTGTCAAAAGTTTCGGTCAAAATTTCGGTTTTGCGGTCCCATTTTGTACAGCTAAGCTCCATTTTTGCATAACTGTACATAATAATGTGAAACGTTTAGTTATGCATTCCAAAACTTATTGTTTTGGCCCCTCCCAGAAGACGTTTGAGTGTCAAAACAAATAGTTTCAGTCGACAAACTATATGATTAGAAACTTTTTAAAACCTGTTTTTGACTTCGTGATTAATGGTAGCTTGTAAATCGTATTTGTGACCAAAACTTTGCCAATACTTGTCTACTTGGACAAAATTGCCATATTTTGTGTAATTTTGACAAGTCATCAACTTCAGCTCCGGCTGACCAAAAACGCTGGAGCTCCATCAGAACTCCGGCCAACGGTACTCCACCACACAGCACTAGGATAGCAATCCCTAGCCTAAAAGATGCAAACACACTTCTTATTTTAAGCCAAGTAGCACATTTTTCGAAACATTGACAATGAGCACTTAAAACCCTTCACTTAATTAATTTTTTAATCTTTTTAAGCTAACCAGATGTGCTGCCTTGGGTTACATTTGCCATTTATGATTGGTGATTTGGCACCGGAAGATGACGAGCACTGGGAGTTACTTTGCACCTTGCTCCAAACTGTGCGTATTATTTTCACACCGGTTGTAAGCAGAGAGCAAGTGACCTATCTTCAAGTGCTAATACAGAAGTTTCTCGTTAACTTTAAAGAGCTGTTTCCGGAGTATAGCATTATTCAAAAGATGCATTATGTGGTTCATATGCCAAGAGCAATGCTTCAGTAAGTTATTATTACTTCTTTGATGTGTGTATGTATTATTGCTATTGTAGGTGATGTTGCTCACATGACTTGAAATGGGCAATTTCCATATATGAAGCTGAAGAAGTCTTTTGTAATCATAGTCAACCACTGCTACATGGTTAATTAGTCAGTTCAACTAGTGATAATTCGGAACCAAGTTGTAGTTTCTTTGCTATATCAGTATATGCAGTATTATTGTGTTCAAAGTGTTGGTTGTGATGATTTGTATTCTCGTGACTGGTGATTTTATATGCATATACCTTATTGCCTTCTTCAAGGTCAATAGTATACAATGCTTGGAGAATGCCTGCACACATGTCTACACAAACTGTTATGCAAAACCACCAGTCAAGAGTACATAATCAATACAACGAAAAAATTAGAATGTTCTAAGTTGACTTTGACCCTTTAAGCAACATTGTGCCCCCAATACACCTTACTATAGTGTCATACACTGTCTGATGTCAGATGGTTTTAGTATTTTACTCATCAAGAGGAAAGTGTTGCCAAATTGATTGGAAATAAACTGATCAATAAAATTGAGTTAGTTGGTAAAGCAAAGTCTGTAGTGGAATGCCCCTACTTGTAATGGTCTTCAGAGCCACCGAGTGTTTCCACTGAAAGGGTTAAACTGTTACACTAATATTTTTTTTCTGTTTTCATTAACAGATTTGGGCCGCTAGTATGAAGTTGGTGTATGCGATATGAAGCCAAACACCATTACTTCAAAAGATTGGCTATTGTGCTTGGTAACTTTATCAACATATCGTACTCATCAGCCAAAAGACACCAAGAAGGTGTTTGTTATCGGCTCCAATCTGCAGAAGGTGGCACAAGCTCATTTATTGACAAGGGTGTTGAAATTGGTCCAGGTATATGTTGAATATTTATTGTATATATTAATGCATATATGTTTCTGCATAATATGTACTGCTGTGCCCGACTAAATTTGAGCTTGTTCATTTTTTAAATGAACATTGGAATGGGTGACTATGCCTTCTGGCTGTTGGCCCCTGCCCAATCTAAAATACTGTATGGTGTATGCTTATGCCGTCCAAATTATTAGGGTAAGTTCCAGATCTACTGTACTGATACTTTGACTACCGGTACTCAGATATGAGTAGCTCGGCTGCAGGTCAACAAGAAATGCCATGAGTTTTCACAGGGTGTACTTAACAGATCACGGCTAGCTTAAAAAATATATGTCAATTAAATTGTTTTGTAGCAAAGGTGGCTGGCCTCTGTATGCGAAGTCATACTATGAAGTCATACTATGAAGTCATACTATGAAGTCATACTATGAAGTCATACTATTTTCAATAAACACTTTCTATTTTTATAGGCCAAGCATCTTATGTTGGTGATTCTGACCATAGTGATCTAATTGAAGCAGAAGCTGCTACAGAAAGGCAAACACCAGTGTATAAGTAAGTCACTCTAAGATTAATATAGGTACTATATGAGCAATAGATAGGACTTAGGATAGGTTATTTTGAGACCGCAACAGATATCATTGATGTGATTTATTCATTGGGGCGTTAGCCTACAAGAACTACTGTATTCCTGTTGGTGGGGTGAACTGGACAAGTGGCAAAATGGGATTGATTTTCCATTTGCCACTCCGCCCCTGGTGTCCCAATTTGCCCCCAATCTACGGACGGTATTAAGCAGACATTCACAAAACTCATGGGCAAATGTAACTGCGAGAACTTGCATAAGGAGGTTGGGAAAGACATCTCCCATCATTCCACGATAAACAGCGCACAGAAGTTCAAACATTTCAACTTTCTGCAACGATTGCCAAATGCATCGGGTTACAATTACGTTACCGCGCCAGATATGCAACACGTGCAATTTAATCACTAGCGCGGGCAACACAATGAAATTTGACCCGTTGCGTTGCTGGGGCGAGAAAAAATCGCAAGGTTTTGTTAAGGTCGGGTGACACGTGCGATTTTTTCTCGCCCCAGCAATGCAACGGGTCACATTTCATTGTGTTGCCCGCGTGAGTGATTAAATTGCACGTGTCGCATATCTGGCGCGGTAACGTAATTGTAACCCGATGCAACCTTCAGTTTTGTTGTCGATGCATAAGGTGGACGAGGTTCCTTGGTTTGGGGTTCTGGGAGGTTTTCTCTCTCTTTCTTGTATCTTCGCACAGTGCTGTATGGTGAAACCCTCCACATTTGTAGCATCTTTGGTTTGAGGGACAGCTTTGCATAATGTGACCAGATTTCAAACAGAGGAAGCATTTTCCCTTTCTACGAATAATTCCTCTTCTACTTCACATTTCACGGAACGGTGCTCTTGGTCACAAAAGGAACAATAATGCTTTGACTTTGGTCGATCTTCTCTACCAGCAAACAAGGAAGATGCAGAGACGGCATTTTTTTGCATTTCATTTGCCATAGTCACCTGTTTATCATTTTGATCAGACAGAAACTTTATAAAATTACCCAAGACTGTTTCAAATTTATTCTTTTTGTGCCTTGTGTCTCTTGATTTGACCTTCTTTGTTGGTGGTTCAACTGCAAAATCAAACGTTTTTGTAAAGTAAATGTTTTTATCCAGCTTTACTCTGATTTCAATATATGTCTGAATTCTTAATATTAACTGTTAACGTGCAAAATCTAATACCTGCAAAGAAATGTAAAATGTGTATTGTTCTCAACTAGTAAACAACAAATATTTGTAGATATATTAATACTGAATACCTGTACCTACCATTAATATCTTCTTACTGATCAGCAAAGGATGAGTCTGCAGAACAGGATAATTTACCATTAAACTATTAATTTTTTAGTAATACTCATGGTATTTATAATTAATATAATATAAACTATAGTTTGTAGACTTGCATCAATTGAGGTGGCCTATACATGGCTGCATATTAATAAAAATTTGTGTTGATTTGGAATTGCGAATAACGAACGTCAATGGAGAATGTATCTAATCTAAAATATTAGAGCACAAAAAGCAGGTGTATAATTTGACAATGGATAAATTCTCAAAGACTTTTGATAAAATTAACGTACCATTAGGCGAGGAACTTGTACAGTCGCTATTCTCTACCGAATTGTTCATTGGCGTTTGGTCTGCGGTCTCGTTCCCAATATTATGTCGTTGGTGGATTGCACTTGTGGCAAACTTCTCGCAAATGCTTGATTTTAATTTTAATTTGTTTGGGATCATGGTTAAAGCCTTGCTCCATCCATAGTTAATATAACCCGACGGGGTTTGGAAGGCCGGCGAACTTCAAAGGAACACGTGACCTGTTTGAGAGGGATGTTGAGAAGGTACATCACGTGACAATTATGGTGCATCAAAGCTGGAATTCGTAGTTCTGTCGCCTTATGCAAAACCACAAATCTTTGAATAAATTGCGTTTTGAGAAGGTTTTAGTGAAGCGATAGCGTCGACAAGTACAGCATACATGGAAGTAGAGGAGGGGAATCAATTTGAACTTCCAGAAAGCTCGGTTCGGCGTTTGAAGACGATTTTCAACAGACCATTGCGCTGCTTGATATGGTCATATGGAAGTACTGAGAAAGTTCAGTTTGAACACAGGGTTTGAAGTACATCTTTTATAAATTATATTATCCGTGACATCGGTCAGCATTTAGCCGACGAAAAACTTTACAAGAAGAAACACGTTGCAGAGTTATTAAGCTACTACCAAGCGATTCGTTTGTCGAAGCGATCAATAGTATGACGTTTTGAAATTTAAAAGTTGTATGGAACTACAAATAACAACTTTCACTCGTATAGTGACCAAAAGATTGTTCTTAATGGTCATCCACCTTCCTGAACGCTTGATTGGATTCCTTGAACAAGTTGATAGTGATATAAAAGAAATATCTGATCCTGAGGTATTTATTTCAATATTTTCTTTCATAAAATAGTTGTATGGTACTCATTTCATAATTTAATAGTTTTATGGATTTTCTCCATAATTTCTGGTTTTGTAAACAGCTTAATAGAACATAACTACCCTCACCTGGAATCATTGTGTAATAATCTTGTTGCCGCCATCTCAAATCTCAATGTAATTTTGCATTAATTTTAGGAATTTCCCCAGGAATTTGGCCTTTATCTTATTTGGCTGGCTATGTAATACGGTCAACATATCAAAAAAGCAAAAACTGCTCAAGATCAGATGGCATTCCACCATGAACAAAGAACTTCAAGCCTTGATCTCATCAATGCGAACAACCATACGGGTGGACTTTGGGCTCCCCATCCATGGGTTATCAGCATTGCAGAGGTGTTGGAGTTAGATTATAGGAAGTACACGTCAATAAAGACAAGTTCACTAGTCCACCTGTGGACAAAATAGTGTATGAAGTCTTGACTTCTTCCCGTGAAAATCTTGTGATGCAACATTATTGAATTGTGACGTAGAAATATCAAAATTAGTCTGCGAAAGCAGACTCTGTCCTCACCCCCCTGTTAAATTTAATGTTAAATTATATATTACTGTTAGGTCTTAACTTTTTCTTTTGTTAGGATATTGTCAATAATTACAAACTAAGTCAGCATACACTCAAAGAAAGAAAGTTTTATGTAAACAGTTGAAGAAACCCAGTGACAAGATGTAATTGTCTATAAACCATACTTGATGGTTAACCTAGCCTTCCTAATCTTATCAACATAAAAGATGGTGTACTGCTAAATTATGTGGAACAAAATAATAACGAGCAAGATCTCTTCAAATCTGAAAGAAGGATCTTTCTCAAAACATGAGCATTTTGTCTCCCAAAACTTTTTGCCAGCATACTACCACCTTGCAACACATCAAGAGTCTAGGCAGGATTAGGAAATAATTCTACACAATTAATATTTTAAATTCATATTTATTTATTATTACAGTATATTACAACTATATCCTTCATCTGTACATATAATAAGACTATTTATTATACAGATGGGAGTGTTTTACTAAGAAATATGCAGTGAATATTTTCCATATCCTCACTAGTTTAGATATTGATCACGTGATTAAACATTTTCACACCTTTTGCATTGAATCTATATAATAAAAAGAAAATTACAAGGTGGCTTGAAGATATGAATTTTATCTTCTCGGCTCATTCATAAAAAAATTATTTTTACCACTCGAAGAGAAAATTCATATCTTCGCACCACCATGTAATATCCTCTATATATACATATAATAAGACTATACACACACACTTTAGTGAATTGCAAGCTGTGAGGTTTATAATCTGTCAAGAAATAGGATGAGTTTCTGTAGCAACAGAACAGATTTCAGCATGATCAGCAGGCCTGCAGATAAAACAGTTTATTTATAGTTGAGTTAGACGAGCAGTAGCTGACCAGTTATACTGTAGTTGAGTTGGATTAACAGCAAACCATTGTATTAGGAAGATAAATCAGTTGGATTGGCAGCAACAGACCAGTGTATAATAAGAAGCTAAATCAGTTTATAGGTTGAGTGGAAGAACTGAAAAACAACACTTCCTCATCCTTAGTTTTTGGCCATCATATCATCTTCAAAGGCAAAATCTAATTCTTTTTAAATTCATAAATTTTCTCTTCACTGGTAAATTTATCGAAGACACTGCTCCTGGGACTTGTCTCTTACGTCTCGAAACTAAACGGGTAAAGAAACATACTTCGGTCTACGGTTCGTTACTTTTGAATTAATGTATGTCAAACAAATGTATAAGTTTTAAATAACATACTGTATGAGACAGTTGCTTATTGATAAATAAGCTATTTGTCTTCGTTTATATTGTCCATGGAATGGTCGACGCACTTGTCCAACGTTTGTCTTGTTTTACAGGTTAATGCCGTATTACTTATAGAAATATCAAAAATATACTTACAACATTCAATGTATTCTGTCTCAAAAGATTTCTCGAAAACATAGATGCGATAGTCGACCTTTCATGCCGTCTCAAGTTCTTGGTCCTTCGTAATATATATACAAAACATATCCACGCATGCCATGTTTTCTTCGCTAAGTCGTCCTCTTCAATTGCAATACGGAAAATTCCTACTCCAGTATGCTTCTGACTTATGCCACAACCAAATATAGAGCAGTCGGCTGTCGGCATCTCGTAAAACTAGCTAAATCGACGTTTTTGTGAACTTTCTCGTCGCTTCGCTTATGAAAACCCTATTCGATTGAACGCTCTGATGCACCTTAGTGGTCACGTGACAGTGAACAATAACATATTTTGTCACATGACCCGTTCTTCCAAACCCCGTCGGGTTATATTAACTATGCTCCATCGCATCGGCCAGTTTGTTGTGCACAACATCGTTTAGCACGCTAAAATCGTTAAGCTCTGTTTGAATTCTCGCATCTCCCCACAACAACACCAAATGCCACATTTCATAGTCTTGTCCAAACATTACCGGTTGCTATAATTTGTGAATTTTGCGCGCGATCTGTCTTTCGATCTTCCCTCCAAAAATGTAAATGTTGCTGATTAGTATTTTTCGTTAGAATTATTAATACTGAGACTGTCTTCGATATCGATAGATTCATTATGTCTTGCGGAAGCAGCAGAAACGGTCTCCACGTTTAGCTTGGCTTCTTTCACTATTACAATTTGCGATGCTTCGACATTTTTCTTCAGAAAGTCGGCCAATTCGCTGCCACGAGAACCCTGAAATAGGACAGTTCTGCTTTTACAATACCAGGTTATTGACAAAGCATCGCTAGTAAATAACCAGCGTCCTCCTGATGGTGACTTCCATTTACCATTTACGTTTAACTCTTCTGCGATGAAAGACTTTAGTTCGTCTAAATCGCCATTCCAGATGAGTTTATTCTTTTGTAATTCAAAGTGATTTCTCATTTTGCGTTAGAAACGTGAAATACAGCGAATTTCAGTATTGGGTACTTGTTGTAAGCCAATTTAGGTCATACACTCTACAGCAGGGTCTTAGATCGCGGCATAGAAACTACCCTTACAAAAAAATCCAATTGGAATTCCTATTGGAATTTCCAATTGGATCCTATTGGAAATTGGCCCAATTTCCAATTGGAATTCCAATTGGATTCTATTGGAATTCTTATTGGAATTCTAATTGGATCCTATTGGAATTTCAATTGAATCCTATTGGAATTCTTATTGGAATTCTAATTTATCCAATTGGAATTTCAATTGGATCCTATTGGAATTCCAATTAGATCCAATTGGAAATTCTGATTGAACCCTATTGGATGGAATTTCTATTATTTAAAAAAATCATTGAAAGTGAATGGAAATGCCTAAAAATGACACTTTAAACTGAGATTATGCATAGGGTTTTATAAAGAAAAACACACAACAGGTTCTGATGTATTAAAATGAATTTTATTATATATACACAATCCACACTGTTCTTTACCATTGTTCCACATAATCATGCAACACTAATTATTAAATGTCCAAAATTATATAACTGTTATAAATTGACAAGTTTCTATCACAAATCCTCAATTTTCAATTGGCTATTGCAGGAATTACTATTTAACAATTAGACAACGAACCCGTATTTTCTATGAGCAGATAGTCAACGAGGCGCAGCCGAGTTTACTATCTGCTCATAGAAAACAAGGGCGAGTTGTCTAATTGTTTTAGTAATTTACAAGTTACTAAACGCAACAAATAACTTTTATTTCACATTTTTCATGAACAAAATGGGAATATTCTTTCGAAATCACGCGACTTTTACCCCAGAGGTTTCTATCAGCTGATAGTAACTCCTGCGATAGCCAATTATGAAAATTGAGGATTTGTGATAGAAACTTGTCAATTTATACTAACTGCTGATAGAAACCTTGGGGGTAAAACTTAAAAGTCGCATCATTTCGAAAGGATATTCCCATTTTTCATGAAAAATGTGAAATAAAAGTTATTTCTTGCATTAGAAACTTGTAAATTTATACTAAAACAATTAGACAACTCACCCTTGTTTTCTATGAGCGATGTCAACTCTGGTCTGCCTCATACAAAACACGGGCTCATTGTCTGATTCATTGTTAATTATAAAACATGCAATGTTGTAAAAAGCAGAAGTAAAAATAGTTTTGAAGTACATGTACTGTAGGTCTGATGTTTACTATTTTTGGTAAAACAGGATTGTACAGTAATATAGTTTAAACAGATTTAAAACAATAAAGACTATTTTGAGAAATTGATAAAAATAGTATCAACATAGCTTAAAATAGGTTTGAAACCTATTTTAAATACTTTCAAAATAGTGTCTGGTTTGGTAAGGGATGCCTTCACTCTTACTGATAGACAAATAAATATCTCACAGCATAAAGATTAATAGCATAATATATGCCTTCACTCTTACGGATAAAGACAAATAAATATCTCACAGTATAAAGATTTAGCATAATATGCATTCACTCTTACTGATAAAGACAAATAAATATCTCACAGCATAAAGATTAATAGCATAATATATGCCTTCACTCTTACCGATAAAGACAAATAAATATCTCACAGTATAAAGATTTAGCATAATATGCATTCACTCTTACTGATAAAAACAAATAAATATCTCACAGCATAAAGATTAATAGCACAATATATGCCTTCACTCTTACCGATAAAGACAAATAAATATCTCACAGTATAAAGATTTAGCATAATATGCATTCACTCTTACTGATAAAGACAAATAAATATCTCACAGCATAAAGATTAATAGCATAATATATGCCTTCACTCTTACCGATAAAGACAAATAAATATCTCATAGCATAAAGATTTAGCATAATATGCATTCACTCTTACTGATAAAGACAAATAAATATCTCACAGCATAAAGATTTAGCATAATATGCCTTCACTCTTACCGATAAAGACAAATAAATATCTCACAGCATAAAGATTTAGCATATGCATCACTCTTACTGATAAAGACAAATAAATAACTAACAGCATAAAGATTAATACAATAATATATGCCACACACCACTATTAAGAAGTAACCTATCTAATAACATATAATTACATACTGCAATTCACTGTAAACCAGATGTGGTTTTTTTGCTTTTGGCATTTTTCTACATTCTGCAGTTTAGCTTTAATGAGATTCTTCACTTTTTGTTCATCAAATGCTTTAAATGTTTTCATTACCAATGCTGCAAACAATAAATTGGAAAAATAATGTTAGCTGGTAGGTCTAACTCATGGTGTTAATTCATAATTGCTATTGTTATACAATAGCAATTGAGAATCCCATGTTAGTGGATGACTATCAATATATATTGTAAAATCTTGTTACATGGGCAATTTTTTGTCCTAAATTGGAAACAATCAATTTCAAGAGACAAGTTGCACGTACAAAGCTTGGCAACAAGTTCAGTATTACGATGGTGGAAATGCCAATGAACTGAATGGGTTTATTACTGAGAATATTTGGCATTCATACTCAATTAATACATTATTTTAATGGCATGGCATATTGAAAGGAAAATAGTGCATGTTTATATAAATTATATAAATTAATATAATATCAACATTAAAAGTGGAAAATAATATACTGTAATTACAGTATCAGTTGGTTTATCACACTCAATTTCAATTCGACTATTAATTTAAAGGGCCCCCCCGGCCCAAATACAAATGCAGTTCATATGAAAGATCTTACTGACTTTAGTTTATTTGCAAAGTTTCAGCATTCCTATCAATTTAGTTGAGAAGATATTGCTAGTTGAAGTTGAAAATTTGTGGATTTTGATGCCATATTGGTTTTGAAAATATGACGTCATTGAGTGATTCTTTATCGTCAGTGGAGTTGTTTTGATGGCGATCACATAGTGATAGTTATTGTGAATGGTCTTTGGACGAAAATTAGTCGAAATAAACTATTTAGTTCATCATGTAGGAAAGTAGAGGAGCTTCTTAGGCATAATACGAGATCACGTCACTCAGTGATGTCATATTTGAGAAACAAAATGGCTTCGAAATTGGACAAACTCTCCAACTGCAACTAGCCACATCTTCTTAACTAAATTGATAGGAATGCTGAGACTTTGGAAATAATCTAAAGTCGGTAAGATCTTTCATATGAACTACATTTGTATTTGGACCGGAGTATACTGTATATGCCAAATATTCTCAGTAAATAGCCATTCACTTCATTGGCATTTGGCATTAGCACTATCATATAATACTAAACTTGTTTTCAAGCTCCTGTCAGGGACCTCCATAGTTTAGTCAGTATTAAATAGGCATTGACCAGTGCACATTCCAAGGATTATAGCTTTGATTTTCAGCCAGAAGGCCTTAAATACAACCCATCTCAGTTCAGTCTTAACACTACCATAACCAAGTACCAACCAGCAACCATTTTCTCTTATAATTAAACAATCAGTTTAATTGCTTTGATGAAGAGCAAGATCATATAAACAGTTCTATATTGGTGCACTTTCCTTCAGGGTCTTAAGACTCATAAGACCTTTGTCAGCAAAAAGCTGTTTTGCCTACAAAGGTCTTATGAACACCTGACGAAAGTGGATCAATATAAATGTTTCATCCTGTTCTTCTTTCAAATATCAACAGCGACTCACTCACTAACGAGTGACGACGAATATATCAATGGCGCTAGTATTATTAAATACAAACTACAAAGTCTAAGAGAGCATTAGATTATCGCCAAAATCATGAACAATTTATATAAAACTCACCAGTGACAGCAATGACGCGTCCCAAATACGCTTTCCAGCCTGGTTTTCCAAACAACAGTTACTCACAACACCATGCGTTTTCGCTCGCCTGCTTTTTTGTTCGCCCGTCTTTAATACCAAAACTCGAAACAAACCGGTGTAAACAAACCCAAACCACTAAACTCGTTTTAACCGAACCAAGAGGCGGACTTGGAGCAAGTCTAGATAGGTTTCACACGTCAAACAAAGTTTTAAAGTTGTATATAAAAGCTTCCCTTCGAACGCAGAAGATATAAATGTCGCGAAGCGACGAATACGAAATATTGCGCCATAACATCACGTGTGACTCCGATCACGTGCATGTTAGGGAATAAAGTACCGGTCGGCATTTTGACACCATTTTCCAATATACGAGAGGATTTCATTATTATTAACAGTAGTTTATTACATTATTGAACTTGATTACCTCATTATTAAAAAACTGGAAGTGAAATAAAACTGGAAGTGAAATATAACTAAATTCAATAATTTTCGTGCGCGCGTATGTCGAGTAGGACTATTTATCCGGTCATTCGGTGTATTTGTTCCCAGATCTCTTTAGTCACGGCCACATTCCTGTAGTACTGTTACAAGCAGATATCAGTCATCAGATACAGTCATACAGATATCTAATAGACCAGTATTTATTTATTTATTTTATTTACAAGATTCGCCAGACAAACACATACGAACAGTCAAATTCGAATTCTACGAACAGTCGAATTTCATGACTTTCACATGATACCTTCTCCCAATTAATAAATGATGCAAGAAAACATGGACTTTTGACACATGGTATATAATAAAAATGTTTGTTTCATAGAAGGTGGCTTCTATTAAGGAATTTTATGATTTCTTTAAATTGGAATTCTTGTAAAGAATAATTCCAATTTCTATGGAAATTCCTATTGGAATTCCATTTCCTATTGGAATTCCATTTGGAATACCATTGAAATTCCAATAGGAATTCCTATTGGAATTTCATTCCAATTGGATCAAATTGGAATTCCAATAGGAATACTAATTTCCAATTGGAATTCCAATTGGATCCAATTGGATTTTTTCGTAAGGGTAGACTCGCAGCCATAGAACGATTACCAAAAAATTACCAAAATCATAGTTCTTTTTGGTGGAAATATACCAACTGTACCTATGGCCAAACCCTCATGGTGTACTTGTGGTGTTTGCCAACCAATGGCAAGCGAAGAGGAGAACAAGTGCTGCAACAAGATAGGTGTGTTACCTCATTTGTAACTTTTCAGAACACCTGTACTGATAGAGATGTTCTCACTATGGCCATAAGAGGCAGATACGACATCACGGCAGAAGAGCCAGACTACTCAACCAACAGCTTCAGAAAAGCTGCATACCGTCAGTATATTTTATGGCGCTATAAAAAGTTGGGAAGGTGGAACAGAAAGGTCTGCCCCTCATGTGTTGTGTTGGCGATAAGACATATATACCCAGCAGAAGATGGACAATACATGGGTTTCAGAAGGGCTTGATTATCTTGTTATATTTTGAGTTATAATGTTATATGTATTCTTACAATAAAACCAAATATCCAGGTTTATATTTCATCACACATGTTTCAAATTAGAAATGGTGCAAAAATATTTTTGGTATGCTGGGTGATTACATTGAACACGGATTCAAACAAGCAAAAAAAGCCCCTGATGTCATTCAAACCAAGCCAAGTCATTGTTTACAATTGCTTGAAAGTGAATACAGTATATGTATTACATCACATCATATGGCTATATGTCATTTAAATATAATCATATTTTGAGGTGGGAACCATTAAAAAAACCTCATCCCACATTTACTTTTTGAGTAAGTTCTGATGAGAAACCAGGATATTTCTTATTTGAAAGAAATCAACGATTTGGATTGTTATGAGTATTAACACATTTTGAGACCCAAGCAATACCAGTTGCAAAAAATGCAACTCCAGGGTCTTTCAGTGAGAATTTACTGTATCTAGTGTAGACATTATTATAAAATAATAATATTCTGATTCCAAGGGTTGATCACTTAAAGTTGCTGTGCTTCAGTTTACTGTGGCATCAGGTGTTGTTGCTTCATTTGCTGTAGTTTCTGATCCAGAGGGTTCAGTTCATGTTGGCTGTGGCTCGCTTCTCCAGAAACTGATGGGATAATAACCTTTCGCAGTATACTATATTTGTCATCTATCTGCTTCTGCAACATTCTGGTAGTAAGAGTGGGCCAGTAGTCATGTCTTTTCATCTTTGACGACCGAAACCCTCCAGTTTTTGGACCTTTTGCTGTAAACCTTGTTGTGCTTCAATTCACCACTTTTACTAAGACATAGCTTTCGATGAACATGTGAGTTGTGGTCAATAACTGCTAACAAGGTTCTTCCCAAAAATGGCTCATTCCTAACTTAAATAGAAAAATGTTTTGATTTAATTAACACAATTGTTTGTGTAATGGGGTAAATGTGGCTCTTACAGATGTTTTAGCAGGACAAAATAAAAAATAACAAGCTGGGCATTATATACTCACTGAAATCCAACTCTTTTGGGCATATTTCAACATCATAGAATTGAAATTCTCCAACTTGCTGGTTTGCCTGTTCTAGGTATTAATTAAAATAAAACTGGTACATGTAATATTGTAAATACACCAATATATTACAAGGCAAACCACAGAGAAAATCTACTGTACCTGAAGGTTACATATAGATGTAAGCTGCTTAGAAATCGTGGATAAAGCACCACTTTATGCAAGGCCTCTAATGCCTTTGATTTTTTTTCCAATATGGTCTTTCCATCTTCTGTTGCAACTAGTGGACCATGATCGCATTCTCCATCTGCCCATTCGTGCTCCCCAGCGACATGGTGCAAAACCCCAAAGCAACTATCCTATGGTGATATGGAAATGAATGCCATTACTACATATATTGTAAACATCACAAACATATCCAACTGAACAGGGGTGTAAATATAGGGGGGATGGGGTGTATATATACTCCCCAAATTTTGGAAAACAATGTTATATACCACACATATTTTGGAAGACAATGTTATCATTCCTCCATGCATGAGTTATGAATGAAGAAAGGTTATAATAAAAAACTCAATTCATAAGAAAAGGCACATCTTAATTTGGGGTGTAGGTTTAAAAATTATTAGAAACAGCCAAACACGGCATGATTTGATGATTTTGATCAGTGATTTAAATTTTAAACGAATATTTTAACACGCCACGGAAATATAATTTCACCGACTCCAACCTTTTGGCTAGAGGCCTGGTAACCAATAAAAGTTTCATCACAAATATTTAAAATGGCCGAAGCCCAAAGTAATGAGATGGATGCTGCTGACTCACTTGAGGAAGTGGAGGTATGTGCATTGTACATTTGTAGTTACATATATGAATTATTTATTTTTCATATCGTACAGATTGTACTGGGCAGTTTTATATATTATTTATGTCATCTTTAACAGAAAGATGTTGACAATGACAAGGAGAAGGAACGAACGAACTGTACGAGTATAAAACGTAAACGAAACAATGCCAAAACAAGAAGAGGCCAAATCACCAATATAACACACTTCTTTCAAGTCGCCAGAAAGAAAGACCTTGTTGGTGAAGAAAACGCGAGCGAAGACGTCCCACTAGTCCCATTTTCTAAACAAAATTTACAAAGTACTTTTACAATTAACGAAGCTACAGTGACACCAAGACTAAGTGAATGTAAATCTCACCGAATGCAATTGGCTTCACAAGAGAAAGTCAGTCAAATAACCGGCAGTCAAATACTACCAGCCAGACCAGGTTCTGTATCTAGTGAAGCTTACTGCAGTGACGACTCTTTGACCACTGTCATCGATCTAAACCTTGGTGAAGATCCAAATCAACCAAGTGATACATCAGTTATTCCAGCAAAGCAGACTACATCACACAATATCTATTTTCAACAGAAATGGTACAAAACGTATCCATGGATTCATTTTGTCCCACAGATGAAAAAAATCGTTTGATTTTACTGTGCCAAAGCCTACTCAAAGGGTTTACTTGACCTAGCAAAAAAAAGGGAATTAGCCTTCTTAACGACAGATTTTGGTAACTGGAAAAACACTGGGCAATTTGACTCACACCAAAAGTCTGAGACACATCGCTTTGCTGTCAGCCAACTATATGCTTCCAATAAAGCAGCAGTCAATGCCCTTTTAAAGACAGCTATTAAGAAACAGCAAGAAGAAGCCAGGGAATGTCTTGTCAAGATATTCACCACAATACGATTTTTGATGCGACAAGGTTTGCCATTTCGTGGACATACTATTAGTGAAGGGATCTTCCCACAACTGTTAAAACTCCGTGCAAAAGATAATTCTTTACTCACATCCTATTTGAATCAAACGACGAATTTCACCTGTCCCGAAGCACAGGCAGAAATTATGAAACTTTTCAGCCACAAGATTGTCAGACAAATGGTTAAAAATGTCCAGGAAAATGGGTTTTTTGCAGTCATGGTAGATGGGACGCAAGATGTAGCAGGGAAAGAACAGGAATCTATTTGTTTTCGACATGTAGACTCTGAATTGAAAATTCATGAAGACTTTGTAGGATTGTATGAAATACCCACCACTACTGGTGATACTGTGGCAAACATGATTCTTGATGTCCTTACAAGATTAAGCCTCCCTGTCCGCAATCTTAGGGCACAGACCTATGATGGAGCAGCAAATATGAGTGGAAAGTATTCTTGCTGCCAAGCAAAGATTAGGGAACATCAACCTCTCGCAATGTTTTTCCACTGTGGAGCACATGTTGCCAACATGGTGATGGAACAATCAGTCACATCATGTCCACTAGTTCGGGATGCAATGCAATTGGTTCATGAATTAGGTGTGATGTTTCGAAGGTCAGGGAAGCATAAGGTGATGGGATGTATTTTTTGTATGCTATTATGTCATATGATATGATTATTGATTTATTGTCCTATTTACTTCGAATTTTTACCCATATCTTTACGTTCATTTTAATTTAGGCATTATTTGAAGAAATTGTGTCAGAAAGTGAAATTCCAAGTCTGTCAACCATCAGAGTTATCAGACCACTTTGTCCCACAAGATGGCTATGTCGCCTGGCACCTATCGACAGGACAATAGAACAGTACAATGAAATTTTAATCACTCTTGAACAAATTTCACACTCCAACAACCCCGATGTCGCCAGCAAGGCAAGCGGACTACTGAACAGGTTCCTGAGTGGTGAAACACTCCTGGGGCTGAAAATAGCCATACGACCTATCGTTGTTCTGGATCAATTGAATTGTGCCCTTCAAAACGTGTCTGGTATTATATTTCGTATTTCAAATGCTACTAAATACTAATACTAATTTACTTATTCCATCACTGGTTAAGTAAAGTAATCTACCAACAGGCCTACCGTTTTATATAATACAAAACGATTTGATTGATACTTTAAAGTGTAAAGTATGCAACATTGCAACTTGTGTGAGCATTATTGTTATTTTCCTATTGTATATCATGCCTTACCTGTGTCAATTATTATTTTTAGGGATGTTATCTGCAGTTGCAACAACTGCTGCACAAATACAAAAATGGCGTACTGAAGAAGAATTTGCAGACTTGCTCAAATATGTACTTGAAAAAGTAGAGGAATTGCAGTTGCGTCCTCTCGAGCTGCCCAGACGACGTCAGCCACCAAGGCGATATAGTGGCGAAGCAACATCGTACCACTCCGTCACTGTCGAGGAACACTACAGAGTACAGTATGTTCAGTTCAGGGACGGATTTAGGGTACGTAAAAACACGTCAAGCGACGGAGACAAAAATACCAGACTAATTTTTCATGAATTAATTTGTTTTCAAAATCCCATTTTATTTAAAATTTGACATTTTTGAAAATTACACTTGTACTTTGAAATTTTGGAAATATTTGGAAATAGTCTTTGGCCAGAGGACGCTGGGTCGCAAGCATTTGTACTTCATGTAGCCTTCTTCAAAGAGACCATAGCATAGGGATAGAGAGGGAAACCATTTAAGCCTGGTTCGCACTAGCGACATAAGCATAAGCACAAGCATAAGGATAAGCACAAGAATATCAAGTGAGAACCGACGTAAAATAAGCACAAGCACAAGCAAAACAAACATTTTCCTTCTCTTGTGCTTGTGCTAGTGCTTATTTCACTAGTGAGAACCGGTATGAAATAAGAATAAGCACAAGCATTAGTTTTTGAGCAATGGGAATTGCTCGGTACCAGTCTCTTTGGATGAAGAAAAAAATGGCGACTGTGAGTGATGGCATGTCTCTTGAGGAAAAACTTGCCGAGTTAGTTCGAAATTATCCCGTGCTTTACGACAAATCTTCGCCGTATTTTAAAAATAAACATATGAAGAATGTGGCATGGAATGAGATAGCGGCAAGCCTTGGCTTGAAGACAGGTAAACTTAAGTTAATTCTGTACTGTGTAGAGACCACTACTAGAGACTGGCAGACTGCAAAAATCTTGCAGTTTATGGTTAGATCACGGTGTACCGGTAAACAATGGACACAGACTACGTCATAGTCACATAAAGGTTATTTTTCTCAGGATTCAGAAGCTTTACAGGAATAAAAATCCTAACCTTAACTCAAATAAAAACTCTAATCCTAACCCTGAAATAAAAAAATACTAACCCTACTTCTTAACCCAACATTTCAAAGATGCAATGTTCTGTGTTCCAGTACACCGTGATATACGCCCACAAATGGTCACACCATATCATAATTCAGTTCTCAACTGAAGATATTTGCTGAAATTGGAGTCAGATCGAACTATAATAGCTATAAACAACAACTGGGAATTGATTAGTTTGTTTTACAATTATAGCTGCTGAAGCAAGTACTATTTTCAAAAACCTAAGGAATCGATATAGCAGAGATAAACGAAAAATTAAAGTTAAGAAGGTCAGTGGAACTGGCAGTGAAGAAGTGAAAGAGGCCGAGAAGCAGAGTTCAGAACTGTTCAACTACCTGAGGTGGCTTGATCCTTACATACAGCTACGACAAACCACATCTAATCTACTTGCTAATTCTACAGATCAAGACCATGAAGAGTCAGATACAATAGATGACAGTCATTGCTCTGATACTCAGTATTCTGATGATTTACGAGGCCCAAGTCCTGCGAGTGACACAAGTGCAACAAATAGTATTAATTCCCTGAAGAGGGATGGCAACAGCATTTCAGAAACAACTGGCAGAATCAAATATTGCAAAAAAAAGAAAGCAAATGAAATTTAAAAAGTTGATGAAGCTGAATTAGAGCTTATCAAGTCAATAAGTTCCAAATTTCAGAATAAATCATCAGAATGTGAGAAAGAAAAAGATGACGATGATATGTTTTGTGCTCTGCTTGCATCCCAGCTACGGCAATTAAACCCAAGGGATAAATTACTAGTTAAGATGCAAGTAAACCATATAATATACAATCACCTGATGAAACCAGTAGAAAGCATACCCTCTCCACAAGGACAAGGGAATCTATATTATGCCGAGTCAAGTACTATATCATCCCCTTATCAACCATTGAGGAAGTCAGGCTGTGAGAATAATACATCTGATGCAGTACTACAGGGCTTCTATCAAGCACCAAATGATCCGAGTGGGAATAGCGAATTTCACAATCTATCCACTCCCAATAGAGATAACGAAACAAGGCAAAATTTTGCACCTGGATACTTCTTCCACAACCGCTAAAATTCTTTTGAACTTTGGTTTCATTTACTTTGTTTACATTATTTTAAATTTTGGTTTGGAATACATGTAATTTTAAAGTTATAAGACCTGGTTTCCATCTAGTAACTATCTAATAGTGTGTTGGAAGTTGTTATAAGCCATTCCAGATATTCATATATAACATTATATACAGTAATTACAACAACTTGCTACCAATAGGGATGTACAGCCACAGAAAAATGTGACTTCTGTAGTGACCAGATGGAGACCAGGGGCCGGTTGTTCAAAGCATGGATAGCTTATCCGGTGGATAAGTTCTATGTAATCGATCCATTTTCTATCCATTAAATAATTATCTAAACAAAAATAGCAGGTGAATATGTGGTTATAAAACATGGATAATGGTATTCACTTACTATATTTTTTCTCCAGACTTAATTTGAGAAAGGTTATAATCCTTTCTGTTAATGTTTCCCTCTTCTGAGCACAATTATATGCTGGCATTCCCATGCACTAATATTTAAAAAACAATGTACATGGTAACAAATGAATTGATACTATTTGGTTAACCATAGGCAGTTTTAAATTTGGAAGAAATGTTAAACTGTATACACCTGTGATGTTGACACTGAAGCATTGATTTTGTGTTACTTTTTAATAAAATGTAAAATTCAACAGATATGTAGCTTTTCAGTTAATGTCATGTTCCTCTTTGGATTTCTGTGATACGATGTACCATTCCCTTTATAAACGTTGTTGCTGTCTTGTTGTTCCCGTGCTTCGGACATGGTCTGATTGCCAAGGTACAGCACCTTGTACTGAATTAACAAATTGTTTCATGAGGTCTCTGACAGCCACGGCAGAATCTGGATACCGTGATCCCCTACGGCGAGGAATAGGTCTCAGTGCTCCATGGTCTATGTCATGCACCATGCTTCTCCAGTCACCTGGTCGTATTTGGCCTGTGGCAGGGCTGCATAATATGGTGGACCGCGGGACCATTGGTCCCAGAAAATTTTGAGGTTGGCAGAAAAAATAGATAGACCAAGAAAGGAAAAACAGAAAGGACAAAATGAGAAAAAATGACATACTGTAAGAGTGAATAATAAGCTGTAGGTAGTGAACTAGTGATGTTTGCGACTTGCGAGTTTCCAATATACCGGCACTCCAGGCTCCAGCCTGCCTGATGCAGGTGACATTATGGTCGAAGACAGGAAGACAGCAGCCTCAGCAGATATTAAGACAAAATCCTCTATGCGGTTGTTATAATTTATTTCATTTAGAAATACGTCTATTTTGAAACTGAAATGGTGGGTAGAATACACTTAATCTTGTTTAGTGGTGATCACATTTTTAAAAAACATAAGATTCCCAGGCGTTTACTTGCAGAAAATATTTTTGTTGGCCTTGTGGTCCCAGAAAGTAAAATATTTTATGCAGCCCTGGCCTGTGGTATCTTGGCTATCCACAAATCCGGCAGGGCAATAACCAGCATTGTTCGTTTGTCTCAGATAATTGTGAAGACATACAGCAGCCTTTACCATGCATTCAGCTGTTTCAATACTTGTCTGAATAGGGTGATGAAATATTTGCCATCGTGCTGATAGTATTCCAAACGCATTCTCGATAACTCTGCGAGCACGGGATAGACGGTAATTGAAAATTCTCTGATCCTCTGGCAAACCCTTCCCTGGATACGGTCTTAGCATCCACGTTCTTAAAGCAAATGCTTCATCACCAACCAAGAAATACGGGAGAAGATCTTCTTTCCAACCTTCAAGTGGCTCAGAGCTTGGAAGATTCATTTTCTCAGCTTCTAAAGCATGGCCCATGGATGAATGTGAGAAAACACCACTATCATTACTGCTACCATAACTGCCGATATCCACAAGGGTAAATGAATAACGTGCATCGCACACTGCCAACAAGACTAAGCTGAACCATCCCTTATAATTATAGTATAAGGAACCACTATTTAAAGGGTATTTCATGGCAATATGTTTGCCATCTATTGCCCCTACACAATGTGGGAGATTCCACAATCTCTCAAATTCATCTGCAATTTTTTTCCATTCTTGGGGACTGCTTGGAACTTTCAGATATTCATCATGTAGAGCAGTCCAAATTGCACAACATGTTTCACGAACAATTTGGGATACAGTTGACTTTCCCATTCTGTATTCAAAAGAATTCGACTGTTGGCTACTCCCATAGGCAAGGTGGTGTAATGTCAAACTCAAACGTTCTGCTGCTTTTATAGCTTTCTTCATTCTTGTGTCTTTCTTTACAATTAATGGGCCCACGAAAGACAATAAATGCTCGAATCTTTCAGGTGACATTCTCATATACCTACAGGAAAAGTTAGAAATTGAGAACCAGATATTTTAGTCACCATATAATTTTACATGATGATATCAAATTAGTATAGTTTCTCTTTTAAACTGATCAGAAATCAGTTTTGTAAAAAATACTTGAGAATTTACAAAAAAAAACATTGCCTTCACCCCAGTAAAACTTTCCCCTAGGATTTCTCGGTCTAGTTGGCAGCGTGCCTGTCCACCAAAGAAATAATGCTGATTTACAAAATATTTAATTGTATAATTCTATTTGTATGTCAAATTATACCAATAACCACATAGTTTCATATGGAGCTACAGTGCATGAATTATCAATAAAGTTTAATGTCATAGGCCAGCCTATTAAAGCCATATATTAAGTTATATATAAAGAGTCAGAGGTTACTTTTTACCTGAAGAACAATTCTCGATTTCCGAGGCGGAGTTCTTGCACAAGGTTATGAAAATCTCCTTGATTTATCCTCCGCACAAATACATCCCTGACCCAGAAACGCCTTTGTGCGACTCTTCGACGATTTCTTCGTCGTCTACGCCGACGAATAAGCAACAGAAGCAACAACATTAACATCTCTTCGTCGACTGCCATGTTGAATCTGTCATCGCCAGGACGAGCCATAGGTCTGGGTACGAGAACTTCCGCGCTTGCGTATGCTGCTTTCCTTGTGCTTGTTTCACGTGTGTGAACGGGCTTGTGCTTATCCTTATGCTTGTTTCCAAGTGTGAACCAGGCTTTACAAATGTGTATAATTACAGTACGTCAAAATGGCCGTCTACGTCGAAATAACGAGCACGATTGGACAAAGACAATAGAGGGTAGTCAGAATTTGGTCAAGACCCTATCGAAATATTGGCTTTTGATTGGCTAGAAAGGTCATTTGGACGTACAGGTCTACGTCGAACTACAAGGCATTGAACTGATGAACAAACTATGGCAGTAACTTCAAACTTTTGCTTGAGACTGAGTTCAGTTTCAATCATCACTTCTACGGATCTCACGGAACTTGTAGATAACACTCTACAGAATGACAACGATGAGTCCAGTCTTGTGCTTTTCTCACGGATCAAAAGTTTCTGACGCAGGTTGGTATCGACGCGGCGACGCCGAGCCATATATTCCTCAGTAAAAGCTGGGAAGAAACATTTTTTTGCTTTAAGACTAATTAGGTGAGTGGATACTGGATACTATCCGATCTACTTTCTCATTACTTGTGAGCCATGAATTATTTAAATTGCTGGCTATCAGTATAAGATGAATAATTCATAATATAGTATTATATTTAATATTCGAACATATGTAGTGTTTATTTCTATTTTTTACTTATTCGATGGCATTGGCCATTGGATATTTGAGTTTGATCTGAAGCGTCTGGAAATTGCTTGTACAGTTCTGTTTCTTTGGCCCTGGTAGGTGATAATTCTCTTGACAGGACCTGATGTTAATGACATCTACTGTATGGCTTGAGTATTACTATTATACCGAGCAAAATGATTAAATGATATCCTTGATAAGCAATACTGGTATTATTAGTTGGAAGCTTACATTTAAAAAAACTCTAATTTTTCTGAAGACAATCTTCCAAAGTCCAAACCCTCTAGCCTAAGGTGAGTTGGAATTGTGGCAGACATATTGGTTAAATTATAAAGGTTCACATCCCAATAGTGTTGCTTCAACACTAAAAGCTGTTAGCTTTGATTCTTTCAACTCTACCTGTCACATCTTGTTAGTGTGAACGTTCTTTCTCAACCGTGCGTAAGTTAAGATTATACAAGGAACACCGTGGTAGCAGATAGAATGGCACTGATGGCAATTCATCACGAAATAGAACCTTTGGTAATTGAGTGGGTTATTGATACATTTTCAGCTGATAGTAGGATAACTGAACTGATTTAGACATTTGGTTGATTTAGTCATTTTAATGTAATTAATTTTGTATTATTGCAATAAATATTTTATGCACAGTAATAGTTTGTTATTTTTTCAAATAAAATTTCATTCAAAGTTAACACCACCAAATGACCAAACATTTCCAATCATGTGGTGGCAAACAGTAATGTATATGGAACCTTCACTTCAAAATCAACTGTTAGGTCAACAAAAAAACTCCTCTTTTGCACACCAGCTGTACCAGTTAAATAATGTTGACAAATAATGATATACCAGTATGTTGTTATAATAAATCTCCTATTCTTCTTATTTGTCTGCAAATTATGTCCTTCGCATAATATTATAATTAATTAAGGCTCTATCATTTTTTATCAACAATCAAAACATAGACATGATGACATGACCAAAAAATCAGGAGTTTACCTGCAGGGTACACTTGCTTATACCAGTTAGTGGGCACATCAAATACCTTAATACATACACATTACTGGAGGAGTAGGTAGGTACATGTATGTCAAAGTACACCAAGCATACCTATTTTTTAAGTTTGACAAAGTTTCAGTTACTATTTTAGTGTGCTTGTATACAGATTGGGTCCTCTTTATTGAGATACCGGTATAATGTTATTGTGAGTTAGATGGATGATGTGTCCATGAAATTTTATTTATTTATTTATTTAAAAGACTTTCGTTGTGAATATTAAAATCTAAATAATATTACAAAATGGAAACCCACAACGAGGGTCAATCACTACAGAGCGGTGCTCCAATCTAGGTGATAACCCATAACATAAGTTAAAAGAATAAAATAACATTAATATGTACATTAAATAGTGAACTATAGCTTCTAATAACAACATTGACTAAACTTAACTAAATTCCTAACATATGTACATTTAGGACATATTGCCTTCCAGGTAAGAACATTCTCGCAGTCGAACGTTAGAGTCAGTACAAGTTTGTAGTACTTAATCAGGGCAGATTTAAACATCAATATAGTAGATAACGATTTAGTGGAAGATGGCAAGGAATTCCACAGCTGACTGTCCGATTAAAAAAACTGCGTTGAAAAAGAGAGGTCTTGCAGTTATTAGTCCTATAGTCAAGTGAACAGCTTTGTCTTGTGCATTTGACAATAACTTTAGGTTGAATAAAATCCGAAAGATTAATATTATAAAAACCGTTAATGGCTTTAAAAAACAAGACCAGATCTCTGATTTCATGCCAGTATGAAACCGGCAGTAGATTGAGTTTTATAAGTCGTTCTTTGTATGGAAGTGCTGCATCAGGATAGTTCAAGATGAATTTAGTGCCGCGCCGTTGGACCTGTTCAACTGTACGTAGACCTCCAATATTTAGTGGTGTCCATACCTCGCTAGCATAGCCAAGGTATGACCTCACTAGACTTAGATAGAGTGCACGTTTGGTTGAAGTATCAAAGTGGCGATCTGATGCTCTATCCAGGAAACCAAGCATTTTATTGGCCTTGGATGTCGTTTCAGCGATGTGTGATCCCCATTTAAAGTTGGAATTTACAGCTACACCAACATCTTTTTGCATGCTCACTAAAGCAATAGAGTGAGAGCCGATGGTGTACGTATTTTGTATGGGAGATCTCTTATGTGTAACACGTAATGCCTCACATTTTTCGAGATTAAAAGGCATTTGGCAGTTATCGGACCAATCAGAAACTTTGTTGATATCTTGTTGAAACAGGTGAGCGTCATCCAACGAATGAATAACTCGAGCTAATTTTGTGTCGTCAGCAAAAAGGTAGATCATCGTTTCGTCAGATAACCCGATTGGCAAGTCATTGATATACCAGAGAAAAAGTAAGGGTCCCAAAATGCTCCCTTGTGGAACTCCAGAGGAAACTGGTAAGGATGTGGAAGTAGCACCCTTCACAAGTACTCTTTGTGTTCTGTTGGTAAGGTAGTCTTTGAACCATTGGAGAAGAAGTCCATCAATGCCTGCAACAGCAATTTTGTTGAGGAGGTGGGAATGGGAAACTTTATCGAAGGCCTTGGATAAGTCCAGATAGATAATGTCAGATTGTAACGATTTGTCGAGTGCTTCACCAATTTTATGTAAAAAAACAGAGCATCTGGGTAACGGTGGAACGACCTCTGAGAAACCCATGTTGATGGACAGAAAGGGAGCTACTAAGGTGTTCAATGAGTCGATTGAAAATGCATTTTTCGAGGACTTTAGATAAGATGCATAGTAACGATATAGGCCTATAGTTGCTAACATCCTCCTTATCTTGTTTCTTGTGGATTGGTATAATCAATGCTTCCTTCCAAAATGTGGGCAACTTACCAGTAGAAAGTGACTTGTTGAATAGTTTAGTGATTGCAGGAGCGAGTTCCGAAGCACACTCAACCATAATACGAGCGGGTATGTTATCGGGCCCACATGCTTTGTGTGGGTTAAGGTTACATAATAGGTTTTTAATTTCAGAAGAAGAAAGAGTTATCGATGTCAAAGTAATAGCACAGCCAGGGTCGGTGGAACAGCCAAAATGCACAGTGTTCTGACCATGTGAATCATCTGTGGTAAGAACGGAGTGGAAGTACTGGTTGAAAGCTTCAGCTTGAGCAGCGGGGCTACGAAAAGTGTGAACGCGAGACTTAATTGTCGCAGGAATTGAACCAGTTTTCTGCTTGTTCTTGTAAAAAGACCAAAATATTTTTGGATTGACACGTAGACTTTCATTGAGAGATTCAATGTAGTTTTTGTAATTAGTGTTAATGAGTTACTTACATTCACGACGGAGAGCACAGAACTTCTCGTGATAGTAGGTACTATTTGTCTTCATTGGCTTTTTTCTAGCTTCGGTCTTTTTCCTAACCAAGTGTATGACCTGTCCATCAATCCACGGAGGCGAATTAATATTCTTTAATTTGACTTTAGTTATATGTTTGTTGATAACTGTAAATAAACGTGTTTTCCAGGTAGCATAATCAACATCGATCGAGGTCTCGGCGGCGATACAGCTCTCAAGATTGGCTTCAATGAGACTTTTCTTCAAAGAAACAAAATCAGCACTTTTGAAATTGTAAACAGTGCGAGGTTGCTTTTTCAAACGAGGAAGGCGAATTATAACGTCAAAGAACAAAGGAGTATGGTCCGTTGGGAATGGTAATTCGCCTTTGTCCAAAGTTATAATATTATGCACAGAATCCGGTTCGTTGGTAAGGACAAGGTCTAAAATATTCGCATTTCGAGTGGCGTTTGATTAGTTGTGTGAGGAAATAATCCTTGAACGTCTCGCAGAAGCAGACTTCATCAGTATTGAGCAATTCTCGGCCCTCTCCATGCCAGTTAATATTCGGAAAATTAAAGTCACCGAGTATAAGCAACTTGGGTTTCGAATGTTGTGATGATTTGGTCAAGAATAAATCAAATTCGCGGATAAAGGCGGCGGAGTTACAATTTGGAGGTCTATAGAATGTAGAAATGACAACTTTAGGACTGTCAATTGGCTTGATCTCCACAGCAGTCATTTCGATAATATCAGACTCCAGGTCTTGACGTCTGCATATTGAATATTGTCCTTGATAGCTATAAGTACTCCACCGCCACGCTTGTCACGCCGATCAGATCGAAAGATATTGTATCCCCTGTCGAGAATTTCAGAGCAGCGTTTTTGTTGGAGTCAGGTCCAGGGTTTAGATTAATGTCCCAAGAAGTATAAAACTCTAACAGAATCAACGAGGTATTGAAGGAAGCAGTGTTGTTGGCGTAATAGATAATCCGCGAATAAAGAAATTTAGTCCTGTATCTGTAGGCCAGCCGAGTTGGTCTGATAATGGGCATGACATGACGAATACGAAGAAGTACGAACTTCGACTGTAGATCACCAAGATAACCAATATATAGACACCTAGATTCACTTATATTTATCATAAGGTACAACAGAGAAAGGTAGAGTGCCACACAGACGTCTGACCGCCATCTTGTTAATTTTCATATTTTTAAATTTTTATATTTTTAATTTTCATATTTTTTCTACAATAATTTTCAAATTATTGTAGGTTGTGGAAGTCTTTACGTTGCAAATGGGAACTGGAAGTTAAAGTACTCGCATTGTATGTGGAAAGCTCCGATTAAGATAGATGGATTTTCGAAACCTATCAACTATCCAAATATTTGCCATTTGTCTCCAGAAAGAGGAAAAGCATTCTGTGAAAACCACTGTGCTAGGGCACAAAAAGCTGGAATTCCTTCTGGACTGCATGAATTTTTAATTCACTTTGCGATAGAGAAAGGTGAAACGTGCAGGGAAACAGGTAAGTTTGGGAAGTAAAGTACAATAGCGTAGTGTCTGGCTGCTATTAAAACAACCGAAACACAACATTTGTATCACATTATCTATGATTAAAAAACTCTTTTGTATCTTCTGCATGTATAATATTTTGAGCTGTTCTCAACATCGTTTAAAAATTTAAGTTGACATTTGATGCTAATACGAATAACCCGAATAATACGCGATACGCGATTTTTTTTCTTCAAACTTTAGAGAGTGATCTGTCGACAGATAAAACATTGGAGAAAGTATTTACAACATTGCCACAACATTTCAAGGTGGCTATAAAGTGTTTTTTTATTAAAACATTTAATGGTTTACGTGTTCGACTCCTTTTTAAATTATTCTAGGGTGTACTTCCAAAACTATGATTTAATAAAGTTATTTTAATAAGTAGGGACAACTCAATTTATAAAGGATAATGTTGAATTCGTTGAACAATGTTCAGAAATAGAAGAAACAACATGCAATAAAGACACCGGTGGTAGAAAAACATTGCAAAGCTGGTCCAGAGGAGTATTTTTTATAGTCAGTGGAGGTGGTCATATTGAGTACTGGCAACCTTTATACAGGTAAGTTTATGTTTGCATTACAATAAAACATCTAATAGAGACATTTTTTTATTGGATAAGTCGAAGTTTAATTTACAAATTAATTAGCGTTAAAGCTAATTAAAGTCCCATGAAAATAGCTAGAACTGACGATTGAACCCGATGGTATTTGAAACTGGCACTTCGTTTATTTTGTGGCCAGGCTGCCAGCATGATAAAGGAAATATGCAAAATAACACATTTGGTTAACATAACGCAAGGTGTTGTTATGTGGTGAAAGCAAGGGTGGTGAAGATAAAATTCATATCTTGAAGCCAACGTGTAATTGTTCTAATCACGTGATCGATAATTTCACTAATGAAGATATGGAAAATATTCACTGCATGTTTATATGATAAATACGCTATTTATATATGCATATTTATATATGAATATTTATATAAATATGCTATATCAAACGCTGTGCCAAGTTGCTAGGTTTATTAGAAATTCAACCAATAACTTTATACGTTTCTAACACTTGTTGAGAACATGACAAATTAGTTTGGTTGCTATTTACATAACCATGTGGTGATGCCTTTTTAGATCAGAGTCGCCAACACAAGCCTTCCTTGTCAGTATCCTTTGGCTTTATAGGAAATTTAAGCCTTATTTGGATGCTGGAGAGCCAACAGAGGATGTCATAAAGAGGATGAACAACACAATACTTGCGTATGACAACATGTGTCATCTTGATGGCATGAAAGTTGCAAAAGCGGATCTCTCTTTTCCTTATCCTCTGAGTAAAGTGTGGCTTAGCATTGTTAAGGTCATCGACAGGCTACACATTCGGAATCACAAAGACAAAAAATGCAAGACAGAATACAATCCAGAGGGTAAGATTCCACAAGAATACAATTCCATGGCAGCTGAGCAAACTTTTATATGGGCCAGCAGATTGAAAATAATTGTATGTGCAATGCCACGACATCATCAATTTTTCTACCTTCATCGAGCTGTCAAAAGGCGTAATCGCTATACTGAGCGTTGCTACATGAATGGCAAAGCCCCTTTGCTGCCCAGGAAGACCACAGAATGGGTTGAAAAATAATATGGAATAGGACGAATAGCGAAAAGATATTGAAACTATTTATCTGCAGTCTAACAGATTTGCACACACTACTACTAAACGAAAAAAGCGTGAAACAAACCTATATTTTCAATATCTTATTCTTATATAACTTTTATCGTTACTTTTGACTTTTTGTAAATAAGTTTATAAAATAACATATGGTGTTGTATTATGGCAAGATAAATCAAGTTTGTCTATTTTGAAATAATTATTTGAATGGTATAGGAAGACCTTTTACAACTTTTCCGTATCCCTCTTCGTTTATGAGATATTTCGATTTTTTGATATGCAAATTGGATAGTGATGTCATAACCACGGTACGGCATTTTCGTGCATTGCCAGATCAGTTATACACTGTAAATACACAATCTTGCTCAACTTGTAACGTTTACTGCAATGTGCAGTTTGTATGTTCACAATTTCAAGTGATTTCGTTGAATAAACCTAGAGATACATCTGATTACGTCAGGAACCAGCTTAATTTGCATTTTAAAATAATTTTAAAATTCTTTTAAATTAAACAAACTTCATTTATATTGCCATATCCCTTTAAAACGTAAGACATCAATTTCCTGAGTTAAAATACATTCAATTCAAAAGTCTAATATTAAACAACAGCAGGATTGAAAATATATATATAGTCATTAATCAACATCCTTTTTTATCCTTTTTTATCTCTTGCCGATCGATTTCTTAATTGTGAACAAAATTATCATAAACGTGAATATCTCCAGTTAAAACACAAGTTCGATCAATAACATAAAGCAAAAAATCATTTAAGGCAAATTTCGATCACAGAAGGTCATAAAGTTTAACAGATGTCCATTTCTTTAATAATCTATCTTTTTTTATGAAATAAGAAAAGGTTTACTGCCTTTTGGGGACCGGTCATTAAATATGGACAGGGGGTGCTGGAGGAGAAATTAATTATTTTTGGAAAAGTTTCCAGGCCCCTCCCACCACACAGACACACAATATATATATATATATATAAATATATATATATATATAAGCTCCCAGATATATAAAGCCCCTGTTTATAAGCCTACCAAAACCCCTTACAAAATTATATAAACCTACGGCTTATAATCCGCAGTTTACGGTATACAGTGATATTATAAAAAAGTATACTGTATACAAAAGTTCAGATGACCAGTAAGTTTCAGTTTAAGAATCATGATTTTATGTTTATAGTTGGTATACTGTTCTTTATGAAAATCAGTTATTTTAAATATTTTGAAATGTTTGTATTAAAGAAGTGTTCATTCTTCTGCATCCAGTTGAAAAAATGAAGACCCCTTTTCCAGAAAAATTTATTAGGAACCCCCTTCACAATACATAAAATTATCGAGACCCCCCATTTTCTCCTCCATGGCCCCCTCCATATTTAATGACCGATCCCTTGAAACTAAAGTATTTTAGGCAAAAAGCTGACACACATAACCGCCACTGTATTTACTCATGGTAACATTGGCACATTTAAAGTGTTTCCATTGTAAACAAGATGTGCACTGGACCATGTGCGATTTTTTCTTGTTAGTGCAGAGGTTACAATGATTTTTGTCGTCGCGCTTTCTCTTCCTTTTTAATTTTTCCGATTTCTTTCCTGTCGCCGACTATTTGCCTGACGATTTATCGGATTCTATGATGGTCGAGTTATCCGATTCCTTGACAGCCTGGTGTACAGAATTGTCGCCTGCCAGTTTTTCTGATTTCTCAGCCGATTCGTTCGCATACTCAGCTGTTAATTTATCGTTGTTTTCGCATGGACCTGGTGATTTATGCAATTCTTTGACTGACGATATTCCTTCTGTCGTTTCGCTATTTTTCTCTGTCATAGATAGAAAGTAGAAAAGTTGCAGATTTATGAACTGAATGCTAGTAGTTTCGAAACGAGATAAACTAACTTCCGAGTTAGGAATCGAGTTTTAACTAACAAACAAATCGTTGTTTTAAACTAATAGAAACACACAGACGTTCTAACCACACATCTAACCATAATCCTAATTCTAAGCATAATCCTAACCATAAACCTAGGGTCAAATAAGGTTTGTCAAATAAGGTTTAAAATCTAATTAGGGATTTGTACAAAACGTGAAGAGACCTGGAAGGTAACTCGATATATAACAAGACGTCCGCTAGGCGTTAACTTGGGCCACTTAATCACTGGACAAATTAGGGAGATATGGCGTGGATTTGGGCGGGTCGGCTTTGCAGCCCGAGGAATGAGGAAGCAAAATCAGGCGTCTACACGCAGGCTACCCCCCCAATGCACAACGCCTGACACGCAGACGAAATTTAATGTAAACACTAAACACGGGCAATGCTATTTTTTCTAATATCTGTTCGATTGAAGGTCTTCGTGTGTCAAAATTTATATAAAAACAACGGAAAGGTATACGAAACATATCTGTTACGAAATTACATCGGTTTAACGAACATAAAAGCATTAAATCATCGGGTAAACAAGGAATAGATCTTGAAGCCATGTCCTTTGATTTTAGAGGCGAGACTCGCTTTAATCGCTAATACGCATTTTCTTATAACATCTGATCTTCATATTTTAAGTAGACGAAACCTACAGCGTTCGATTCGCCAGATTCAAGTGATCATTTCGATATAGAATTGATGTAAATCGGATAAAAGACACAACATTTCATGATTAATATTACGGAGTTTCACAGGATAAATGTCAACACAGTATAATATTTCCCTGCCCTTCGGCTGTCCTTTCCGTCTTCATGATTGATCTCTCATCTGTGTTTCTTTCATCTTCACATTTTAAGTAGACGAAACCTACAGCGTTCGATTCGCCAAATTCAAGTGATCATTTCGATATAGAATTGATTTAAATCAGACAAAAACACAACATTTCATAATGATAAATATTACGGAGTTTCGCGGGATAAATGTCAACACAGCATAATAATATTTCCCTGTCCTTCGGCTGTCCATTCTGTCTTCATGATTGATCTCTCATCTGTGTTTCTTTCACCTTGGAGAGAATCTTTGCAATGGTTTGCAGGTTTACAGGTCTCGGTAAACTTTCCAACTGCTATTCATTGTCAATAAAACGAAAGTCCGAAATCGCTTTGCCTTGCAACGATTATCTCTGTTATGTTGACGTTTCGTCCACGGTTCTCTCTTTAATCTCTCATCTGTGTTTCTCTCAGTCATCCAGTTATCTTGGAGAGAATCTTTGCATTAATTTGCGGGTTTACAGGTCTGGTAAATGCTTTTCAGACTGCGATTCATTGACAATAAAACTGGCCGAAATCGCTTTAATTCGCTATTTATACGCCCACGCAATAATTACATTCTCTCGACGTATAAAACGAACATGACGAACATGAACATGACGAACACAGAAATCAAGCTGGATTTAAGACTTGTGCTCACCACAGGTGGCCCAAGTAATTAGAGAAGCTAGTGTATATATACCTGTTATAAGAGCTCTAACTGTATTCACAAGTGATGGTGGGCGCCGTGGGGTATTCTTAATTTCTGCCTCGGATGGTGTCTTCTTGCAACTGTATGCGTTGCTGAACGACCTGCAACTCACGTGTGAGAGTGGAGTTTTTCAGTTTCTCAGAGAGCAGCTTTGACTGCAGTTCACAAATAACAGCCCTGCTCTCTTCTGTTTGTTTAAAAATTATAGCCTCTGATCGTTTACATTCCTTTGTCAACATATTTAACTTCTGTTGGGGCAGGGGACATGTAGTGCACTGATCCTTCTGGGCTTCGTCGTCATCACTGGTACTGTTTCCACTATTAGCAGTTGTCTCACTGTGTTCAAACCCTACAAAACATTACATAATTGATCTTAATTTTGTTGCTTGAGCCAGCATCACTATTTTATCTTCAAGCATTGCTTTCACAAAAACAAGAGGTCCAAGGAGGCTATAGTCCCAAAAATAGTTTGCATGGAAGAGAAAGAGGTGGCTTAATCGACTCGATGTTTCTTGAAAAAGGGTTAAAAATGACATGAAAGGATTAATGGACAAACGTATTAACAAGGTAATGTTTCGACTCTATTTTGGTTTGAAAATGAGTTTATATAAACATGGCGGCCACGCGCCTTTGGGCTCCGCTTTTAGTTCTGTTTCTTGCCTGTCAATTGAAGCTGAAATGGAACAAGTTCGTCCGAAATTACGACCTAGATATATGTGAAGATCTACAAACGACTTGTACCCAAATAAAGTCGAAGAATATTATCGAATTGCTGAGAAATGAAAGTGGGTATCGCGAGTTCAGTCGGGCAAAGAAATTGTGTGTAATTTTCCGACTTGGCCGTCTAAATGGTCCTTCACAACTTGCTATGTTATTACTGCTTGGTGGAGATATCGAAGTAAACCCTGGACATAACTGGAAGTTTCCTTGCGGTATTTGTCTTAAACCTGTTAAGAAGAACCAGGCGGGAATCCAGTGCGGCGAATGTAGCAACTGGTTTCATGTAAATACAAAATGTATTGATATATCACCGGCTGTGTATAGCACCTTAATAAACAGCTCATGTTTGTGGATTTGCCCGACGTGTGGTCTCCCAAACTTTTCAGATTCATTCTTCGATAGCTCAATAGATTCATTCAATTCATCAAACGCCTTCGAACCGCTAAACCAAACTACCTTAGTAGAATCTCTATCACCAAGCCGAGTTCCTGTACATAATAGAAACAAAGAGAAGCCACCTAGACGAGGCAGTTTAACATGCTTGGACATCAGGGGCGGATCCAGCCGAAATTTTGAGTGATGCATAATTTTGTGACAGCACCCAGTAGGGGGGTCCGGGTGCATCCCCCCGGAAAATTTTGAAATCTAGAACCTCTGAAACGCGATTTCCTGCATTCTGAGCGAACATTTGATACTAATCCATATATGAAACTCGATGAGAAAATTTCCCCATTTCCCCAAAGTCAGGTGCCACAGTGCCACTTGGCCTGAAATCAAATGCAAAGTGGGTGTGTGTTTTGTAAATTGTAATCACAACTTTGATTTCACACTAAGATTGCTTCACACAGTTCATTTTGAAATCATCCAAGTCACACTAGTGTCACTTCCCCAGCTAAATCATAAAAATTGCAATAGCTTATAATTTATAGCCCCTATATTAACTTTGATAGCTGAACATATTGTCATCATTTAATTTAATATGTATGCCAATATATTGTCAATACAGTATATATATTGACATTATATTGTCATAATTTCATAATATACATTCAATTTATTACTCAAAACATTCAATTGTATAATACAGTATTTAAGTAATTTAACTTACTTCAGAGCCCTCAGTTCTCCTCCACACTGCCATACTTCAGTAAGGTGCTTGGGAATCAATAGTTTGGTCGATACATCTCAAATGCATCAGTCAGCAGCCTCAATCCACTGTGACGTTGGGCTTGATAACAATGGTTTTCGTGATGTCACAGTGGATTTCACGCGGAAAAGGACTCAGGACCGATGCATTTCCGCGGAAAAGGACTCGGGACCGATGCATTGATGATGCATTTTCAATCCACCCTGACGTAGGAACGTCAAGCAATCGTCTTTTTTATCAGACTTTTATGCCACGAGTTTTTTAACGCTTATGATATTATACGCTTTATGTTCGATAGATCATAGATGTTAGCCTGCCATACAGGCGTTCAAAACAACAAAAATATATTGAAAATATACGAAATACGATCTATTAAAGAGGTATCTACACATTTGTAATTTGTGTAAATTTGAAGTTTAAATGCTGGAATGCATTTGTTATTAATTTATTATTATTATTATATTTATGGTTCAAAAACGTATTTTTATGAAAGTTTGACCGATGCATTCGCATCGGTCGCATCACCCTGGATCCGCCCCTGTGCTTGGTTGTCAACTGCCGGAGCGTTAAGAACAAAATAGCGGATATCGCTGTTGTGATAAACGAGTATAAACCTGATATTGTTTTTGGGAATGAATCTTGGCTCAAACCTGATATAAACAGCAGCGAAATTTTCCCTAAGAATTATAAGGTCTACAGGAAAGACAGGGACAATAGCAGCAGGGGCGGTGGAGTTTTCCAAGCAGTAAATAATGACTTGATAATAACCCATCGCTCTGAGTGGGACCCTGATTGCGAAATTATATGGTCACAGTGCCAGATAGCTGGAAAAAGAACTGCAAAATCTATCTATTTCGGGTCTTATTATCGACGAAATAAATCCGATATGAAAAGTCTTGAAGAGCTAAATACATCGTTATTGAAAATGGGAGCTGCTTTACATAAGAACAATGTAATCCTTACTGGCGATTTCA
Source organism: Chrysogorgia sp. JL179-B06 (assembly GCA_035772405.1). NCBI lineage: Eukaryota > Metazoa > Cnidaria > Anthozoa > Scleralcyonacea > Chrysogorgiidae > Chrysogorgia > Chrysogorgia sp. JL179-B06. The sequence goes on along the minus strand of JAYKKM010000495.1, from coordinate 1,061,731 downwards.
ATGCACCAGACGTCAATTGGGATAACCCACTCGACCAAGACAATTTAACTACAGCGTCTAAAAGACTCCTGGAGGTATTTGACGACCATGACTTAAACCAGTTTGTCAAAGAACCGACTAGGCGACAAGGGACCACTCATAATATTTTGGACCTTGTTTTATCGAATAATAAGGATATTATCAGCGGAGTCAAAGTCATCGATGGCATAAGCGACCATGATATTGTTTTATTTACTGTCAAGACATCTTGCCAGCGGAAACGGAATGTTAAACGTAAAGTTTATATTAAGAAGAAAGCTGATTCTGCTCGTATCAAGCAAGAGTTGCAAACATTGATTGCGACTCAGCCTCAGGAATTTAATTTAAGCGATGTATCAGTTGACAAGATGTGGGCGGATTTCGAAGGAAATATTCGACGTATAATGGATACTTGCATACCTCACAAAATGTCCAGCTCGAGATACAACCTCCCCTGGTTTAACCGTTTACTCAGAAGGAAAATAAGAACTAAACAACGTCTTTATAATAAGGCAAAGAAATCAGGAAACCCTGCACACTCGAATGAATTTCGGGCTGTCAGGAAACGACTACAAAAGAACTTGAAGTCTACAAGAGAAACGTATATTTCAGATTTCCTGGGAACTGCGATAGAAGAAAATCCAAAGCGCTTTTGGTCTTATATTAAACAATTAAAAAACGACGATCCTGGCGTAGCTGACTTCAAAGTTGATGCCAGAATTATAAGTGACGGGAATTTGAAATCGGAACTTCTGAGTAAACAGTTTTCCAGTGTGTTTACAGATGAAAATCCCAATAATATTCCTCCCGTCGGTCTAGACCCGAAACCGAGCATTGGCACCATTACTATTACAGGCGTTATTAAACAGTTACAATCCTTGAAACCACACAAAGCAAGTGGCCCAGATGAGATACCTCCGTGGTTTCTTAAAGAATATGCAACGGAAATTGGCCTTATGTTGGCAGCAATTTTTCAAACCTCCATCGATACTGGACGTACACCATATGTGTGTGGTGTGCACAAGAATGGTTCCAAATCAGATCCCGCAAATTATAGACCTATCTCACTAACTTGCATATCATCAAAGGTCCTCGAACATATCATTCATAGTCACGTGATGAAACACCTAGAACAACACGGTTTCAGAGCAAGACGATCCACAGTAACACAATTAATTCTGGCGATCCATGACATGGCCAAGACGATCCAAGACAATAAGTCGATTCATGCCGCAGTATTAGACTTTAGCAAGGCCTTCGATAAAGTTCCCCACAAACGTCTTATTAAGTTACAGTATTATGGAATCCATGGACCCCTGCTTGGTTGGTTTGAGTCATTCTTAACTAACCGTTCTCAAACAGTGGTGTGTGATGGCAAGCATTCCCACCCTACCCAAGTAACATCCGGAGTACCACAGGGGAATGTGTTGGGACCACTTTTATTTTTATTATATGTAAACGATTTGCCGGATAACTTGAAGTCCTCAATCAGGCTTTTCGCTGACGATGCTTTGTTATATGGCGTAATGTCAAACGAGGAAGATGGTGACCAACTCCAGGAAGATTTACAACAACTCGAAGAGTGGCAAAATAAGTGGCAAATGTCATTTAATCCTTCTAAGTGTAAAACGATCTGCATTTCTACCAAGAAAGCCCACCCCAGAGAGTATATTCCTTCTGTGGGGTTGAACTGGAACAAGTTGAATCGATGTCATATTTGGGAGTCACTTTTAATGGTGATTTGAAGTGGTCCAATCATGTCTCTTCTATCTCCAGTAAAGCAAGCAGGGTCTTAGGAATGATGAAAATAAATCTTTGGAACTATTCCAAGAAGGTGAAATAAATTGCGTACACGGCAATTGTACGCCCAAAACTTATGCATGTGCTGCTTGGGATCCCCATCTCCAAAAGGACATCGCTTCTCTTGAGAGAGTTCAGAGAAAAGCTGCACGGTTTTGTAGCAACAATTATCATCCCACAGCCAGTGTTACAGAAATGCTCCACGAGCTAGGATGGACCACCTTGGAGTTAAGAAGAACGATGACTCGGCTAGTCTTGTTATATAAGATGAGCCGAGGGCAAATTGATGTCGACACTGAGATTCACCTGAATCCAAACACTGAACTTAGAACTTGTGCAAGCCATCAATATAGATATATACAAGACAAAGCCACTAAGAACACGTACTTTTATTCTTTTTTCCCTAGAACTATAAGACATTGGAATAGTTTACCAGCAGAGATTGTTGAGTCAAATTCTTTTGAACTTTTCAAGTCTGAGCTATTAGAATACCTAGTTAACAATCAGGACTAATGTATTTTATCTTACTTATTTGAACTTTTTATAGAATTTTATATACCGTACATCATAACCATAGATATTTTTAGTTCTAAATAGTTGGTGATATCACTTCTGGATTTTACCGACTCAATAAAATGTAGATGTAGATGTAGATGTAGACCCTGAAATAGAGTCGAAAAATTACCTTGTTTCCGGTACTTTTGTATCTTGAATATCAAGTTCCAGAATGACATTTTTCGGTTTATGCATTATTCTCTATAAATTTCATTTCCTAACACGCATCATGAAGCAACGAAAACTTACATTTATCAATTATAGTTTATACTTACAAGAATCAATTATTTCCAGGGTGCCATCTTCAACAGCATCGCAGGGTATTTTAACGGTGGCAACCCGTGGGCCATTCGCTGGGCCAAAATTCGAACGGAAGTCATAGTTGGCACCATTTACACCAGCACAAATATTTCTTAAATCGTCCAGTGATTGAAGTGGATAGTAGCTCCTTGTTGGTCTGTCGATCGTTGTTTAACGTTGGGCTTTATTAGGTCAGAGAGCTGAATACATTTGTAATGTAATAGAAATATAGATTAGGAATGTAAATTTTAAAATGAAAAACGATCGCCAAAGATATCTAGAATATGAGGTATATACTCCCATACTCAAGTAAAAAGTTGATCCATTGTTTTTTGCATAATATTCCCCATTCGTGTACTTTTCCCAAAATTACTTTGCAACAAATTTAGACAACCAATTTAGTATAGTACTGTATATCTTGCAGCGGCTAAACATGTTTAGATGTAGTCGCGTTGCCAGAGAAGTTACACTGTGCAATCAGTGCAACGTTTATTGCAACTTGTCTTGCAACGGCTAAATATGTTTCAATACAGTCGCATGTTACATTGTGCAATGTTTCTTGCAATTTGTCTCCCAATTGTGAGCGAGAAAAACTGGAATGCATGGTTTACAGGATGCGTTTCTCTTGGCTGATCCAACAACTTTGTTGCGAGACAAGTATACTTCGACGCTTGCTGCAACAAAAATGCTGTGAGCCTGGATGGTTGCAGGGCATGTTACACAAAAAGTGTAGTACTAGGATTTAGGAAGTGTTTCAAATATGGTAAAATTAAAGGTTAAAAATTAAAGAACTTAGAGGAACGAACTACCACATGACGTATATAGCTTAGCCCTTCCTACTCTGATGTCAGTGATGAAGGGCTCAGCTTGAAATGTCTGTAGTTCGTTCCTATAAGTTCTCGGCAAATAACAACGTTTTCCTTTCACTGTGTTACACTTAGGCTGAGCAACTTTTCATGCAACTTGTATCGCAGCGAAATGGTGCGAAAAGTTGCAGGAAAAATTGCATAGCGTAACACCGCCTCTTGATTTTATCCCGAAATTGATTTAACAAATTATTTTATACAATTGTTTTTTGGAGAGCAGGTCTTTATTTTTAATTTAATACCTCACATTTGCCATTCCAACTGCGGCCACCACGTGATAGAAATGCATTTAGGGTAGCCTTCACTTTACGTGACTTTCCATACTGTGTAATCACGTAAGGAGTTAAACTGCTCTGCAGATAACCATCAAGTTCAGTTTTATTGACTATATCGTCATCTTCTACAAGATCGATAACCTAAAAGACACAAAGATTTTACATGTCATCAGTGATGTTTTCCACATTTTAGAAGTGGGGGAACATTTACAAAAGAAAATGGGTGTGGCCACTAATCGTGAAAATTAAATGGGCGTGGCCATGTGTAAAAAATGGCTGAATGATTTAATTTATATATTATATTCCACTGTTTATGGGCTCTTACTTCATGTACCGGACACAGAAATTTATCACTGTATAGAACTACCCCGTTCTTTAAAAAATCCCGTTTATTTTTGTCCAGGAATTGTCCAATTCCTGAATTAAACCTATCCTAGATAAAATAAACGGGATTTTTTAAAGAACGAGGCAGTTCTACACAGTGCTAACTAACATTTTACTCATGTAAATTTCTGTGTCCGGTACACGAAGTAAGAGCCCTGTTTATGATGAACAAATTAATTTACACATTAATCTATAATAAAAATATCAGAATAGATATATAGGAAAACAAAAATTAACCACAAATAACGAAAATCAAAAGGAACAAAAAATAAAATAAAAAATATTCGGGAGTGATGATCTAAACGGAGGTCCAGGTCCAGGTCGAAAAATTATCTTTCGGTGGTTAATAATGGTTTTTTATCGGTGTTGAATATTATCCTACATTGTCCATAGGTGGATCTAGGGGTGGGTGCAGGGGGTGCGCACCCCCCAGAGAAAGTTAGCACCCCCCAGAGAAAGTTAGCACCCCCCAGAAAGTCGGCATCAACCAGTGTATATTAAAATTTTCATGATTTATGGCATTTTTGACATAATTTAAGGTGGTGGTGGATGGGTGCACCCCCTGAAAAATCTGCACCCCCGTATCAGATTAGCCTGGATCCGCCCCTGACATTGTCTACATGTAATTTTAATCAGGGAAAGGGCGTTCCGCTCTGTTAAGCTTTGCAGGAGGAAAGGTACTTGCTACCACACCGAAATTAGTGGGGGAATGGCATCCCCCCCTGAAAAACATCACTGCATGTTATATGTTTTAGGAAATTAAGTTTTTATGAAGTTTAGAAAACAAATATTAGGATAGGATCCATTCTGGTGATTCAAGTGAAGGAATATATATAGAGAGCAAGCTTAGTAGAGAATTAAGCTAGAGAAAAAATCAGACAAGTATTCCCTCGGAACAAGAAAGATGAGCTTGTTCGAAGAGCTTGGCCAGTAAACGGCAATTCAGGGAGAGGGGAACCTGAATGTCTTTAGAAAGTTTTAATTTTTCACTGTTAAAATCAAACAAATGAGTAAACTTAGTAGAGTTACCAATATAACTTAGACAAATACCTCAAATGCAAAATATCTGTAACAGCTGTAGATGCTGGGCAAACGGCTAGGAAAACCTTTCAGACCATCGGTGAAGAATAGGATATGTTCTTCAAGGTTAAATTCTGTTAATCCCTCACTCATTCTTACAATAGATGATAGATGGTCAAAGAGGCAAGTTTAAAAACTTGTTTTCTCTGCTCAAAAAAATCAATATGCTCCACACCACTTTCATTTATTGTTTTTTCAAACAAAATTGGAGTTGTCCTCTCAAAAGATCTAAAATATAAATGAAATAAGGAAATGAATAAAAGAAAAAAACAACATTGTAATCATACTCTAAAACTTATATACCAGTAGAATATGAATGGCAGTGATGTATAGTTTTAAATTGCTTAGTACGTTATTACGCCAGTACTCAGTCATTCATCTTATAGTTTTAAATTGCTTAGTACGTTATTACACCAGTACTCAGTCATCAGTTCATCTTATAGTTTTAAATTGCTTAGTATGTTATTACGCCAGTACTAAGTCATCAGTTCATCTTATAGTTTTAAATTACTTGTAGTACGTTATTACGCCAGTACTAAGTCATTCATCTTATAGTTTTAAATTGCTTAGTACGTTATTACATCTGTACTAAGTCATTCATCCATGTTTGACTTGACAAATTGCGGTTTGGTCTTACACACTTTTGAACGTTATCTCCTCCAATATTTTGCGTATTCCAATTTGAAAAACAGACTTGGAATTACAGAGACGAAATAAATAAACACATAGTTTCAAACGGTGCTTATAGTACGTTAGTACGCCAGTTAAGTCATTCATCTTTATATTCATCTTTTAGTTTCATCTTTTAGTTTCACAGCGCTATTAAGAACTGGCTCAACATTTGTTAGTACGTACTTCATCGCGTACTAGCGAAACAATTCAAAAAGGCTCTCCGATTTTATGCATGGTATATGATGTGCTGTAGGATGTTCCGGTAGGTTTTATCGTGGCAGCGAAGTTGTTAGTGTAGGGCGAAGGAGGCACATATTCTTGGGAGGTTGTGATTGGAGTAGATGTTCTCTGCCGTGCGTGTGCGGCCGTCCGTGTTTTCGATTGGGTGTTTTTGCCATCGAGTGCTACAGGGCGGTTGGGTAGCTGCTGTAAGGTCTATAGGTGTCGTGAAAGATGTGGATGAGAATCACGGATATTTCGTCGAGGTCCATGGCGTCGTAGTTCGCCAACGACCAGCTCTTCAGATGCGGTGACATATCAATTGGATAGCAAAAAGAGGAGTGAACAGTGTTAACTCGATTGCTGCGCCGAAACTTGCCCTATACGTAGCTGTCAGGAAGCCAGTGGGTGTGGCAACAAGGACCCTCCTTGCGTTGGAAATGCAGTTGGTGATGCAGGTATGTATGATCCACGTTTTCCCGTACCTGTGCGGAATGCATGCAACTTTGATCAACCTGGTCTGGTCATTCTCTGGGTTGGGCTGTTCGACGGCGGGAGAGGGTCGTCGTCGATGGTGTCTTCCTTGTCGTAACCAACGTTGGCGTGTACGACGACATTGTAAGCCATGGAGCCCCATAGTCGCAAGAAACTGTTCATTTTGTTCACTACTGGAAAAAGAACGCCACTTTGAAGGCGGATACGTTTTTCACGCCGAGACGGCGAAATCCTCTCTTGTAAGCGGTGGGGTGGCCTCACTCGTCTCTAAGTGGATGATGCTGTACCATTAATTTTGCTAAGGTCAAACCAGTCTCGAAACATATGTGAAACCCATCATGCCAAATTTGAAAATGGTGGCGGTATAGATATTGCACTATTTTTCTAAACTTGAAACTCGTCTCAGTGAATACGCTGGTACTATTTCATTTTGCTAAGATTGAACCGGTCTCGGCAGATGTGAAACCATCATGCCAATGTTGAGACCCAGTGTCGGTAGCTGTTGGACAACTTTGGGTAAACTTGAACAGTTGCAGTGAATGCTTATACCCTCAGCTTTGGTAAGGTCGAACAGATTCTCAACACATGTGAAACCCATCGTGCCAAATTTGAAACCGGTGTTGGTAGGATATGTTGCACCTATTTTGCTGAACTTGAACCGGTCTCAGTGAATGCCGTACCATTTTGCTTTGGTTAACTTAACCGGTGTCGGCTTAAAAGCTTCAAAGCCACCAAATTTGAAACCGGCGTCGGTAAATGTTGGACTATTTTGCTAAACTTGAAACTCGTTTCAGTGAATACTGGTACTATTTAATTTTGCTAAGATCGAACCGCTCTTGGTAGATGTTCAAACCATCGTGCCAAATTTGAAACCAAATTTGAAACCAGGGCGGTGGCATATAGAAGCTGTATCCACTCTCGTTGTCGAGCCTAGAAATGCCATCTTTTTCATGGTCACTTGGGGTACACCACTGGCACGGTAAAAGCTTTAAAAGCTGGTAGGCATTTGTTTCATATGCTGCGTCGCATCCAGTATGTATGAAACAAGACCAACCTGAAATAATAATAATATAATGATAATGACGTTTAATTTAGGAGCATTACAACAATAAATTATTTGAGTTACTTATAAAAACTCATAAATGACTAACAAAGCTATGATAACTACAAAAACAAACTAGGGCTATTGAAATAGTCGGTTCTTCTATAATTTACTCTGGCAATGAATTAAACCAAAATATTCCGTCTCCATGGTAACGGTATTCGCCCAAATAGCAGATTTCGGTAATACGATCTTAAATTGTGATGTGGTTACATCGCGAATCACTGATATACACAGGTAACAAATAATTCCAACTTACCTTATTAGCAGCGAAGCAATGGAGGAGGATGTTGTAATTAATGGCTGTTGATATGGTTTTGAAAATCACACGTGAGACAGCTCTCACACAATGTAATTACTGCTGAATATGATCTTTCTATGGGGTGTTTAAATAAAAACGATGTTACCTTGTCATACGCAACATATGCCAATGTCCATAGGAAAACGCATGTGGGACTTCCAATTGAAAGGTACGTTCCAAACCAACTGTACATGCTGCCCATCAACATCACTTCGATAACAGACATTTCCAAGATAACTATAACCATAAGCAAGTACGTCTACGCAACAATCGCTAGCGTTAACGTTATAACGGACGCTTCCGGTACGGCGGAGTTCACTTTGTCCGAAATCACTTTTCATAATTGTGATTAGGATTCTGTTTAGGGTAGGGGGTGGAGACCATGGAGATTGAATGACGCCCATGGTTTGTTTTTAAAGTGCCTACGAAAAATGAAAATTAATTTTGTCTTATTTATGCACCTATCAATTAAAAGCCTGACCTCCCCACCCCGGGACAGGGTTTGATTTGACATTGTTATAAAAGTTTGTAAACCCCCACTCCAAAAGGGCGTGTTAACCACGAAAAACCCCACCCTGGAGGGGAACTCTGACAGGATTACCATTTTTTTCAACTGAAAGTTCTTAGAAAAGAGATATAGAAGCATACCTATGTAAATATCGATTATAACTTTAATCAACAGATAAAACAACGTACTAATTGACAATAGCCAATGGTACAACAAGAAATAGTCATAGTGGGTTAAGTTTCATATAAATCCCGAAATGAGACGTCACATAGTCTATTGGTAGTAAAATTCAAAATTAAAATCAGCTATTATTTCTAAAAGTAAACATCGTAAGAGTTAGGGTCAGTATTAGGTTTCAAGGTTAGGATTAAAGTTATGTTTGGGGTTAGGACTATGTTTTAAATTCGGTATACTTTTATGAAACGTCCTAATAATAGCAAGACATGTCCAAACTGGACATGTCATGCCAATTACACAAGGGCAAAACCATTTTCCAACTAGTTCCTCTTGCTATGTCATAAAAATTATACAAGAAATCATCAAATTTAAGGCTTTTGTATAATCATTGCAATAATTCCAATAATACATTGACAGACTTACCCTATTCTTGCAGGGTTTATTGCGAGCACCGCATTTGCATTCATCTGAATATTCAATATTACTCCCCTTGCAAGGACAGCCTCGAGTCCCATTTTCTTTTCTCTTGACACTGCAAGAACACTTACAATCGCAATGGCTTGCCTATATAAAACGAAGTCATCGTCAATTCAACAATTCTCTATATATGCAAATATATGCAAATTTTTACCTACCATGTTGACAGTGTTTTGCTTCAGTTGCTTCGTTTCTCTGATGGCGGTAGGTTATTCCGATTGATTTCCGACAATTTACGAAAATATCTCTTATACGCAGAACAGATGCGCGCAGGATGACACTTCTCGTTTAAGCAGACAAACGATTTAAACAAAAGCTCCGAACTCGTATCGAAATGCAGACATAACAATCAGTTTTACATAAATAACCTTAGTCTTATGTAAATAACTCTACGTTTTTGCATTGGATGTGCGTTGGCTTCAACAAGTGCGATTCTCGGCAAGACAACCGTAAAGCTGTTTAAAAATTTCATGAACATGCAAATTTGTTTCTGATAGCTTTCTCCTTCTGGAGCCAGGGCAACACCTGCCTGTATGATGGGTTGTGTTTGCCTGATAGTGAACTATGTTGAAGAAAAGGCTTAAACAAGTTTTCTTGTTGATGACACCACGTGCAATGGATTATGGATTACTACAACGCAAAGAAGACGGTAACGCCAATGCTTTGCGTCAATGAAGCGTACTCGCTACTCAAAACCGTGGCCATCCCAACCAAGGCATGCGGTCAGACTTCTCTTAGCATGGAGAAGCTTTGTAAATTATATGACGTGACTATTGGTACTGCGTCAGAGGAAATAAAGGCGCAAGAGGTGGAGTTCCTTCTGCGCATTTGTCTTTCTTGGCCTTCACAATGCCTAATCTATTCCTTTCCAATGTGTGACCAAGAATCATTCAACCTTGGAATGGATTGGCTGATAGATTTTTAGTATTTTGAGTCAAAAAAGGTATATGGAGCTTGAGGAAATCTAAAGTGCCTCGGTGCAACTTGAAGAATTCAGTTTATCATGATTCAATACGATTCGGAAAATCTCGTTCAAGCATTTGTGGATATATGGCTCCAAGAAAAATGGTTTTAGTTTATTACGAAATGCGTGATCATTATAGCATTATTGAACATATCTATTACTATTTCGTATCTTTCAATCTTTGTCTGCATGTTTGTCAAGTCCATATTACTCTCTACGACTCACCTTGCGTTAGGAGTCACCCAAAACAAGAGAAACAAAATTTCATTAATGGAAAAATTAATGGATTAAAATATTGTGTATTTATTAACTCTTTCCCGACGGCTGAAAAACATCAAAATCGAACGACCACGTTGTTCTATTGATATCTCTTGAAATAACCATAACTGTTACGAAAGCTATACATTTTCTGGAAGCCCAATAAACCGGCTTTTACTTGTGCTTTTAAATTTCCCGAACAAAACACATTATGTTAATATAAATTAGCATTAATTATCATAAATCAGGTTGACAAATTTACATTTTTCTAGAAAAGGCCATCTTGCACGACCGCGTAGCATCTTGAAAACTCAAAATACCACCAATCGCAGAGTTCTTTATGAAATCAAATCAAACTTGGCGTGTGCGTGGATTTCGTGTTCCTGGCGCTGGTCGAATTTCAATTTTTAATCTTGCGTTACCGTGTGCCGTGTTTTTCGATTGACGACTTTGCGGGTCTTCAACGACCCGTTTTAACTGCGCCGGTCGGGAAAGAGTTAATATACAATGGCCGATATTTTTTCGCATCGATCAATTTTATATTTTCGCCTGAATTTTTCATCATCTTTGTAAGTCGGCTAAACAACACACATATCAAATTTTAAGCCAATTTGGTGAATTATTTCCTACATTTCTAAACACGGTGAATTTTGACCTTTTTGACCCACATGCATAGAACGTATTGTCTTTGTAGTGTATAGATAGCTTGCGTATATATTTAAAAGTATGAGCTCCCGTGCGGGTGGACCGGTGCGGGAGGGATCTCTGCAGAGACTCTGCTTCGGGTAACCCTTACATAATTCCTCTCATTGAGGGGGGTAGGGGGGAGCAGAGAAGGGGGTTCATTTTTCTTACTGACCATTTTTTTGCTTTGTTAAACTGTATTTACATTGATTATTTTCAATTCAACAGATAATAAACTGCTTTTCCTTTCACGCTTTTTCTTCGATTATTTTCAATTTACCTATTATTGCTTATTAACTCTTTCCCGACGGCTGAAAAACATCAAAAATTGAACGACCACGTTGTTCTATTGATATCTCTTGAAATAACCATAACTGTTACGAAAGCTATACATTTTCTGGAAGCCCAATAAACCGGCTTTTACTTGTGCTTTTAAATTTGCCAAACAAAACACATTATGTTAATATAAATTAGCATTAATGATCATAAATCAGGTTGAAAAATTTACATTTTTCTAGAAAAGGCCATCTTGCACGCCTGCGTAGCATCTTGAAAACTCAAAATGCCACCAATCAATCGCAGAGTTGTTTATGAAATCAAATCAAACTTGGCGTGTGCGTGGATTTCATGTTCCTCGCACTTGTCGAATTTCAATTTTTAATCTTGCGTTACCGTGTGCCGTGTTTTTCGATTGACGACTTTGCGGGTCTTCAACGACCCGTTTTAACTGCGCCGGTCGGGAAAGAGTTAAAAGGGTCTATGATTCTATGCAATGTTTTTTTTGCAATTGATTGTCTTCAGATTACTTTTAAAAATTCGCCTCAGAATGTGGGAAATGGTGTTTCGGAGACCCTAGAAATCACAAATTTCTCTGAGCAACATGCCCCCGGACTCCCCTAAAAAACCATGTGGACATTTTGCCCCCAAACCAAGACCCTGGCTGCACCACTGCAAGTCCACTGCCTCATGTTTAATGTGTAATACTGCCATAGATGTAACAGCGGACAAAGAAACCATAACATGTTCAAGACAAAAGCTGGTTGCACAAATGGTCATCAAGACTGAACAGGGAAAACATCAGTTTTACCTGCCTCACTGATGCTATGCAAAGTCTTTTGAAGATGACAGACTGTAAGCCACCGTTGTCTAGTCTTTCAGTGGATTAACTGAAGAAAATAGTGCTAAAACTGGCCCAAGACGGATCATTGCTGAGGAGTCCACACATGTTATTGCACAATTTCTACCATTATGTCCATCAGCCTGAACTTTCCTTTTAATAATCTTGAAATACATGTATTATATTCTGATGATAGAATGTAGACTTGAAATGTACGGATATCTGCACATTGAAGGACTGCATTAACCAGTGGCAAACTGAAGATGACGTTAACATGGAAGAATTAGATCATGAAGATGAGGAAGAAGACGACGAGGCACAAGAAAATGATCAGCGACATTACGTAAGCAAGACGTTGGATCCACGTTGCCAACGTACGTATACCGGATTAATATGAATTTCATAGTGTTTGTCTACAATTTAATACCTAGGGATATGTCGTCAACGTTTATCATGCCGTGATAGACTTTGGTTAAACTAATGAAAATATGTATACCCAGAGCGGTCATTTTCAAGGGTTTTATCGTGATCTAAACGCACTGACGTCCGGAGATTTTGAAACGACGATAAAGCAGAGGAAAAAAAACATTGCCTGGATTTTTTACAGTGTTGCGAATAATATCTCCAAGGAAACGAGAAAACGTAAGTGTAATGCATTATCCCTTTAGTATTTAATACTTTAGTTATACTATAGTCTGAATGTTGATGTCATAATCAAAACAATAATTGTTTCTATACATTATAACTCACAGGAAATGCAATATCTTGTGAAATGGAAGGACTGGCCTTCCTCTACTTGTTCATGGGAACCGGCCAACCATTTGAGCGAAGAATTAATATGGTATGTACCATTAGGCTACTAATGTCTACAGTGTATTTTCAGTGCAAATGACCAGTAAACATCTGAATTACTGAAGTCCATATTAAATGGACCTAGTTAGTGTACTGTAGTTACATGTACTTATTAATAATAATAATAATAATGGTCTTATTGGAGGACGTATTTAATCTGAATATACGATCAAATTCTAATATTAACCCTGATCAAAATGTGATGAACAACCATATTCATTGCAAATACTATTCTCCGGAGAGTTTTACTAAAATCAAAAAGGGCAATCATCGTTTATCAAACAATTATTTCTCTCTATTTCATAATAATGTAAGTAGTTTGAGAAAAAACTTAGAACATTTACAAGTTCAAATATTGGATGAATTGGAATTTCCTTTTAGTGTTATTGGCATAACAGAGACCCGTATCAAAGATACCAACTTAGATGGTTTTAATTACAACATTCCTGACTACTCATTTGAATTTGTTCCAACGCCTCTAGCTGCTGGAGGGGTTGGAATGTATATTAATAATGAATTTAGTTTGCTGTTATTGAAAAATCTGCTAATATAGCTTATCAAGCGCTTTGGATTGAAATTATCATTCCCAACAAGAAAAATATTATATGTTGTGTCGTATACAGACAACACAATTCACCTGAGACATTCCAGGTGTATTTTGAACAAAAATTAGAGCAACACACATCAACAGGCAAATATGTGTTTATCATGGGTGACTTCAACATAGATCTATTAAAAATTGATAGGTGTAATTATGCGCATAATTTTTTATTATATTTACAAAGCTGTTCAATGATCCCTAGCATCGATAAACCTTCGCGCGTCCATGGGGAATCAGCCACATTAATTGATAACATATTTATTAATAACCCTTCCAATGTGTTAGTTAGTGGAAACATAACATCTGATGTAAGTGATCATTTTTCACAATTCTGTATCCTAGATTCTATTACCGTCAGACAAAACATCCAAAAACGTAAATATCGTGACTATTCATCATTCTCTGATACTCTATTTAACGGAACCAGAGAATAATCCTAACAAGTTATTTTCGACTTTTTTTAATAAAGTAAATAAATTAGTAAATAAACATGCTCCTATCAAGACCATTTCTAAGCGTAAAGCGAAACAACTATCCAAACCATGGGTAACTAGAGGAATAAGGGCATCTATAAAAGTTTAAAATAAATTATTTCACACAAATAGTTTAACTCAGTACAAAATATATAGAAACTATATTGTTACTTTACTCCGAGCCAGCAAAAAAGTATACTATGAAAAATACTTCAACTTGAATTACACAAATATGAGTAAGAAATGGGAAGGAATAAGGGAAATTTTGGGACGTAGCCGCAATAATAAAAATAATATTGGTGCCATGCGTCAAGATCCTACTTCTCGATTAACATTTGATCCTAAAAATATATCTAATATCTTGAATAAACATTTTGCTACATGTGGTCAACGATTAGCTGCCAAAATGCCACATTCTGAAAAACATTATTCTGACTACCTCCAACATACTAATAGCCCTAACTACACATCTCAACCAGATTCATTTGTTTTCATTCCGATAACTGAAAGAGATATTGAACTCGAAATCATCACACTACCAACAAAAAAGGCTGAGGGTCTATATTCATGCCCTTCGAGGATTATTAAATGTGCAAAACACATTCTGAGCAAACCTTTGGCAGATATTTTTAATCGGTCGATTGAAACTGGAATTTATCCTAATAAACTCAAAATTGCTAAAATTATTCCAATTTACAAAACGGAGGACGAAACTGAACCGAACAATTACCGACCCATATCTCTTTTATCGGTATTTAATAAAATTTTTGAAAAGATTATGTACAAACGTTTAGACAAATACCTAAATATGAAAAATATTTTGTGTCCCTCACAATATGGTTTCCGTCAACAACATTCTACACAGCATGCCATTCTCGATATTGTTAATAAAATCCAAACTAACATGGACAATAAACTTTATTCCTGCGGTATATTTATAGATTTGAAGAAAGCCTTTGATACGGTAGATCACGATATACTGTTGGGTAAACTAAGTCATTATGGTATTAGGGGAGTGGTAAATGACTGGTTCCCTTCCTACTTAAAACATCGCTCTCAAACAACTCTGATTGGAAACTGTGTATCTGATACAGAAACCACTTTATGTGGAGTACCTTAAGGATCAGTCCTCGGGCCTCTACTTTTCTTAATATACATAAACGATATTTCTGAGTCATCCAACGTTTTAAATTTTTTTCTTTTTGCAGATGATACCAATCCACTATATGCTAATAATAACTTGAAAACACTTGAATCTGTTGTAAATTCTGAACTGAATAATGTTTGCAACTGGCTTAATGTTAATAAACTCACGCTTAATATAAAAAATCAAATTTTGTTATTTTTCGCCCACATCAGAAATCAGTAAATTATCGTCCAGTAATTAACATGTATGATAATAATTCTAAACAATACACACCTCTCGAATGCAAAGAATATATAAAGTATCTTGGCATCATTGATTGCAACTTAAGTTGGAAGCATCACATTGACTATATTGCATTAAAGATTAGTAAAAACGTTGGGATTATCTCAAAATTGCGACATTTTATTCCAAATCATACCTTACTAGATATATATAGGTCTTTAATTTTACCTTATCTTTCGTATGGATTGGCTGCATGGGGAAATGCTCCCAAGGTTCACATTAAGAAACTTCTTATATTACAAAAACGCGCTTTACGTCTGATGTATTTTAAGTCATTTGATGATCACGCAATTCCCTTATTTGTTTCTTCAAATTCTCTTCCTAGTAATATGATGTATATCAAAGAATCTGTTAACGTGTTATACGATATATCAACCGCAGACTCACCAGTAGCTCTACAAGAACTTTTCAAAAAACATCTACGGTTCATAATTATAATACAAGAGCGGCGAAGAAAGCTCATTTTTATATCAAATATTCTCGCCTAGAGCTTCAGAAACGTTCGTTTTCTCGATTTGGTGCGGAAATTTGGAATATCATTGATCAGAGCCTTCGCTCAAAAAGTAAAAAGATATTTAAATATAAAATGCGCCAGGCCCTCTTTACAATTCTTATAACTGAGAATGACTATGTTGATGTACCCATGATAATAGCAAGATTGCCAATTGTAACTATGTTGGTTTAAATTACCTTAGATCCTTTAGAGTCGATATGAACATCTCTATTGAGATGTATACTAGATTGTGTATTGTCTCAATGGGGATGTTTCAGTCGCTTAGTCTTCTCTCTGTAATGCTACATCTGTAATACTGTATTTAATTTACAATATATTTCATAATCAATTAACTTTATATACTTTCCTCCTTTGGTTTGTAAAAATATTTTCTAAACTTACATTAATATACATTTAAATTCATTGCTTGACTACTAGCAGGTAATGCAATGTTTAATTTTTCTTTGTAAATTTTGTAATCATTAAATCATTAAACATCATTAAGCTCATTAAGGAGTACATCAAACGTTTATGTTTACCGACAGTATATTAGACATAAACAGACCAAGGTGAAGGTAAACCGTAAGCTTACAAATGGTGCCACTGGCAGCCGCTATTAGTTCATACCCCTTTATGATCTGACATGTAATTAGGTGTTGATTTTGAAGAGGTGGGAAAACCGGAGGACCCGGAGTAAAACCCTCGAAGCACGGGAGAGATCAACTACGACAACTCTAATCACATAAGTCCCCAGTTGTTGAGAGTCAATACGAGGACTGTGACTAGGTGGTGACCCATCAAGCCACTGACCTCGCCTATGGAACTCAGTGGTGAAAGGCGACGCGCTAGCCACATACGCCACCTGTGCTTCTTAGAAACCCTATTTTCAATAATGTACAAAGATACATTGTCATATGTCTTATTTTGCTATTTTTCAGGAATTTCAGTACATGTACTCCACATCCTAGCAAAGAGCGGGTTAGCATTTATGCAGAGAAGTTCACGGATGCTGTTCTGTCCCGTTTGAAATCGAAATGTTTAGACCCCAAGGTGAACGTGAACATGGATCATGATGTTTTCCGCTTTCTTGTCAAAGGGAAAGGAAGGGAAGCTACCAATTTCACTGGATCATTGCTGCTGGAAAAGGATGATTTCTCACGCTTTAACATGAATGAGTACTGCAGGGTGGTATGCTTTTAACAACAATGGCCAAGGACGGGCTGTCCATTTTCCTATTAGGGCCAAACCAGTTCTAAGGTGGTCTTCAAAACAATATATTTCTGTAAATGAATGTATTACCTTAGCTCCACAGAAACCAGTGGAGACTGTTTCATTTTTTATTTCTAGGCATCAAACTAGCATAGATATGTTATAAGAAACTACAATACACTATATTTTAAGAAACTACTCCCAAGAGGGACCCCCATATGACACTGATGGGGATGCTTAATACCTTTTAGTGTCAAAAATTCCCAGTTTGCTACCGGTAAGCTTGTTTGCTATGACATATCCACAGTTGTTGTTATCAAAAAAATTATAACTCTTCAGAGTACAAATAAGTTTGAGTTATTTACACAAAAGGAAATTCTGGGACATTTTAATGGCTTATTTAAAAAATTGTTAGGTATCCCCATCACTTTTATATGGGAGCCCCCACCTCCTAAGGAAATATGCATGTCATTAGATCAGGTTGAATATCCTGTACTCAGCAGATAATGATAGTTTAACTGGCATTAGTCAAGAGCTCTCTAAGCTTTGCAAGGTTCTTGTTTTTATGCCAAGAGATTTGAGCTTCTCCTTAATTTCTGCTATGCTGAGGTCATCAATATTACTTGCGATTTCACTATCGGGAGTAATTTCCCTCGGATCCACACCAAAGCGCCTCCGCTGTTTTCGTTGTAAATATATCTCATTGTCCCAGTAATCGCTTGCTCTTTTGGCATACTTTTGTGGCATGGTGCTGCAACCTGTCAATCCTTTTTAATGCCAGTAGTGCTTCACTGCAAGCATCATGTTTGTTTGATTTATTGTGGTATATGGACCGCACAATGTCATTAATTTTCTCAATTCCTTGACCTGTAAATCTTTTGACTGCCGTTTCCTGGTTAATAAATCGTGGTACGTGATAACACAGCATATGTATATATGGCGTAACATTGTGTTTTCCATAGCCATCTTCCTTGTTTCCTAAGCTAAGGAAAACCTTCACCCATTGTGTTGCCTGATAAATCAAAAGTGGGATAGATTGCAGTTTAGCGGACACCAGTATGTAGCAAAACCATGGTACTGTGGGCTCACATTGAAGGTTTTGACTTAGGATTAGGGTTATAATTGAATATTTTCAATTTCCCACCAAAATTCCTGCCATAACTATGTGAGCCCACAGTACGTGTGAACTTGACAGTTATATATTGGTCAGCAGTATATTGGTGTCTGCTAAACTGCAGTATTACCGAAAAGAGCAAGTATAAATAAGTATGAATATGATTAATTATTTTGTCTGAACTCATATATATATTATTGCCTCTTTATGGTTCCGAAATAGGTTTGTTTTCAAATGGGTTTTTTCCGGTCAGGCGAAAAAATGAAAAAGCCCATTTTCCACCTGCCCGAGGTCCCATTTTACCACCTGCCTGCCCACTTAATTCCCCCTATTTTTCTCCACCTGCCCGGCCCTAAAAATCTGTTCAAAAACAACTGGTTTGGTCAAGATGCAAACGTGGAACAAGTCTAATAATATATATTCTATATATAATGTAAGATATCCAGTATATGTAATATGTACAGTATATAATAAACCTATGCACCTTGTCAAAGAAGGAGTTTCTCATTTCTTGACTTGGTTGCCATGTCGTTATAATGTCATACAGATCTCTGAATTCCTAAAATATATAACTTTTATATTAATTTTTTTTGGGGTAGGATACTGTACGGTAGGATACTGTATATGTATATAATAAAAACAGATATCATGATCATGCATGTTAACAATACTTTAATATAATTAAATACCTTCCAAAGCTTTATTACTGTCTCGAGGAAGCAAGCCATCCAACTTGTCCGGAAGGGCTTTAAGAACTTTTTTTTGTCGCCCCCTACCATACTTGACCAGTCGTAATGTCCACTACCTTTCTTATCTCCATTTGGCTTCTCCCAGACGCTGAAAGCGACACCGCACTTGCAGATAGCATCGACAAGGTTTGTTAGATGTTTGTTCGTTGCAGAATGTTGGACTGCGTCTCTAACATCCCATTCAATGCAAGAATTGATTATATTTCTCTCTAAAATATCTGTGACAAAGAAACAAGTAGTGTTAGCTTTCAATACACTCTATACAGATGCATTGCGACAGGGTATATTTATTACTATGTAGTTGGTAAAGTTTATTAGCATTACACCTTCCTAGACCTAGTTCTCCCCATTCTATGCGTCCCATTTACTGATTTTCTCCCTCCTAGCACCCCTCCCCTCAAATATTCCCATTCAAAATTTTGCAACACCTGGGTTCAAACTTTCAGTATAAGACAAACTACTGTAAGTTGGTTGAGAGTAGGGGTGTACCAGATAGTGAATTTTAGTATCCGGCTAGATACCGAACTACTAAGAAAATTTGGCCCCATACAAGATATTTTTGTGTACAAGTCCTTGCACTCCTTTTCCAGTTCCCAAAAAGGATGGTAAATAGACCTGTACCCAACCGGATACTAAATCTGGTTCACACTTCTACTGTAGGTCGAAATGTTACAATTAAAGCACTTGGCAAAGACATTAGTATGTACTGATGAACACTGACCAGTTATCCTGAGCAGCAGATGAAGTTCATCAACTCTGATGTTTTCCAATGGAATGTCTAGCAGTGGTTGCTTTACACAACCATAATTGTTTTTTGATTTTCCTGCTATTTCCTTCATTTGGTCCAGGGTTCTGGCATTTCCTTCTTTCCAATAATGATCTTGTGGTTTAGACATATCCCATCTTTAAATAGAATCATACAGAAGAGCTTTAAAGAGCTTTATATGTATACAATTAATGTATCATATTCTTTCATGCAAATATATAAGCCGGGTTAGACTATAGGCGGACTAAGCAATTATTAAGCCACAAGCCAAACAGAACAGGGGTACCAAAAATGGGAAATTATAATTGAAAGGGGAAAAAATGTTACCAATAACTTCAGGGACCTGCCAGTATGTTGATGACTTACCTTTCAGTCTTAGGTACAGTGCAATAAATACAAGCATATATGGAATTTGCTGCATTCATTCCCAACACCAACAGTAAAAACTGTACAATAGAAAAATAGAATCAATATCTGCTGGTTTAGTATACATACATGCAGTGCAGTTGCATCACAAGTTAACCCATAGACCCCAGCATCAACATACAAATTCTCCTTACAGTCTCCAAACATTTCTTTATAGTACTAGTTGGGAGAAGTTGTTTTATATCAGTTTGATCATTTCCAATATTCTTATTACCTTTATGCCTGATTAACCATTTATAGTATTAGGAGAAGTTAGATGCTGATCATCACTGGGGCATAAAGGGTTAAATACAATATATTTCTGCAAGTATTAATTAAGTAACTTGACCTTATAATCTCCAGACAAATAGAACTCCAAGGGAATGTCTTGGCCATTTACATTAATGCTTTTTACAGCAATCAATTCATTAATTTCTTGGAAAACTTCCCCACAGGTAACTTTTATAACATCATAGTCTTCCTTACCGGACACAACAGCAAAAACGTGATTTCCTGTTTGTATTGAATGTAATATAAAAGAAAATGTAACAAAGTTGTTTACCACAATATTTGGTGCGCATGTAAATGCTAAATAATTATATTTTATATATTGTATATTTGTATTTGTTATGAGGTGATCAATTGAATAGTCGAATGGTGATATATTTATATTTAATATTATTTGACATAATAATCATGCAATAAGGTTAATGTCTTCAAAATGATAACAAATATGAAGTATGCAGTACAGTAAGTGGACAAAATTCTAGTTACCTAATTCATAAATTGAAGGCCTAATATATATTTTGCACATCATCCTCACTACTATATTGAAGACATTAACCTTATTAAAATGATGAAAGATATCTCAAACCAAAAGAAATATTTCATCGTTCGACTCCTTTGGCTTACAGTATATACAATTAATATTATTGGGTTTATAGGCACTTTAATACTGTAGACACACCAATGATGATACAGTATATGTATTACTAAACACAATATTTACAAAAAAGGCTTCATTACCATAAGCAGACATAATGTGCTCCTCGTCACTGATTATTGAGAATGACATAACAATGAAGTTTGCAATCCTAGACATCTTAGCACCATCTCCACTGATCTTAATCCTTTCTTTAGTAATGGGTCCTTTATCCATTTTCTGTTAAATTATGTTAATACCATATCAATATTCAATAGACTGATTTCATATAGGCCACGAAATACAGTAGATTATGTTGACACCATATCAATACTCTAGATTGATTTCACATAACCATGAAATAGATTATAACTTAAGTGAAACCGATCTATTAGGAACATGTTATACTGCACTCACAAAACGAAAATGTTAGTTGCATCGATTGTTATTGAATATAGATTTTCAATACGGTTAATTAACTTCTGAGAGTAAAAGTATTTGTACATGTGTGTTCATAATCCACAAATGATAATTAAATGGTAGAAGGTAAAAAAATGTAGCTCATCGATTGTTCGTCGATTTACAAAATCAATTGATTTTAATACATGCAATTGTTGTCAATTGTTATATATTGACACTAATAAATTGACATCATCAATTAATTACAGCAGCCGCCAGGTAAATGAGCAAGTGCAGTATTATAGTTTTGGGATAGACTGCAGTTTAGCGGAAACCAGTATGTCACAGAGCTATAGTACTGCGGCTCACATTGGAGGTTTTGGCTTAAGGATTAGGGTTAGAATTAGGGTTATAATTGAATGTTTTAAATTTCCCACCATAACTATGTGAGCCAGCAGTACGTATGAACTTGATAGATATATATTGGTCGGCAGTATATTGGTGTCCGCTAAACTGCAGTATTACCCAATTTTGGACTAACCTGTTTTAGCTGGAAATGGAGTTCTTCCTTGAAACTCACTTGAACACCAGGTTGTTTTCCAGGTGTTCTTGTTATATGTATGAGCTTATTAAGGTCAGTCCTACACTGCCTTACTAAATAACTCCTCTCCATGCCATCTGTCATCATTGAAAATTCATGGTATGCTGCATCGCTGACACTGAACCTGTCCATAATAAACAGCACTCCTCAAATTTTATCTTTTTCCTCTTCGCACAGATCGCTAAAAATTGACTTATTGTTTTCACATCGTCCAAAGGGGATTTGTTTGGTCTGAACTTCCTTGTCCACAAGTGACAATGAATGCAGTTTCAGACCAAAGCTTTCTACAAACCAGAGAGCCCTTTCTGCTCTTGTTGAAAGCAGCTTCATCTTCCGAATCTTTTATCTCCCACCAACTTCAGAAATGTTCTTTCCACTATTCTTTAATTCCTCATTGCAATTGTTGCATGCATGACTTTCTTGAAGGTTTTCTAGGTTGTCAATGTATCTCTTGAGTTCTATATTTTCACTGGCAAGAGCTTCCATCTCTATGTTGTGTGATTCACATTCTTGCTGTAGCTTTTGCTTTTCCACCATCAGCTCTACAAGCAACTCCTCGCACCTTTCATCCACTTCCTGCAGCTTTTCTTTCAAGTTTAAATTCTCTTGCTCTGCTTCTACCACTCGTTTTCTGAGGTTGCTAACATTTATTAACTCTTCACCATAAACCTCGATAACCTTAACTTTTTGTAGAAGCTTCACTCTTGTGTTACCCAGCGAGCCTTTGCATTGTTTATCAACTATGCTGGATAGAACGCGAAATCTCTCCTCTAGTCTAGGAACATCAGCTTTGATTTGGAAAGGAAGATCGTGTGCAGTTAAACGATAGAGTTGAAGGAATGACACATTAGGCAAACGCTTCTTTATTCCTCTCCATTGCAGCAAAGTGTTGTAGGAAACACTCAACTTTAGCAGAGGAGCTCCACTCCTCTGTTCTAGAACATAGTTAAGGGAAGAAGGTGAAGATAACTTTTCCAATTCTTTCCTGACTTGAGCGCTGTTATTAGCAGGAGTACTGGACATAAGTTCACGTTGTCGATATATGGTAATTAGACTTGTTTGGAATATAAATGACCGCAAAGATGGAGGACTCTGATCTCGTTTAGAGATAGCAATACTCAACGTCGAAATATATATGTAGAATTCGTCTACAGCTGTTCAAGAGGTGCTTATTTTCAAGATCGTCTCTTCGTTCGGAAGGTGAGTGGTAGACATTTAGTCAAACACTGTAAATTTCCTCTTAGTATCCAACATATAAACGAGTATTACGTTGTTTTTAGCCTATTTGCACTGTACCTTCACTATTGGCTTGAAGCGCCAATGCATGAATTATGTTTGGGAAAAGTATATATGAAATTAATTTGAATATTGTCAACTCTTAGCAAACCTTATTTAATATATATTACAGAATCACCCCAGACATAGACATTTTGGAAACCCTATTGGAAGTAATAAATCGTAATTTAGCGACTTCGACCCATACTTCGGTAGTAATTTTGTCAACTGATAGTGATTCACATCTGAGCCGAATTAGGTATTGCGCAACCACCGAATGTCACATTTTTCTGGCGATGCAGAACTTGGAAATGAATCTACAAGCCAATCCCATCTTGTTTCTATACAGTGACGGTGGACCAGATCATGGACTGATATCTGTCAGTACAGGTGTCATTGATTGCATTATTCCTGAAATTTGATCTGGACTTTTTGTGCGTTGCTCGTACAGCACCATTTCACTCTGGAGAAATCCCGTAGAGCGCATTATGTCATTGCTTAACATTGGGCTGCAGTCCATTGCCTTATGAGGAAGCAGATGGATGATGAGTACGAATCAGCGGTATCCAAATGTAAGAATATGGCACAGCTTAGAAATGCAGCCGAAAAGAATCCTAACATCAAGGATGGCACCCTCGATAGTATTGCTCCTGTGAAAGTTCTCATGTCTATTGTCTTCCAAAGACTTCAACTAAAGGAAAATAAGATTGAGTCCTTCACAGCAGTCACCACAGCAGAGATTGAGGAGTTTTGTTCAAGTCTACAGTCTGTGGACGATTCAGTTACAGCAGATGTGAAGTGGATTAAAGCAGTACTCTCAGAGTACTGAAAGATCAAGGAGTTTATCGAGCATTGCTGCCAACTAAGGCACTACTCTTTCTGCATAAAGAAATGTGGTGATAGTGAGTGTAGAATATGCAAGCCACCTCACCTTCCTTCTGATGTCTTTCAAGAAATCAAGTTCCTTCCTGACCCGATACCAAAGCCTGACGGCCACTATAAGCAATTCGAGACAGTTTATGGCACTATGACAAGCGAAGAACACTTCAGAAATCTCCTGCAAGGCAGAAAACGTTGCCATTTGTTGCTGGTGTGAATGTGAGATGTGGTGCATAGTCTACTCAAAGTACAAGTTAACAGCTGGTGAACAGTTACAGCTAAACAATGCCCTTTCAGACTATACCTACACTTGTGGTGCAACCTTATCAGATCTTGAACCCTTGGCTGATGTATGCATCAGAGATATGCAGTGCTATGCTCCGTTAGAGAAACTTTAGTTTTCTTTGAACAAAGATCCTCGTTGTATTTATTGTTGTGGTTCTGTTAATCTCACAACAGAAGAAGGTTGTTATCCCCAGTGTGAAAACTGTAACAAAAACCTCGTGTGCAGAAACGCCTCTGAACATTAAATTCAGAAATTCACGACAGACAAAATCGTTTATCGAACCTAAACTTTTATTGTCCACGTTTTAATAGAATTACAGAAGGTGGAAGAACTTTTAGTATAAGAACAATTAAAAATTGGAATAACCTTGGTACTGAAATTAGAAAGGCATTGTCATCAAATGGTTTTAAAAATAAGCTTTTTAATTCTTATTTAAACTGCCAAAAGACTGCTTCTAGTTTGTATCTGTAGTTTTTATTGTTGATATTATATTGTAATATTATTTAATTATATATATTCTCATTAACTGTATTATAGTTTGGATAATTTCTGCTGTAAAATGTATTTAGTTAGTCGAGGGCCACGAATTTATCAGTTTTATTACTGTCAAGTGTTATTATTAATCGGAAAGACTACCTCCCATGCAAGAGGCTATAATGATGCGAGCTCAATACCAGACGATGCATGGTATGGAACAATGACGAGGTACCGAATCCACAACTGCCGTCACCTACGAATTATAGATGGAAAATGGAGAAAGGTGATTTTTTATGTACACCGTATTAGTTAGTTAACATTTTTATTTCATTTTAAAATTGTCTAGCATGTTTGTCACACATTGACACTTATGCCAAATAAATATTGTGCTTATTTTATTAAAGATGAATGGCTTCCAGTGATGACACTATTACAACCAGGACCTGATGCAGTCATCCATCTAGTTAAGTGCGGCTGTGTTAAGCAGAGATGTTCCAATAATAGATGTCAGTGTCACAAGGCTGGACTTAATTGCACCAATCTCAAAAATTGCGACAACAGTTTCCATGTTCGTTAGGATCACCTTAACACATCTAGATTAGTCGCTTGCTTTCATCGCAAAATTCCCACGGGATTACTGATGCTCCCTGACTAAAACCTTACTACGGTAATTCACACACACATGCCTAAAAATCCAGGATGGAAAGATGGAGTACCAGCCACAAGACAATCAACCCCCAAATTTGCTGTTGAAGAGAGGAGAAAGCATGTGTTCACCAGTGCAGGCAGCAAATACAAACCCTTTATTTGTCAAAAAGTGAACAATCGTATCAAGGTGTGCCAGGGCTGCAGAGCGTCCATCAAAAGCTAAAATGGAGGCATTCCACCACCTCCCTTTGACAACTGCATCGCTCGCAAAGAGAGATGGCCTTACAAGGACAACACAGGCCAGGTTTCCCCCCTGATACGATCAACAGATGCTCATTACCACTTTAGATTGGCGTGTGTGAAAGCAGAGGACCGATCCTTCACGTCCAATTTCCTGATGGCCTATTTTATCCACCGCTCGCAAATCCTTCATTGGAAACGAGTTTGGACTGACATTTCACGCGAGTTAGAGATACAGTAACATGACTCCATGGCTTATTTCTATCTTTGAAAAACAATAACAGTTCATTGATATTATGTGTTGTTGGGTCGGTTTTGTTTTCTCATGCAGTCCGTGAACGTTAATACAGTTATAAGTCCACTTGTTTGGGCAGCCATACAGAGTTACAGTAGTAATAATATACAAGAAAATATTTTTCCATTGTGATTGGCTGGTTGGTATGCAATCAATCCCAAACAGCAGTGAAAAGTCACTGAAGATCGTAAGTTAAAACCATGAAAAGTGACAGTGGAGAAATATTCAAATTGCACTAGAAACCATCCATTACCTATACTTATTACATGCATTTAGATACAGATACAGATTTAACAGGACAGTGTTGAAGTTTGAAACTTTGAAACTTTTGTAAATTGTTTCATTTTAATAACACCCCTGAGTTTATTTGTTGGCCAAGCTGCAACAAACCCAAGGATAAGGAATTTTGCATTACTAAGTTATATTAAATTATTCAGAATTAACTCTTTCCCGACGGCTGAAAAACATCCAAAATTGAACGACCACGTTGTTCTATTGATATCTCTTGAAATAACCATAACTGTTACGAAAGCTATACATTTTCTGGAAGCCCAATAAACCGGCTTTTACTTGTGCTTTTAAATTTCCCGAACAAAACACATTATGTTAATATAAATTAGCATTAATTATCATAAATCAGGTTGAAAAATTTACATTTTTCTAGAAAAGGCCATCTTGCATGACCGCGTAGCATCTTGAAAACTCAAAATACCACCAATCGCAGAGTTCTTTATGAAATCAAATCAAACTTGGCGTGTGCGTGGATTTCATGTTCCTGGCGCTTGTCGAATTTCAATTTTTAATCTTGCGTTACCGTGTGCCGTGTTTTTCGATTGACGACTTTGCGGGTCTTCAACGACCCGTTTTAACTGCGCCGGTCGGGAAAGAGTTAATATACAATGGCCGATATTTTTTCGCATCGATCAATTTTATATTTTCGCCTGAATTTTTCATCATCTTTGTAAGTCGGCTAAACAACACACATATCAAATTTTAAGCCAATTTGGTGAATTATTTCCTACATTTCTAAACACGGTGAATTTTGACCTTTTTGACCCACATGCATAGAACGTATTGTCTTTGTAGTGTATAGATAGCTTGCGTATATATTTAAAAGTATGAGCTCCCGTGCGGGTGGACCGGTGCGGGAGGGATCTCTGCAGAGACTCTGCTTCGGGTAACCCTTACATAATTCCTCTCATTGAGGGGGGTAGGGGGGAGCAGAGAAGGGGGTTCATTTTTCTTACTGACCATTTTTTTGCTTTGTTAAACTGTATTTATATTGATTATTTTCAATTCAACAGATAATAAACTGCTTTTCCTTTCACGCTTTTTCTTCGATTATTTTCAATTTACCTATTATTGCTTATTAACTCTTTCCCGACGGCTGAAAAACATCAAAAATTGAACGACCACGTTGTTCTATTGATATCTCTTGAAATAACCATAACTGTTACGAAAGCTATACATTTTCTGGAAGCCCAATAAACCGGCTTTTACTTGTGCTTTTAAATTTCCCGAACAAAACACATTATGTTAATATAAATTAGCATTAATTATCATAAATCAGGTTGACAAATTTACATTTTTCTAGAAAAGGCCATCTTGCACGACCGCGTAGCATCTTGAAAACTCAAAATACCACCAATCGCAGAGTTCTTTATGAAATCAAATCAAACTTGGCGTGTGCGTGGATTTCGTGTTCCTGGCGCTGGTCGAATTTCAATTTTTAATCTTGCGTTACCGTGTGCCGTGTTTTTCGATTGACGACTTTGCGGGTCTTCAACGACCCGTTTTAACTGCGCCGGTCGGGAAAGAGTTAATATACAATGGCCGATATTTTTTCGCATCGATCAATTTTATATTTTCGCCTGAATTTTTCATCATCTTTGTAAGTCGGCTAAACAACACACATATCAAATTTTAAGCCAATTTGGTGAATTATTTCCTACATTTCTAAACATGGTGAATTTTGACCTTTTTGACCCACATGCATAGAACGTATTGTCTTTGTAGTGTATAGATAGCTTGCGTATATATTTAAAAGTATGAGCTCCCGTGCGGGTGGACCGGTGCGGGAGGGATCTCTGCAGAGACTCTGCTTCGGGTAACCCTTACATAATTCCTCTCATTGAGGGGGGTAGGGGGGAGCAGAGAAGGGGGTTCATTTTTCTTACTGACCATTTTTTTGCTTTGTTAAACTGTATTTACATTGATTATTTTCAATTCAACAGATAATAAACTGCTTTTCCTTTCACGCTTTTTCTTCGATTATTTTCAATTTACCTATTATTCCTTATTAACTCTTTCCCGACGGCTGAAAAACATCAAAAATTGAACGACCACGTTGTTCTATTGATATCTCTTGAAATAACCATAACTGTTACGAAAGCTATACATTTTCTGGAAGCCCAATAAACCGGCTTTTACTTGTGCTTTTAAATTTCCCGAACAAAACACATTATGTTAATATAAATTAGCATTAATTATCATAAATCAGGTTGACAAATTTACATTTTTCTAGAAAAGGCCATCTTGCACGACCGCGTAGCATCTTGAAAACTCAAAATACCACCAATCGCAGAGTTCTTTATGAAATCAAATCAAACTTGGCGTGTGCGTGGATTTCGTGTTCCTGGCGCTGGTCGAATTTCAATTTTTAATCTTGCGTTACCGTGTGCCGTGTTTTTCGATTGACGACTTTGCGGGTCTTCAACGACCCGTTTTAACTGCGCCGGTCGGGAAAGAGTTAATATACAATGGCCGATATTTTCTCGCATCGATCAATTTTATATTTTCGCCTGAATTTTTCATCATCGTTGTAAGTCGGCTAAACAACACACATCAAATTTTAAGCCAATTTGGTGAATTATTTCCTACATTTCTAAACACGGTGAATTTTGACCTTTTTGACCCACATGCATAGAACGTATTGTCTTTGTAGTGTATAGATAGCTTGCGTATATATTTAAAAGTATGAGCTCCCGTGTGGGTGGACCGGTGCGGGAGGGATCTCTGCAGAGACTCTGCTTCGGGTAACCCTTACATAATTCCTCTCATTGAGGGGGGTAGGGGGGGAGCAGAGAAGGGGGTTCATTTTTCTTACTGACCATTTTTTTGCTTTGTTAAACTGTATTTACATTGATTATTTTCAATTCAACAGATAATAAACTGCTTTTCCTTTCACGCTTTTTCTTCGATTATTTTCAATTTACCTATTATTGCTTATTAACTCTTTCCCGACGGCTGAAAAACATCAAAAATTGAACGACCACGTTGTTCTATTGATATCTCTTGAAATAACCATAACTGTTACGAAAGCTATACATTTTCTGGAAGCCCAATAAACCGGCTTTTACTTGTGCTTTTAAATTTCCCGAACAAAACACATTATGTTAATATAAATTAGCATTAATTATCATAAATCAGGTTGAAAAATTTACATTTTTCTAGAAAAGGCCATCTTGCAACACCACCAATCGCAGAGTTCTTTATGAAATCAAATCAAACTTGGCGTGTGCGTGGATTTCATGTCTGGCGCTTGTCGAATTTCAATTTTTAATCTTGCATTACCGTGTGCCGTGTTTTTCGATTGACGACTTTGCGGGTCTTCAACGACCCGTTTTAACTGCGCCGGTCGGGAAAGAGTTAAAGGGATATGGCAATAAAAAGTAAGTTTGTTTCATTTGTAAAATGGCACAGAAAACCTTTTACAACTTTTCCCTGTTTTGGTTTTCCAACTATTTTGACAAAAGACAACGCCCAGTCGCCATCTTGTTTTAATTAGTATTTGACTCGATTAACGGAGTGGTTGGTGATGTCACGACACAAGCACGGTAAACCTGATGAAACTACTGATTTTTAAAATGTTGGTCAAAATAATTTCAATGTGGTGATTTTCATGATGTCTATGTTCGAAATGATCTGAAACATTTCGTGAAACAAAAATGCAGAAAAGTGGTAAAAGATCTTCCTACCTGTATACCATTTTACAAGTTCTATGAAATCAAATAAATTTTTATTTGATTTCATAGAATTCAAAATTTTTATTCCCATATTCCTTTATCATATAAGCTGGGGTTCATTAATCAATTTTGTGCCCCTCAGCAAAACTTAAAAGTTCCTTTTACTGAGTAACGAACGCACAATTTTGAGTAATTGAAGCATTACATAATGTAAATTTATTTCTAAAAAGTGCTGTCTGAGAATTTTTCATTTTAAAAATTATCTAGCAATTCCTTCACCGTTAATCTATCCATGTTAGTAGATGTTCACAAATTGATTTCTTCATTGGGTAATTCCTTTTATGTGAAGTAGAATGTATTATATTAGGAAATGTGTTTTGAAACAATTAAACTTGTTTTCCCCCCTGAGGTCCCCCAAGCCCCCTAGAAATAAGTAACAGAAATAAATGTTACCCACTAGTCCATGGGAATTTTTAGACTATTAGATGTGTTTTACAAAGACTTATATACCTCATGCGAATGCTTGAAAAAAAGACCCAGAACCACAGCTTAATATATATTATTCTTATAATACATTAATTCTTTTAATAATACTGTTAAAACGCATTATTGAAAATATAAAGTCGCCATTTTGAATTTGGGTTGGCTATTCCGGTAGTCTATTTTACTACATGCCAAAAATGTGTGCATATTGGTTTAGGGTTTATCAGCTATGGCATACTCTTGCCTGACATGTGCTATACTATATCTGATAAAAACCTAAAACAATAACTAAACATGCACACTGACACTTTTGTAGAAATTATTTTTGAGAAGTGTAAATTTGACAGATTTAAGGAAAAACAACAGCGACTACTGGCTATATACGACCGTCGGCGAAGGCACCATCATTTCAAGCTTGAACTATTTTATTTCATGTTTATCAGTTGATAATGCAATGGTGTTCTTCATCCATTTGCCTACATTTGGTGAAAATCTGAGATAAATTGGGTAAAAATCAGCACATAGTAACAAATCTTCTGAAATGAACCATGTTAACTGCACAAAATTTTCTTCCACAAAGATCAGACCAGGCGCAAATGGATTTCATACTTGCTGAGCAATAATTGCTTATATTGCGTCCCATGTGTCCTGTTCACAGATGTATGTTCTAGAGGTGAACATATGCGATACAATCAAGGAAATGCCTTTACCAATGCTGGGTATTCTAACTGGAAGAAACAGTACAGTGGAATTACCAAGCATGAAACATTGGAAAGCCATGTTAATGCAAAGATTGCAGAAGTCATCTTCTTGCAAGGAAGATCAATCGAGTCATGTCTGGAGCAACAAGAAAAAGACGAGATTCTGCTCAGGAAGAAAAAAAGTCGTCTCAAACCGCAACATCATGAAACGCATTGTAGACACAGTTGTGTTTCTTGGAA
This sequence comes from Chrysogorgia sp. JL179-B06, assembly GCA_035772405.1. Taxonomy (NCBI): domain Eukaryota; kingdom Metazoa; phylum Cnidaria; class Anthozoa; order Scleralcyonacea; family Chrysogorgiidae; genus Chrysogorgia; species Chrysogorgia sp. JL179-B06. The sequence goes on along the minus strand of JAYKKM010000495.1, from coordinate 1,029,977 downwards.
AGCAAGGACTTGCTTTCAGAGGGCATCGAGAGTTACTTGATCAACCTGAAGTAGATAAAGGAAATTTTTTGGAGGCACTGGGTTACTTGTCAACGTAGGATGTTACAATCGATAACCATTTAGAAAAGGTAGAGAGCAACACGTATTGTTAAAAGGAAGAGGCGATGGGAAAAGAGGTGCCAAAGGACGCCGTTTTACTTTTAAAAATTTTTTTAAAAAAAGCTTACTTTCCTTAGCAATGATACACAGAATAACATGATCAACATCATTGGTAAAGAATTCTCTTCAGAAATCGTGAAAGAAATCCGTGATTGCAGAACTTGGGCATTAATAGCTGACACCACACCGGACATAAGTCATCACAAGCAGCTAAGTATTTGCGCAAGAATCGTAAATCGTACTGGTAAATGCTCAGAGCAATTACTGTCCTGTGAAAGAGCTTCGGGTACAACTGCAATGGAACTGTACAATGAAATTTCAGCAACGCTTGCATCGAAATCCGTGTCCTTTGATAAACTGGTGGCACAAACATACGATGGTGCCTCAAATATGAGTGGCTGCTACAACGGTTTGCAAGCAATTATCAAAGAAAAAGTTGGAGACCCACTCAATCTTGTCTTGTCCGACTCAGCAGGTGTTTCTGTTCAAGTATGATGTTTGTTCAACAACCTCGAGGCCCTGTACGTTCTCTTCAGCAAGTCGCAGAGAATCCATGGCTTGTTCGAGGCTGCCCAACAAAAAGAGAATCAGAAAGTGCTTTCTCTCAAGAGACTTAATACTGTTCGTTGGAATGCAAGTGAGTTTAGTCTGAAGGTTCTTCTCTTGCGTTACGAATGTATTTTAAATGTCCTGGAAACCGTTTCATCGAACATTTCATTTCATGGAAATCAATGGCATACTGCAGCTGGATTATTGACGCAGCTTCAAACAAAGCAAATTTTGACTACCGCCTACCTTTTCGGAGAAATATTTGCAATCACTGGCCCGTTGAACAGATACTTGCAAAGCGTCGACGTAGATTTCGGGAAAGCGCTCGGTATGATCGACAGCACGATTGCTCAGCTCAACAAATTGCGTGGGGAACCAGAGCGAATCATCAAATGCGTGGAGCAAGATCACGACTCAGAGAGTGTTGTTTGGCAACAAACAAGATTCAGACGCTGAAGAAGGATGGATGGTGAAAATGCAGAAGATGAACCTGCTGAAACACCAGAAGATCATTGGAAACGTGACACGTTTAATGTTGCTGTCGACACGGTCTTGAATTCCATGAAGAATCGGTTTGAGAAGAACCAGCCGTTGCTCAGAGAATTTTCCTTGTTTGCCCCAAGTCGCTTCTCCGAGCTTGTGAAGAATTTCAAAACCGCTCACGTTAATTTAGATGCATTTAGGTGTGCTGACGAACTGTTTAATTTCGCTCGGTCTTTCAAGAAATTCGACTGCACGACAATTTCTAAGCCCAATGACGAAGAAGAAGTAGAGGATGACCATGATTGTGACGAATGTGATGACGAAGTTTCCAGCAGACAGTTGATAGTAAGAGATGGTTCAGATGGCGATTGACAACGGTGATGGCACTGTAACCGAAAAGCAAACGAAGAAGAAAGTCCCATCCTTCACTGAAGCTTTCGCAGTTCTGTCACCCAGATTATAGTTTGGTTGATGTGTATCCGACACTTTGTCGAGTTTATGCCATCGCTCTGGCCATACCAATTAGCTCTGCGACCGCGGAGCATTCATTCTCTGCACTCAAGAGGGTGAAGACTCGTATTCGTTCGTCTATGATTCAGGAGAGACTTGAATCTTTACTTGTAATGGTAATACAGCGTAAACAATACTCACTCGATAAAGAACGTCTCATCAATTTGTATGGAGGGATTTCCTCCGAACTGACAAAAGCTCTCATTCAGAGTTACGTTAACGTTGTTATAAAAAGATACGTATATATGTCTTGTTATACTCTTGCATATATACACAATCGTACGGATTAAAATGCAGTTGTAGTGCTGCGTGTTAGCAAAATTAGCATCATTACATAAACATTTGAAATTGTATATATTGTTACAAAACATTACTAACACGACTAGATTCATATCACAAAAGTGCAGAACCATTGGTTTAGTTAAGAAAAAGCCGATTTAAAGCAGTTGAATGAGTGTCCTTTTCATATAGCGAAGAATAAAGCATAAGAATATATGTATATATATAGATCGGGTCACGGTACTGTGGATATGGTCTTTAGCCTTTGTCAACTTCAGGAGAAAGCTCGAGAACATGACAAGGAACTATATGTAGTGTTTGTTGACCTGACGAAAGCATTTGAAACGGTTTCAAGGGGTGGACTATGGAAGATTCTTAAGAAGGCTGGCATTCCTGATGAGATGCTGAATGTGATCATCTCTTCATGAAGGGATGAAGGCATGTGTTCGTTCAAATGGTGAATTGTCTGATGAATTTGACGTCAGTAATGGAACAAAACAAGGCTGTCTGTCCTCTTTGCAATATATTTCGCTTTCATGTTAGACATAGCGCTTAAGGACCTTTCTGAGGCTATTGACATCCAATTTAGATCATCAGGTGGAATACACAACCAACAACGATTCAAAGGAAAATCTTTTGTGAAGTGATCTTTTGTTTGCTGACGACTGTGCTCTTGCATATCATTCCATTGAAGATATCCAGACCATCGTGACAAATGCAGCCAAAGCTTTTGGTCTCACAATTAGTATAACCTAGGCCAAATCAACCTAGGCCAAATCAATGTCAACCTAGGCCAAATCATCCACCAGAATCCATTCCTAAGGTGTTTGTTGATGAAAAAGCATTAAAGACAGTCCGATATTTCGTTTAATTGGGCTAGTGATGCAAAAATGGATAAAGAAGTGGAGACCCGTATAGGTAAGGCAAGTTCTGCTTTCGGAAGCCTCTACAACAGATTATGGAGCTCTCATGATGTATCTCTGAGAACCAAGGTTGACATCTACAAGGCTGTTGTACTCACCACCCTCCTATACGGTGCTGAATCATGGACCCTTTAGCGGAAACACATTGCTCAGCTTGATAGCTTAGCGCCGTCTCAGGCAACTATGTAAAATATCTTGGCAAGACAATATAAGCAACGCAGAGGTTCTTTCTAGGTGTAACATCTTCGGCATAGAGTCGTTCCTTATTAAGGCACAGTTAAGATGGTGCGGTCATATTGTTCGTATGGAAGATGACAGAATCCCTAAACAGCTTTTTTACGGTCAAATTTTGAATGCTCCGCTTCGCGTAAGTCGTCCTCTCCTGTGCTACAAGGACAAAGTCAAGGTTAACCTTACGCGTTTCGACATCAATCATAGTAGATGGGAACATCTTGCATTGGACAGGAAGGCATATGGAGCACGGAATGTTTTTCAAAAACAAAGGTTTTTGAACGTACCAGAGTTGAACATCGTGATGCTTTACGTGTAAATACTAAACAACAACGTGAGGTGAATCCTGTTGGTAATGAGAATATCTGCATTGAATGTGGTTTTGCTGCTCCATCTAAGGCAGGACTTAGCCAGCATATTCGTTTCCGAATACTGTTCGCACTTGGATTGTACATTTGACTATTGCCTGTGACAACCCTGCATGAATTAGCTGTTAGTTGTGGTTGTTGGTAACCCAACCATCGTTTATTTAGTATTATTTTATTTTACTGATATAACTTAAAGTGCCTATGCAGCCCTTTCGTTTTTTAGTTATCTGTATAGAGGATGAAAAAATAGCTGACAAGTTAATTTATAGTTTTTGATTTGGACTTTTCGTTTGGAAGATATCACTCTTTAAACATTGGTATTTATATAAAAAAGCCGCCAATTAGAAAGGCCTGGAACGAGCCACACTGTGACGTCATTTAAGAGACGAATGTATGTTTTGCCTTGGGGAACTTGTAAACACTGTATTAAACACACTGTAAGTTCTCCATGTGATATTCATCTTTACTGTCTGCGTATCGTTCAAGTAAGGTATCGTTTAAGTAAGGAATACGATGGACAGACATTTTTCTTTCAAATTCGCTTCATTAGAACATCCATACACTGCATATCTGTCTGGCATGATTGAATAGTTCAACATAAACGATAAATTTTATAGTATAATATCGAAATCGAGCTCGTTTGTTTACGAAGCTGGGAAGATCCTGGACCCATCTCTTAAATGACGTCACAACCTAGTTTCCAGACTCCAGAATTGGCAGAAATACGTTTTCGGTTTTTAATCGGAATTTGCTTACATTTCTTAATTTGGATGCAAAATATCTTCTAAACGAAAAGTCCAAATAAAAAACAGTAAAATAACTTATCAGCTATTTTTTGATCCTCTATACAGATAACTAAAAAACGAAAGGCCTGCACGGGCACTTTAATGGCAAAGTGAATAAATAAAGACTATTTGTTCTAATGTTATGTAGCGCCATTTTTTTTATAGCGAAACATAGCGCTTCCTCTGAAGGTTCGTGGCAATACAATGATGAAGAGGAGAAATATGAAACATCAAGCATAATATAACTTACATTGTCCAAAAGAAAATATCTTAAATACCGCATCGTATATTAAGAAAATGGTATATTTTGTTAGATCAACTGTAAATTATCATAACATAGATAAGGAAGTAACAACCGCAAGAGCCTGCTCACAGGCTAGTGTTAATGAGAAGCGCGCAAGGTAGGCTGGTCCTTGTAGTACTAAAAATTTAAAATCTAGATTCTAGGTTTTTTATAAACATTGGACATCGAAAAGAATTTAAAGAATACTTCAATGATTTTGAGGTCACTGAGTAAATGATGGAGAGCTTTTTACCAAGGCCATTGTGGATGGGAATGTTTTTTATTGTGTAAACTGCCATCAACGTTTGGGACAAATTAAATAATTCGAACTTAAAGAACGTGATCCTGTTTGCTATGCAGCTGTTGTAATGTTGTAGTCAGCTGTGCCAACATGATTTGTAGTACGAGGGGAAACCGATTATATGTTTGAAATGTGGACATATTAAAGTAAACCAGGATACAAGACACTGTAAGTTTGTACTTATTCAGGATATAAATCAGCATATTTGTTGCAAATTACCAAACATTGTTGAAAATTCATAATACCTGTACTGGGCTAGCCTGCGAAGCAGGCGTTTAGGCCGATTGGGGGAGGGGGGCGGGGGCTGGGGTGAGTGCAGATGGAACGCCTGCACGAAAGACCCATGTTTTTGGATTTCTACGTCCACCAGAGGACGCTAAATTCTGATTGGCTAACTCAACTCATTAGTATTCAGGGGTTTCCTGTCAGGAAATAAACATTTAAAAATGGCGACTTTAGAAAAACCGTGTTGGTAGATTATTTTATTTCGAAAGCTTTAACCGATCTTCAATTCGTTTCTGGTCGTAGCTTTAAATTAAAACAGGAACAAAAAGTTGCTGCGAGGGAGCTGCTGCCAGGAAAAGATGTTTTGATGGGATTACCAACGGGATTTGGCAAGAGTTTGATTATGGATTTGGTAGATTTACCAGACGTTCATGCGAGCGTGTGATTATCAGTCGGCAGAGGAAGCAGCTATATTGTTGTGATTTCTACCTTGTCCTGTCTTCAGGTGTTTCAACAATGCTCTCTGGGCCTTCGGAGAATTCCTTCGACGTTTCAGAATAGAGAGACTTACGGCTAAACGTATATAAGTGATGGTTTCTAGCTAGGTTGTCTTGCATATGAAATTTCTTGGCCAAATCCCATTCTGGAGTTACGGTGTTCGGCAGTCAGATGTCGCTTCATTCTATCAGAGCTATTAATGTTATCGGTTGGTGGAACATTGCTGTCTCCTTTTTTCGCATGTGTTTGATTTAATAAAGTTATAAAGTTCAAAAGCATTTCTTATTTATTCTGCCGCAAGACCTACAAACCCGCTCGGAGAAAGTTGCACTGCGTAGTAATGCAAAGCCGATTGATTCACAAGCCTCAGCCAGAATCAACTCTGTGCTTCCATGTCTACACGATTGCTTGAATAAATTTTCAAAATAAATCTTGTTTCCACCAGATGCAGTCAAGCTTTTTACGGAGTTTCAGACATGGATATTTCACGATTCGGCCCGAAGTGAAATGTTTTAATCATTGAGGAAACCCCGCTAGTCGCTGATTGGTTGTTTTTGACAGTTTTTCATGTGGGCGGAAATCCAAAATCATGGGTCTTTCGTGCAGGCGTTCGCTCCTCCCTTCCCCACTTCGCTTTCCCCCTCCCCCACTTCGTTTCCCCCTCCCCCTAACGCCGCCACGCAGGCTAGTACTGGGCCGTAGTTACGATAGCTTTGATGATTGATTTTAGTACCTGCTATATTATTTAGGGCTGAAATTGTTAATTTTGCTTTCACTTATTTACTGGCACTGAGGAAATCTGTGTATTTTGTGCCCCAAGATGACAATTGTTACCTGAAGCAATGCCAAGTGTAACATGTAACAGCAGTTCACTTAAATTTATTGTAGTCAGAACTGTCAAAATAGCAGTTGCAATATCATGGTTTCTCGACTGTGATTGGATGATTCGAGTGCAGTTAATCCAAAACAAGTGCAAAAATCTGTTATCACAGTCTCAAACATTTTTCTGGATAATATTAATAGGTAATAGTATGATTTCTCATGCAATTTAAAAAACATGCACTCATGAGGTTTTCAAAGACCCAAATAGCACTTGTCCTTCAGATTCGTGCTATTTTAATAGTCTTTGAAAAACTCAGTCTTGAGCGTGTTTTTCCAAATTGCACTCGAAATGATACTATTACCTTTGTGCGTTTTACATGTCATGGAATCACGTGTGAACATTTCTACCTGTTACGTTTTCACATGTGAATGTATTTCGCATGCTACTATTCATGCATGATCACATGTGAAATATTTTCACAGGATTTCACATGTGATCACATGTAAAATCATGTGGAATTTTCGTAAGGGTGTAGTGTTTAATTTTATGTGCTATTTGGTTAGTTTCTTTCTTACTGCAACATCATGAAACATCAGACTATCTATCATCTGATGACTTTGATGGTGTTGAAGTAATTTTGGAACAAGAGCACAGGCAATGAAGCCTCCATGACATGCATGCCTTTACAGTATACAGTACATGTATTACTGCCGACAAATTATACTCGATCGTTGGTTTCCGAATTGCCGATCATATGTATAGGACTAGTTTTTATCGTTTTGTTAGCTGATAGCTGGTTTTGTTAGAAAAAGGAAAGAATTTACCATACTTTTCAAAGGTAAAATAAAGTTCATTTTTAAAAAAAACATGATTTTATTGTATTTTATTTTCAACATGCAAAAATATGTTCTTAAAATCTCAGCCTTGGGTATATTCTTAACATATTCTTAAAATTTAGTCAATTTCAGTCTCGATATTCTTATAAAAAAAAGAGTGTATATTATAACGATCAAAAACGATCTACATAGGCCCTAATGTCTCCACTAGCTCCAGGCCCAACATACCTTTAATCCGGCTCTGGCACCCAGCAAAGTTAACATTATACGAAATTATTTTCTCAGCTGTAAAAAATCATTTGAATTTAACTTAAAACTGACCTTTTTCATGCAAATTCGTTTGTGTGTTACAACTGTGGTGTATATAAAGATATTTAATAATCCTGTAGCCAAAACTATAAATGCTAAACATTTGATATTGTTGTTGGGACATTCCGATAAAATCCTTTTCATGCAATTTCTTACTTATAAACTAAGTATGAGCGATACAGGCCTGTCAGAAAGAATTCAACTCATACTCAACTAAAATCCAAGAGTCATGATTTTCCGCACCTATTGTTTCGCCAGGTGTAAAAGCAGCATTGTGATTGGCCGTGCGAATAATTACTCGCATATTATTGGAATGCTCGATTGAAAGCATGGAACAAAGAACCAAGACACGACGTTTGGAGTTCTATATTCGCAAGAACGAGACGATATGCCAAGTGTTTCCATTTCTAGATTTGTGTTTTCAACGCGATTTCCTAAGTGGCTCTGTAGATGTTTGAGATTTTTATGACATGCTGCTTATACAAAAACTGGGGGAGCAAACTACCACACCCTTTCGTCTGTGCGAGGGAAAGTGGCTCGAAATAATTTTTTAAAACTTAGGTGTATGGCTGTTTGATAGTCTTAAATTTTCTATGTTTAAGCTTCATTCAGTAGACACTGCGTTGTAGGGATATATTAATATTTCTACTTTTGAATTCCGTCAATTTCAGTAACATTAGATCCGTTGCTATGGCGACACACACATAACAAATTCCCTTTAAATTAAAATGGCATATTACTTCACGTATCAGAAATGGACATTTGGAAACACTTCTTTAGATACAGAAGGAAAAGTAATTGTTTCTATGATGTCATTATGAAGTCATAAAATTACGTCACCAAACAAAATAAGTTTGTATATATATTCCACCAGTAAAATATTTTCGAAGTTCACTCCTGAAAATGTTTTGGCCGCCACATTACCTGTCACTATAGCAACGGTTGTCTAGGGTATTACGTTTGAACACCCTTAAACTAATATTCTATTAAAACAATATATTAAAATAAATTGATTAAAATGAGGTCCACAGATACAATTACAAAACAGCACCGTTCTAATTCACATGTTTGGTAGATACACCTTTTTCCAAAACGGTATATTGAGAGATTGCACATGCCACGCAACTATAGTATTTCCATAGTTGCAGTAATTTTAACAGTTATTTTTCCATGATTTCTATTATTAGAAATGTATGTTCAGGGGAAAGGAAGGGCAAGAAATCAACTTGGTAGTGACATACCGATTGGAAAAATCAAAGAGATAATGAGGCAAGAAGTGTCACCTTCCCATGGGATGTCATTCCCACGCCAATAAAGCCATGGTTGAAGGCCATGTGTGGTGCCATCAATACACAGCCAGAGGTTTTATTGGTTGGAGCACTAACGGTCACATCGTGTTTAATAGGGCCAGAGTGCATATTCAAGTTTGTGATCGCCATCTAGAACAATGTAATATATTCACCCTTTATCTTTGTTGTGAGCCTGGCACTGGTAAAACCCAGGCATATAAGGTTGCTGTGGAGTCACCATTGAAAGGCATAGGATCCCAATTTTAATTCACGAATACACTGCAAAAGGGTTATTCGATCATCATGGAGGAAGGGCATTGTTGTGTCATGCCAAGATGTCAAGTTTTTACGAGGCTCTCCTGAAAAGGCAAAGCAATGGCAATGGAGAGCATCAACGTTTCTGTTGGTTCCACGATGGAGATACCAAAATGATACCAACCATCCATGGTACTTAAAAAAGTTCAGGGAGAAATCAAGGGAGTAGCCAAACAGGAAGCTAGGACAGTAGAACAGTGCTAGAGAAAACCTGCATGGCTGTTGGTGGGATCAATCAACCTTGGCATGCTGTACGATGGTTTCACAGACTGTGTGAGTACACCCATAGTGACATCTAAAATTCCAAAAGAAAATGAGATTGAGGAAACTCATTCAACGTTGCTCAATTTGATGGTAAGTAGCAGTATTTACTATTAATATTTTAGCCTGAAGCAAACACGAAAGCAAACAACTTGAAAGCTGTTGTGTAAGCCCAAGACAATGTGACGAGGGCTTATATAACTGTTTGAGAGTTCTCTTAAACTTTCCGAGTGTTTGCCAGAGCCGGATTAAGGTGGGGATGGCAGCTCCAGGCCCTGTAGAAAAATAGGCCCTTTTGTCACCAGACTTAATAAGGTTTTAGCGAGTAAGCGTAATTTGACAAACGTCTTGTATCGATTGCAATTTTCGATAGAGGTTTACAACACTGATATGTAAAACATAAAGACAGCTTTATATATATATATATATATATATTTATATATATATATATATATATATTATAACGATCTATATAGACTCTCTCCGCCAGCTCCAGGCCAAATATACCCTTAATCCGGTTTCAATATCGGCCTCCCCATCTTAAACTTCGTATAATTTTAATCAATTAATTTTAATATATTAATTTTTTAATAGCATATTAGTTCAAGGGTATTCAGACGTAATACCTAGACAACCGTTGCTATAGTGACGGGTCATTCAGGAGTGAACTATGAAAATATTTCACTGGTGGAATATGTATACAAACTTCTTTTGTTTGGTAACGTAATTTTGACTTCATAATTATTTTTGCTTCTGTAACTAAAGAAGTGTTTCCAAAATGGTCATTAATATGCCATTTTAATTTAATGGGAATTTGTTACATGTGTGTCGCCATAACGGCATTCAAAAGTAGAAATATTAATATATTCCTGTACCATACACCTACATTTTTAAAAACTGTTTCAAGCCCCACTTTTTGTATAAGCAGCATGTTGCAAAAATCCAAAAAATCCTGTACAATTAAAAATCTTAAACATGGAAACACTTGGCTATCGTCTGTTCTTGCGAATGTAGAACTCGCGTTGGGTCTTTTTCTATTAGTTCGACATGCCGATTATTTTGACCACAATGTTACTATAAGTGCTTTCAATCGAGCGTTCCAATCATATGCATGTAATTATTAGCCCGGTCAATCACAACGGTTGCTTCAGAAAGGATAGGTTTCTTTTGAGCTCTCTTTTCCTTTATGTCCTCTGTCCAGTATGTGGCATTTCTCTTCCTGTAATTCCTAGGGGTTCACTCCTAAAAACATCTCCAGTGGCATCCCACTTATTTGACTTCTGCAAGCACATGTGTCTGCAATCATAATTTTTTTCTACATTAATTTCATATGTAAAAGGATAAAAAATATTTTAATACTGTAGTAATACTGTATATGTTAAGAGAAACAAAATGAATAAAAGTTGAACTAACTAATACTATCAATCAATCCTTCCATCCACCTATGCAATCTATTCATCTCGCCTTTGCTGAAACTTTTGATGTCTCAAACAGTGGCATTATGATTTGTCCCCATGTGTGTCATTGAGCCTGCGTTTTAGATATTCAGCCGCAAATGTGCGGATCTAGTTTCCATTCCTTTGGAGATTTCCGAGGTTTGTCGGTTTGGTTTATAGTCGGAACACAGAATTCACATGCACATTTCCAATTTTTTCTGTCAAACGTTAACTGTCCAACTGTTCAACAATATCGCTAATTTTGGATTAAAATGAACTTTTCTGTCAGAGAACATGTCGAAGTAGTTGACCAGGTTTTAATTTGGAGTTGTGAGAAGATTGTTGCCATAAAAAATGGGTAGATTGTTGTACGGTTTGGTGGCCATGACCGAATAATTATAATCGACCAGATGGCCTCAGAAGAAATAAGGACTCCATATTGAGGTATATGACACAGCCTCCGTGCCTCCGCCAGCATTCCGCGTCCTGGGTACGAGAGTACACAATAATGGCGATTTCTTGCATTCTCACATTTTTCGAAAAAAATTAATTAATAAAAAATAAATTTGAGATGGGCACCCTGTGTTTGCAACAGGACTTTAATACACTGTTGACCTATTTATATAGCTAGCTGTGTATTGATTGTTCATATATTATTATATATGAATGCTTAGTACAAATGAACACCTCATGTCTGACACCCAGACCAACTCCAATCGACGAAGTGTTTGTTATTGTTAGCTGGTTTTCCAGTGACATCTTGTGCAGCCATGTATTTTTCATTGTCCTCACCCCACATAAATTGTTGTTATTTGCCAACTGCATGCTAGTTGTTCTGCACAGCCAGATACATTGTACACAGCTTTCAAACTGATTTTTGTCCTGGCTCGGTATCTGAGTTTGCTCGCTATCTGAGTTTGCTCGCTAATCATGACATTCACAGTAATTTGTTGATTGACTAAAACTATGGGACTGGTCATTATTTATAGGGTTTACTGGGTTGGGAATATTTTAACTATTAATTCAAATATTTGTTGACCCACTCTATCAGGGAATGATATTTATTGTGTGTTACACTTGATGAACAAAAAAATTTCATGACCCACCCAGGGTTAATTTTACCCGACCCTGTATCCATAAATAATTGCTGGCCCCTAAATGAAGCGAGCATGCTCAAATTATATATGCACTAAAATTATAAATATGTTTCTGGTTCAAAATGTTGGTTTTGGGAAGAGATGTTTCTTCAAGCTGTTTAGCTTGTGGCATCATAGTCTTCAATATGCCTAGCAGGCGTCTTGTTTTAATATCAATAATTTCTAAAAGTACATTGTATGCATATGTAGCCCAGACACACATTACGAGTATGAATAAATATATAGTTATATTACTATTTTTTTATAATTCATTTATTTACTGCATAAAAATGCATAGTGTAATTAGCCTGTAATTGTTCATATCTTCTTCCATAACATGAATATATTCTATATGACTTGTTTTGTAGAGCTGCTTTTGGGTTTTATATTATGTCCTTAAAACAAAGTAACGTAACAATTTAAACGAAAATATACATATTATATAGAAATTGAGTAATGTAATGCAAACACAATGGTTCCTGTGAGAATAAAATCTCACAAATATACAGCACGTTGTCACCTGAAAGACATAAAATGGATAAAAATGTTTTGTTAAAATTTAAAACCGAGAAACGAACAAGATATTTATAGTCAGCGTTTCATTGAATTCTAGGAAACTGCTGTAAATATAGCTTAACGAAATATAGCTTTACAATAACAATAACTTGATTTCACACTGTGTAATTAGTACATGAGATTAGAATTATAGCGAATATTAGAAAATTTGATTTACATTAATTTAAAAAAGAGAAAAATACGAAATAAGTGGGAAGTAGCATAAGCTTTCGAGTTGACTACTTCTTACAAGTGATTAATTCCAGAAGTAATCATGCAAAAATGTTAAAGAATGTTAAAGAATGAGCATAAATAAGACGAAAGAGCAGGCAGATTGCCTTAAAAAAACTGTCTGCTCTTTCGTTAATTTTAGAATATTATATTAATATTCATACCCAGTAAGAGTTTTTGTAATTATGATAGTTAAATTGAAGTTGACACAAGCAGACAGAAAATATATTTCGATAACATTTTAATAAAATTAAACTTGACAGCTCAGCAGAAATTTCTTATATTTTATCTTAAATGGTTTTCTAGAAAGGTTTATCAATCCATATGGGATAGTACTCCATCATGTTGTTGCAGAATATTGAAAAGTAAACTTCCCATAGTTTCTCCGAACTTTTGGTTTGTAAAAGTTATCTTTGGCTGCATATGTAGTATTATAATTATGCACAGCTTTAACAGGGATCAGGAAATCAGAGAAAACAGTTGAAATTTCACCTATGTTAGTTTTAATCATATGTGTAAAAACTGCAGTTTTTAGTTTAATAATATTTTCAAAAGAATATTAAGTAAATTATAATATGGTGTTAAGTATGGGTAAATTAGTGAATAATAAATTTGTTTTAACATATGCACATCAATAAAGTTCCGTAGTTTATAGATATGCCTACATTCTTTGCTATTTTCCCGCGAAACATGTTTAATTTGAAAATTCCAATTCAAGTGATCATCTATGTACACACCCAAGTACTTGATGTACTTTTTCCTCTCAAGACCTTGAATATTAAAATTTATATTACTTTTTTGTGGTGGTGTAATAATAACTTATTAAGTGCACAATATTCAAAGACATGGTGTAATTCTTCATTAATAACTGTTTCAAGCTCAGCAGGGTCATTACTTGCAAAAATATATTGGTAAAAAAATTCTAAAAGACAATTTGATATATCATTAATATAAAGTAGAAATGAGAGAGGACCTACAGTAGATCCCTGAGGGACACCACAAGTAACTTTTTTGTTGACTAGATTCAGTATCACCTATCTTTACATATTGGGATCTATTTTGTAAGTAGCTGTTGAACCAGTTATGAGGAATTCCCCTTATGCCATACTTAAAAAGCTTTTTAGCAGAACGGGATGATTTACAGTATCGAATGCTTTTGAAAAGTCAAGGAATAATCCACATAGAGTTTATTATCAATTGCCATTTTTAAATTGTCAGTTAATTCAAGTATTGCTTGTTCTGTAGAATGACCTCTTCTGAAGCCAAACTGATATTTGAACAAAATGTCATGCTTATTCAAGAACTTTAGAAAAGGGTGATAATGTAGATATAGGTATATGTACCATTTTTATAGATTGGAGTTATTTTTGAAATTTTAAAAACATTCGGTACTTTTCCTGAAGAGATAGATTCATTTAAAATTAATGTGAAGGGTATAGTGAGCTGCAATTTTTGTGGGTACCGCGGTCAGCGGTACCCATATAGTCACGGCGTTGAGGGAGTTAGGGGTTCAACATCGAAATTACAACTGCGCAACTCAGATACTCATTCGGAATTCATCGGAAAATGTCGTCCCATCGATTGTCGAAGGTCAATATTATATTCCTACTCATCTTGTGTATACAAACTATACGGTAGCAAATCTCGAAAAATCTTAACTTGTCGACAAATTCAACGTACAAAGGTCGTGTCGTTTAAGTTGGCAATGCTCGTGATCTAATTCGTGGTGTCTTCTGATCGAGTGCGTTTTAATTTTGGCTAAATAATTCCCTCTTCCTCGTGGCGTGTCTTCTGATCGAGTGCGTTTGGCTTGTGTGGTTTACATTAAAGGTAAGTTTTATCTTTCTCGTTTTCACTTCTTTACTGTACTAGGTATTTCTTTGATCATAAAATTATGTGCTTAATAGCTTCGCTCCTCTGAGTAACTACTATGTTGTTTATATTGTCTGTGACTGTTTTTGTTTCAGGTGAGGAGGTCAGTCTAAATTTGGCGACAATGCTGGTAAACAGTGTATAGCAAATCATCGACCGCTATAATTTTTGCATAAGGTAAACATATTTATGCGGTGATTGGAATGGCTTGAACAATATTTTGTTACATGGGAATTGTTTGTATGGTTGCATTAAAGTCATTAAAGGTTCTGTAAATAAAGATGTTTTGTTGTTAACTGATGTTCCTGTCGTGGTATCAATAAATTAACTCATAGTGAATCATTAGCTGGAGAAATTGCATTTACAAATTTATTTTTTGGTTTAGAAACCACCGAAGGAAACAGTATGTTGTCCCAGTATGTGGTCCCGAGACCATCGATGAAAGCAGTATGTCAAAACATACTGCTTTCCCAAGGTCCCAGTAAATAAGTGCTTTTTTATACCAAGTGTCAAAGAAAAAACAAATGTAAAGACATGAAATATTTTATTCTTTAAACATTAAATTAAATAATATTAAGGCAAAAAGAGAGTTCAATCCAAAGGTTGCATTTTCACATGGTATTTCACATGATTTTTTCATTATCATTGACAACATATTGCCCTCTCAGAGCTATTGCAGGGGAAACAGCTAAATTTTGTCATTTTCATGTGATATACTCTCGACCAATGACACTAGGTATATGACACTTTGACACTTGGTATATAATAATGCTTGTTAACAATTGATTGTAACAGTGTTTCAGTGTTCGCAGTGTCAGAAAATACTTTCAAGATATTTGATTCATAGTCAAGTGACCTATATGGAATGCCGTGTTTTTCTGGTAGCTGTGTTTTGCTTACTGTTGAAAGCCTTGAGCATCTAAAATTATTTTTTTAAATTATTTCACCACTGAAAAGTTGTATTCCATTTGAAATAAAAGGTCACTTTGGCCAGTATTGATAATAATAAAAATAAAGTCAATGATCAAAGGCTCTCAAGTAATAATTTGTGCCAAGATTACAAACATTAAGATGATTTCAGCATTATAGAATAGTTCCTCTCTGCAGTTATTGTATTAAAGTTTCTGTGAAAAAGTTTTTTGTTGTTGACAGATGTTCCTAACATGGTATTATTTGATGAGAAAACTTATGCCTTAACTTTTGTGAATCATTTTCTGGTGAATTATCCATGACATGTAATAATGGAACCTATGTTTGTCTTAAAAGTTCATTTTACAAATTTATCATCTGCTGATTTGTTAAATCTGCTATTAGCTTACCAACAGCACTGTCTTAGTAATCCACCATGAGAAAATTTCAACACCTGATTTATTCCCCCATTTACCCCCTAGTCTATAACAAATATTGTGATGTTTGTCCTTGATCAATTTATCAGTACAAGTGTCTATAAATGAAAATTTACCACAGCTTTTTATGATTGTATTTGAAAGAACACGTAAAATAATGAAAAATAGCTTTTACATGACTTTCGTATCTTATGTCGTTCTTGAGTTACATTTCATGTAACTTGAGATATGACGTCACAAGATGGACACAGCATTACATAAAAACTCAAAAACAGGCTTACCTTTGGATTGGTTTGACTAGACTGGCTCAAACAATACAGACTTACTGAGTCAACAAGACTCAGCATTGAGATTGTTGTTATATTAGGTTCCCATGGTAACAGATTCATTACCAGGCCACTTTGTAAAGAAACAAAATGTTGTACCTTTTGTCATTGCAGTTACTTTTTTATTGTTTTAAACAGTATTGTTGCATTGGAAATCATTGAAAAAGGATGTCAACTTCCTAAATCTGAATAAGTTGCTGTAAACGTAGTTGAAAACAAAGAATTCATATAAAGGAAGAGAGTAATCTGGAAACTCTGTTACCATAGCAACCACATTAGAACCATGACAATGTTTAGTTTTCTTGATTGAGTAAGTCAGCAAGGTTTGAATCTATTTAGTTGAACCAGTCTGAAGATATGCCTGATTTTCAGTTTTGGTGTAATACTCTGTCCATCTTGTGACGTCACAGCTCAAATTATATAAAGCGTAATAATTCAAGAACGGAATAACATGAATCTAAAAGCCATTTTGTATTAGTATAAGTGTTCTTTCAAGTACAATCGCAAAAACTGGAGCGAATTTTCATTTCATAGACACTTTAAAGGCACCACATGAATATAATGATAAATAGCCTCTGTGACAATGATCCCTTAGTGGGGATAAATGCCCCAGTATAAATGAATAATACTAATATTTCAGTTAGTATCACAGATTTGGATTTTTCTTTCCACAGTTTAGATAACATAGTCTTTTTGTTTCATAAAAAGGGGCCTCCCTTTTGGTCACACCCCATGCTCATTGCTCCCGGTACCCACATGTTCGCATCGCGGACCTATTTTTATAAATTTATTAGGAATTTTTAGTGAACCCTTATTGTCACTTAGACCAGAAAATAATGAATAAACTTTTTCTTCAGAAACAGGTGACGTAAAGAAACTAGATAAAGGTGAATTGTTTATATATTTAGTAGGATCATCATCACTACACTCTATTGAATCTGCTAAATTTGATCCGAGATTGGTAAAATAATTATTAAATTGATCAGCAATTGACGTTTCAGTGGAATTTGTTTTTCCATTTATAATAAGCCTAGATGGTTGTAATTGTGCTTTTGTTTTACGTTTTATTAAAGTACCTATTAATTTCCAAGTCTGTTTAAGGTTGTCTTTACAGGCTTGGAAAGATTTGGTATAATACTGTTTCTTAGATCTAGACTTGACATGATTTAGTGTATTTGAGTACTGTTCATAACTTTTAATTAGATTTTTATCATTTGATAAAAAGTGTGTACGATTCATTTTTTGTTTGATTTTAATGGATCTTAAAATACCATTAGTCAGCCAGGCTTTAGCCAATTGTTTGATTTTAGATTGAGAAGCAGGTACATTTGGGGCATGCTTATTAATAATGGTATCAATTACATTTATTGCTTTAGCTGCCTTACTCTCACAAAAAGTAGTAGTCCAATCAATAGAGTTTATATCAGCCAAATATTGCTCTTTATTAAAGTTTTTATAATTTCTGATAAGAGGTTGCACTTTTGTTCTTTTAATGGAAGTACTTGTCATACAAAAACAAGTAAATGATCAGATATATCTGCCATAAGGATACCTGAAGTAATATCATGAATAGGGATATTTGTATAAATATGATCAATTAAAGTTGCAGTATGATCAGTTAATCGTGTTGGTTTTGTAATTAAAGGAAGAAAATTATTTGCATAAAGCATATTAAGATATTCCTCTGTTTGTGCATGATTCGTATAATTGACTTGGAATTTTTGTTGGTTTAATTGTATGATCATATTTCAAGCTGTCTATTAAATTCTAATATATTAGAATTGGGATGTTTATAAATACAGCCGATCATAATATTTGCTTTCCTATCACCTGTATCAACTTCAACCCAGCAAGACTCCACAGAAGGAGTCGTAAATTTAATATCAGTTCTTGAAATAGAATAGAATAGAATAATTTATTTAATGTCGAATAACACAGAGTGTGGTTGCCCAATCACTCGAGCCAGGGGCTCATGATAGAAGTGCTCGACAATATTACCTAATTACCAATATAAAAAATATTTACATGGTATTAATTAATTAATAATCTATATACTAATACTAAATGCATGCATAACATTGACAGCCAAGTAAATCAGATTGGTGAATCTGGTTTCTAAATTCAGATAATGAGGCAGATGACTTGGCAGAAAGTGGTAACTGATTCCAAATATGGGAAATAATATACTTATAGGAATTATGCAAATAACGACTGTTATACACATCCTGTACCACATTATGACCACTACCTCTTAAAGCATATGGAGTATTACGAAGTTTAAATAAATTAGAAATATAGGTAGGGCCATTTTGCTTGAAACTTTTATAGAATATTATTAATGACTGCTCGACTCTCCTATGTTCAAGCGAGCGCATAGTTGCTAAATTCAAAACCGATTCATAACTCACATTTCTTCCTAATTTCATCAATGTACGTAAGCCATAATAATTAGCGTTTTCTAATTTATTTTTAAGTGTTTTACTTATGCCTAAAAGCAATGGGCTACAGTATTCAAGATGCGGTAAAACATAAGCCTTATATAGCTTAATTAATGTTTCTTTTGGCACCATACGTTTCAAGTAGGGGTAAGGTATAATTATTAGGAAATTAAAGGTATAAGTATTAAGTAGGGGTAAGGTATAATAATTGGAAACAGGCGTACTGAGCATTAAATCAGACAATACACTTCTAATCATTTTTAACAGTACTTATCGTTAATCTGCAAACTCCTGAAATTCATTGTCAGTTGTAAATCCATAAACTGTTGATGCATCACTTTCCCTAATAACATAATCTTTCTGTTGTTTGTCCAAATATATTTAAAGTTCATTTCATTCTTGAATTTGTGGATTTTTCCAAATAACTTCTTACGGTTGGCAATCAATGATTTATTGATATTAATTTTGTTATAACTCCCCACAGTATTACCAAATTCTCTCTCAACAGCAGTTAAGATGCTTGTGGTTTTACCATTGAGCTTCCCTCTTCACAATAATGCGATCTTTGACCTTGCTTGTATCTGGCAATCTGTGGGCAATAGATATATTCTCAGGTGAACTCCAATCTTTGAACTAAGTTCAATAACCAGTTGTTTTGGTTGATCATCAGGAAATAGAGGGATACCAGTTGTCTCTAAGCAATCTCTTCGCATATACTGTTGGGCTTCATCTATGATGATTTCATTATTGCAAGCTACATTATAAGTATCTGACAACAGTTTGTATTTATAGTGGTACTACAATACTTGCTAAGATATTAACATTTCTTCGTAGAGTTCTTTCAAAGTTAAATATTGTCTTAACGTCCCGTTACAATTTATTTTGGGTTTTTTCATCATTTTTCGCATCTGTACCAGTTGTCTCACTCTGCTTCTTCCACGCCTGTTCTTCGTTATTTAATTTATATTTAATTGCTTTGACAATATCTTCCTCAATGACTTCCCAAGTTATGTCAGAGTATTTGACACTCTTGGCATGCTCTATATTTAGAAAGAAAAAGTATTTAGTAATTGTTGTTGGATGTGTGCATGACATTACTTTGCATATACATGAGCCATTTACATCTTTGCTATGCACATTATGAATTATCCCCTCGCCCGCCGGCCTGAGGGTGCTAATATCGACCGGCGTTTAGTCCCCTGGTAAATACGCAAAAGAAGCTGATTGGTAGACCTCTGCATTTGAATTCATATTTAAATTGCAACCGTCACATGATTGCGAATGCAAAAATTGAAACGGTTTTTTGGTGCGTTAAATTTGGCGTAATTTAAATTTAAAATCATCGGATGCAGTGTTTATTAAAAACAAACATTACTATAGACATTATCAGCTGATTTCATGCCAAAACTGTAGTGTTGAAGGACAAGATAATCAAAGACAGGCACAAGTAAAAGGTAAATAAATTAGTATTCTCAAACCATGGCTAATATTAATATTAATAGTACATTGTCACCGACTCACCTGTCTGTGTTGAGCAATCAATTTGCCTTTTCTGCATAGTTTTTTTGGTTAGGGTTAGGATTAGGGTGATATTTACCAGCATTTTGTTGAATTCTAAGAGACTATAACGTCATACGGCTACCGTACGAATAGCCATTATCTTCAGTTCAGTGCTTCACTTTATCGTTTAACTTTTTGACTTGACTCGCCAATTTTAATGTAATTTAAATAGTTGTACACTGCATTGTGTATTTGCTCCAAGCTCCGAAATCTCATAGACACATTTTGAAATACTTAAAGGGGGGTTACAGTCCGTTCTGCGCATGTGCGGGGTATGTTTATCGTGGAGCCTCCACCGGATGTGCTTTATCGTTCCCAGTCTGACCAGCTAAGTAATGCGCGTTGTTTTCACTGCAAGCTGTCGGCAGTATCGTCGTATCGAACAAGATGAGCGATTGAAATCCTTCAAGTTCGAATCCGAATGCGTCTAGTACGGGCAATCGAGACAAAAAAGCAAGTAGGAAAGAATACTATACCAGAAGGGATGCTTCCAGAGTGTATTTGTTTGAAACGTTTACAAGATGGAGGGAATTTAGGGAAGAAAATAATGTGAAGACCGACGAGGATCTTGCCGAAATGCTTCTCGATTTCTACGAAGCTACGAAATCCTCACGGGAATTGAAAAGTCAATTGTGGTTAGCATTTTGCTGATACAACAAAACTTTTGATCTTTAAAAGATCTTCTGTTTTTGTTATACGTTTTGATGTCGGATTTTTCTTCGAAATTTTTTGCCATGTGGAAACTCAGACTGAGGAGACAATAGATTTGTCAAGCAAGTCGGAAATCCTTAAAACTAGTCGTTATTTTCCTTCACCAAGTGAGCTACCTTATTTTAATATTTTGTATTAGTATCCACTGATATGTTTACATTTATTTATAACGTGACTACTTTTTCTATAGTTATGACCTCTACCCCAGGACCGTCGGCTTCAAGCTGTAAACGTCGAAGATTGTTGATAGCTCACCTTTATCTATGAAGTCTTTTAGTTCAAGGTTTGTTTAATTCAACAACACGAATTTCATGATTATGCCAATGTATTTTAAGCATTGTTCTTATCTATCGTTTAATTTTAGATCTTCAAATCCTCTTCAATTCGAAGAAACTTTCACGGCCAGCGAAGGAGACCTACTTGCAGAAAGTGACGATGGTAATGAGGAGAACGACGAGACAATGTCTGCAAATTCTCTCTCTCACATCAATGAGAGTATCGAATAAGAAAATGATATTTTGTTGTATATTTTATTATTGTATTGTTTGAAAATTGGCAGACAAAGACAATGAAAAAAAGACAAAGCATAACCAATTGACATACAGTACATATAAAAAAATTTATAAACAAATTAGTATGGTGGAGAAGAGCCTGAGGATGATGAAGGGGGAACTGCCAGTGTTACAGCAACTGGATATACATCTACTATGGAAGAAGTGACACCAGAAGAAGCTATTAAAATGGAAAAGTCCATTGTCTTTACAGATAATCTCGTGTCATTGCTGACAGCTTTACATGGCAGTGTTTGTAAACGACTTGATTGTGATCTTCTTTTGGAGTACTGGAAGACTTATGTTGGTACATGCCTTGTGGTATCCTGGCGGTCAGCCCAAGCATCTTGTGCCAAAATCAGAGCAGGCAATCTCATGCTTGCATCTGCTTTATTGTTGTCTGGAAATTCTTATACCAAAGTGGGGTTGATGTTCAATTTCTGTAATCTGCAGTATTTTTCAGTTACACTGTTTAATCAGTATCAGCAGTTGTACATCACCCCTGCAATCAATGAGTTCTGGGAACAAAATAAGCACGATCTTTGGAACGAAAGGGCTGGCAAAGATGTCATCTTAAAGCCAGGTTTCCATTTGGTCGCCACGACCCCAACGGTGTCATAGTGGTCGATGTATAATAGAGTGTCCATGTTTCTTTGCAATAAGTAAAGGCTGCTTTGCATACAGCAGACAAAAGACAAGATAGATTGACATTTTATTACATCGACCACTGTGACACCGTTGCAATCGTGGCGACCAAATGGAAACCAGGCTTAAGTGGTGATGGAAGAAATGACTGGCCTGGTCACTCTTCACAATACTGTACATATAGCCTGGCAGATATGCATGATAATGCAATTCTCCAAATGAATATTGTGGATGTGAGAGAAGCTGCTGGAAAGAGCAATAACATGGAAATAATTGGTTTTCAAAGAGGAATGGATATGCTGCTCACATCACCAATATTTGTGAAGGAGGTAGTGACTGATGGGCACCTTGAAATCGCAGCACTGATGAGTAAGTACCCATAAGTGTCAAATGTCAGTATATATACATGTATACTGGTATATATGAGATTGAGTTTTGTATAGGGGTGCACTGGATTTAGTATCCAGCCGGATAATAAAAAAATTATACTAATTATTAACAACGTGTATATGTAACTATGATATAGAAAGGGATCACAAGTACAAGAAGTACAAGAAAAACATAGCCAAGAAAATCAATGCTGTAAGTCTTTGATTAACAACTTGTTATGCAAAGTCAAAAGTACCAATAAATGGAAATAAATGAATCCACTCATATATAAATTTGTAATTGTATTACCTTTATCGTTTCGGCTGCAAAAACCAAAGCCAATCAAGATCTGGTATTTTGGGCACCATCTATCCAAAATCATTTCTGGTATTGTTCCAAAAACTGTGGTAATGATGTGAAAGATCTCAAGGCAAGATTGGCTATGAATATTGATATTACTACACGTTACAGTCAAACTGGATGTTTGTTCATATTCAATATTATAATGCATTTGCATCATTGGACACTTGAGTAAGATGTTGATCAAGTAAGTTACAGGTCAACAGAGTAACTTTCATAATTGTCTTAAAAATTAGCACTGTCTGTCGACATTTTTTTCACAAGTGTACTAATTTACTGAAAACTTGATATAAAACAATTTTAGTTGCTCTGTTCATCTGCAACTTGCAATATTGATGACAATACAAGAACATCCGGTTTGATTGTAATTGTGCATTATACAGTACAATGAATATTATAGTAACAAATACATACACACACATGCATTGTGTATAATCTATGTTAACTGTGCTTGTTGAACAGGATAAATGGATAGGCATATTACATCATGTGGTTGATGAACATGAATGGGTTTTAGAGGAAGGTGATAAGAGGTGAGAGGAAAAAGGCATGGTTGAAGAAAGAATCCCATGCACATAAAGCATTGACCAAGATTGTTTTGGATACACGGTTCCTCAACACACTTGGATACCACACAAACTTCAGGTACTGATGTTGGTTTGCCCAGGTTGAAGCTATGTTATAACAACCCCCCAATAATCTAATTATTTGATAAAATTATTGTTGAATTTGACATTTTCTTATATTTATTCATGTGTTTATTTTCTATATAATCTCCCTAGGCACACTGGCTTTCTAGAGTCCTTCCATAATCACATTTTGATGTGCACCCCCAAGTATAATTGGTATCCTAAGTGAAGACCCAAGAATGATTGCTCCCAACATATCTGCTATTCCTCCCAATTCAGTAAAATCACTTGTTGAAGCACATCAGTCAAGATTTTAATAACTATAGCCAAACTCCTTTGCTAACTACTTTAAACTTGCTAGCGAAGGTGTGAAAGGCGAGTGTCTGGTGTCTTAAGGTTTTAAAACACTAGACACTCGCCTTTCACACCTTCGCTAGCAGGTTCTGGGTAGGTGGAGCTCATAAGCCTTGGTAGGCAGTCCACCTAGAAGGAAAACTCTGATTTCAAACCGCGTGACTCTATCAATGGGTCAGGCTGTCCGTGTCGGACTCACTGATGTTATCAGTGTTTCCTAGGCATGCTGATGAGCTCTGGCATCACTTGGAATGTTATCAGGGCCAAACTATTTGCCAAGAATATGAAATATTCATTATACTTATAAATGGACAAAAGTTATTTTGCTCACCTCTTTTGTCATAATGTGAACTAAAAAGTATTTACCCTTTTGATTTAAAAATGATCTGAGGTTCTCAAACCTCATTAATTATTCATAAATATAAATCAGCCAACTTTCACATCAACATAATACTGATTCGTTTGAGAAGCTATATCAAGAATGATAAACTGTCTGTACTATGTTATCAAAAAACTCAACCTATGGCCTCGTTTGATACCATGGTAAAGAATGCTTTCTCGTTCCTGATATATTATGTACAACCAGGCTTTGAGTAAGGGTTAGTACTAGTTTTATTGTGGAAATTAAGCCAGCAAAATAACCTCTTCAGTTATAAATGTACAGTACATTAAATATTTACAATCTTGCAGGCCTATATCCTGTGTACAAACCGTTAGAAGGGTAACGAGTACGTATGGCAAGAACACAACAGCTTGGTACAACCCACCTGGTTCCCCTTCCTAAACGTTCATGTTGCCATAAAACGTATTGTCTGTGACTGTATGCTGCATGGCGAAAATTTTCAGTGTTTCTTACATTGTTTAGAACCAGAACATCCTCTCTGTACCGCATGGCAATGTCTAAAACATTGCAGTCAAGAATGAGTTGTTGAAACACAGGAGTTCCGGAGATGTATACTGTTCAACTTTTTGTCATCTTTTTCAGTTCACATTCATATTTATTTGCCTGACATGTTTATTGATAATAATTAATATCCGGCATGGAACTTCCAGCCAAAGCCAAAAGTAAGCTTTAATAAGAATATATCGATTAAATATTTCGTTCTTCAGAATATTTACCAGTTGTGACTGACTTATGCTGTTGTGGTATAAATTACAAATTATGCATTGTTTATGCTAAATGCTATAAATGCCAATTTAGACTCTGGAGTTGGGTGCTACTTCGTGTTAGAGCCACATAATGGCTTGAGGGTTTGCGTTAGGTTATGGAATCAGGGGAAATAATAAGCTGACCCTGTTGGCTGTTGGAGTAGTCCTGTTATTATATTGTATATGCAATTACATTAAATTGTTTTTTTTAACTGGCAATGCTGCTGCTGCTTAAATACTAGAACTTGCAGGTTTCATGCAAAAATTACACCTGGTTTGGGGATTTATGGATTGAAACCTTTTTCATTTTAATAGATGGAATCAGAATTATTCTGTTGTGTGTGTAATGGGCCAAGCACTGGTGCCCATCATTGTATACTTTGTAAAAAGGTAACCCATGCAATTTCAACATCTTCTACCAGTAGTGAAATGGACGAAGGATATGGCTCCAAAGCCATGTGTAAAAACTGTATTGGAGATGAACCACCAGTGAAAACAAACAACTACCTGCAGTACCTGGTGCATAAAGTACCCCCCCCCCCCCCGGTGCTGAACCAAAACGTAAGATCCCAAAGGCAAATGAATCAAAATCAAAGGAAACTAGCGAAACTCGTTGCATCTGTATCACGTTTTAAAAATGAAAGAGCCCAGTGTGTGTATGATGTCTAGAAGTGACAACCATACAAAGGAAAGACGCTTAAAGTCCCACTAAGACGGAAAAAATCGTCTATCCAATTTTGATCTTAGTAAATTATAATAACAAAATGAAGAAGAAAGGCGTTATCGGTTCCTCAATATCTTATCCCGTTCTCGAGATATTTAGGTTTTGACATATGCAAATTAGATAGTGTATGACGTCATTTTCTCACATAGACTAAAATAAAATTCACAAAATGAGGAATATCTCTGCAAATAATAGGTAGAAAGTTTTCAAACTTTACACATCTGTGGTAAGGTGAAATGTGCACCATACTGCACAAATTATATTGTTGCCACGAAGATCGTTTGGAAATAGGCGCCTGTCATTTATAAAACAAAAAGTGTTTATTTCTTCTTTATCAAACAACATTTATTGTAATGCATACACACGAATATTTGTAGACACGTAAATATTGTACTTAGGAGGTTTAAATCACCTTATTCTTTTTAAAAAGTGACAAAAATTACGATTTAATTTTATTAGGCGAAAGACGCTTATTTTCAAACGATCTCCATGGCAACTATATAATATGTACAGTAGAGTGTACATTCCACATTACCATAAATGTCCAAAGTTTGAAAACTTTCTACCTATTATTTACAGAGATAATCCTCATTTTGTGTATTTTATTTACGTCTATGTGAGAAAATGACGTCATACACTGTCTAATTTGCATATGTCAAAAACCTAAATATCTCGAGAACGGGATAAGATATTGAGAAACCGAGAACGCCTTTCTTCCTCATTTCGTAATTATGATAAACTAAGATCAAAATTGGTAGACGATTTTTTCGTCTTAGTGACACTTTAAAGAGACGCCACCCCTGGACTAACCATTGGTGAAATTGAAATTTACAACTTTGCATGCATTGGAAAGTCTTTTTTGCAGGAATTGAAAGATGAAGATATCGAGAAGCCTTCAATCACTGAAAAATCTTTCAAAGTACATTGAGAAAATCACAACTGAATCAAAGTTCAAAGTGCAGCCATTAGTCGATGGGTGGAAAATTACTGGAAAATTATTTCCCACGATGAAAACGTTGCCAACTGGTATGTGAGATGTTTCCGACTGCAAGGAAGATTTTCAGGTATTTGTCGAGGATATGATCTACTCATTTGATGCACAATACAATGCATGTGTTGCTGATATGTGCACTACTTTGATCTGCGTAGATTTTGAAACAATCATTGCACTTCTTTGTGGAAGTCGCCAGAATGGGACTAGAAATATAAATAGTAACTGTGCTTCACTATTGATACTTCAATTTCTAGGTTTCTAAACCTAAATTTGTGTTTGGACTTGAATCTGATTAATGGCGATTTTTGAGCAGGTATTTGTCAACTGTTGCTGGATCACCATTCACCCTCCGATTGGAAGTTTTAAACGAAGTTGAACAACAACAACAACTACTCTGACAATAAATGGATAACTCAATTAGTTTTTGCACAAACAAAACACAGAAAAGAACGACCACATGAAACAAATACAATTGTTGCGCAGTATCGTTATGTCGTACTAATCAGAAATTATTAGCGTCGCGCACTACAAAGATTGCAGTCCATAGTTTATAAATAAGTTGTATATACTTGGATTCAAAACAGACTTAAAATACAATAGAAAATTAATCTTATCACTGTCGCTTTCTTGAACTCTCCTGTTGTTCACGCAGCATCTGGTGAAGTCTTCTCCACATGGCACAAACTTGAACAAAAAAACATTTAGGTGCACGGGCAGAGATTTCGTCCTTTTTTCTCAAAGACAGTGGCTGTGACATATACATGTAGTAATATTATCTACGTTAGGCCATGCCGCGACCTCTTCTATCTGACTCCTTTCAAACTCGTCAAGAGCGTGAAGCTCTTCCAGTTCGTCCGCCGTGACGGCAGCAATGAATTGGGTGAGGCTTTCAAAGGAGAGATACTTCATGTCATATAATTAATGTAGATCAAAACAAAGATATAAACAAACCCCGCACATGCGCAGAACGGACAACCCATCTTTAACGTCGGTAGAATGACGCCCTTTCTAGATTTAAATGTCAAGTTGGAGATCTCTACGAAATTCTAGTGGGATGAGGTTTGTTTGGGTTAATCTTTCAGTGTATGACAATTCCGGTGGATAGTTCAGAATAAATTTGGTTGACTGCTGCTGGACATTTTCAATTAGCGAGCGATGTTTACTGGTGTAAGGTGACCACAAGTTACTGCCAAACTCGAGCTTGGGCACAGTATAACAATTTTCTTGTTCTTGAATCGGCGATGTTTGCATTACATCCTAACATACAGTGCGGTTTAGATCAAGAAAAATAGCGTCCTACAACTTTATTGTTTGTTTCAGTATAGGATTAGGATATAAAGGTAATAATAAACTAATTCGATTTTTAAAAGCCGTCCCTAAGGCGCCTCTAAAAACCACCGCCTCAAAAAGGCCTTGCCACAAACTACCAATACAAACAGCAGACATTATGAAAACTGCACATACATTATGAAAACTGCACATACATAGATGATTAAGTTTTGCAAACATTGGGGTTTACATGAAGTTAGATTATTTGCTACAGACTTGAAGCAAATAACCAGATTACTATCTTGTTGGTTTAATTTAACTCAAGCTGTTGTTGCACCTTCACATCATGGTATCCCCTGTAAGTGTTAAAATGCTGAATGATATATACATGCCACGGTGCTCTTGCAACACCATGTTGAATCGCAGTAAAATATTGTGATATATAAGCTACGATAGGGCCGTTCCACGATGCTATCGTAACATGATATATATATAAGCTACGATACGGCCATAGAGACTTGGAGTCCTATCTCTTCGCCAGCTAGTAAAAAACTTAAAAGCATACTTCAACAGTTTAACTATTTTGTAGTTAACAAACAATCTACCAGGATTACAAGTAACACGGCAACTTTAATTGATCTGGTGATTACCAGCGGACCGGATATTGTCAAATGTATGGCAAGCCAAACATGTCAAAGCATCGATTTATAGAAATTGTATGTTGAAAAATAGTGTTTGTATGTTGAGTTGAGGAAGTTGTATGTTGAGATTTAAATTTCACATGTTCAGAAAATAATTTTATTTTATTAGATTCGCTAATAATACATAACATAATTAACTAAATAAAATTACAATAGCAAATACATGGCAGGGTCACCGCAACAGCTGAAGCAATTACTGCAGTCCTGAGTACAATAACAAACATCAATAACAAATATAGCAATAATAATCAGTACGAAAAGCATAAAAATTACATAGCGGATTATCAGGGTTATAAGTTACTAAGGATTCTTTATAGTAGTTGTATATAACTAATTTGAATGAATCTAAGTTGACCATACTAAAGTTAAGTACATCTGCGAGAGAGTTTCTACAAGTTCTAACAATAAAAGATCTTTGGTAAGTAGTAGTTTTACATTTGCGCGGGATAAACTTAGTGATATTACTAGAAGATGATCTAGTAGGTCTAGTATTACGGACCATAGGGAGTACGAAGGAATCTACATTAACGAGACCATGTGTTATCTTAAAGAACAAAGTCATGTCCAAAATCTCATGCCAATAAAAAATAGGTAAGAGATTCAAGGATTGTAATCTAGTGTTGTAGTCTATTGTATGGGAGTATGGTAGATTTAAAATATATCTTGTTGCATGTCTTTGTATGCGCTCTAACTTATTAATAAGTTCAATAGATTGTGGCGCCCAGATCTGTGTGGCATAGCCAAGGTGACAACGTACTAAGCCTAGGTACAGTGTACGCCTTATGGTGGATCTTTGGATGGACCTAGTATTTCTCTTAATGTATCCTAGGAGTTTATTAGCACGTGCAGATTGTTCATATACTTGCTTGTTCCATGTTAGGTCTTTTGTTAGCTATGGAAGAGTCATCAACCAAAATACAAATCTTAAGAAAGAACACTCTTATTCAACAACACGATGACAATTTTGAGACAAACTTTGAAATTCATTGACTATTCTAATATACTTTAAATTTTGTTTCATCTTAGTTTAAATTTCATACCAATCAAATTTAAATCAGGAAAAGGGAGATGTAATATATGTTAAAAGCTTGATTAACTTATCATGATTGATATTAATGTAGCGCCTTAATTAGATCATATACTAGAGACAAGGGACTAATGAGACAGTTGATCTGAACACTCAATAGAGTAAATTCTATATAGCACGATCAATAAACCAACTTTTTACAGGAAATAAGTCAGAGGAGGCCCACCTTCATACCAAACAGAGTCGACTTAATCTCTCAGCATTACACTTTTAATATTTTTCTTTTGTCTTTAAGGTTTCTCTTCAAATCACCTGTGTTGTAATAATCCAAATCTTTAGTCGTATCCCACCCTTTGAAGTTTATGGATCTTGCACATATAAGATAATTCTATTGACATGAATATAAATTTGTAATCCCCACCTAAGAATATTTCCACTTGGATGTTGCTTCCATCCACATCTATTTTACCCACTTTGATGACAGTGTTAATGTCATCTATAGCAACACGCAGGGAAGAGGACAAAGTTTCATAGTATTCTTGACCATTCACAACTGCAATGGTCCTGTTTCCCTTGGACGACATTATTCTTTTCCCAGTTTGCATTATCGCAAAAGACAAGATCACGAAGTTGGTTGTTCTGGGCATCTTTGCACCATCTCCACTTATTGTAACTGTAATTGGTTAATTTGAAGGATGATTTGGATGTGTTACTAGGAAATGTCTTATGTGATCCTTAAGTGTGTCTAAAAATGAGACTTACCAGGTACTTTCTGGACATGACAAAGTTTAGACCTTTTTACCTTAATCAAATACGACCGGAATCATAATTTCCTCTGTTTGAAGATCTTTAACATAAGCAATATCTCCAATGCCTGTCGAATCACCATCACAGCCTTTTTCTCCAATAATCATGAGACAAAGAAAATGCCATTTTTTGTAATCATAATTTCCTCTATTTGAAGATCTTTAACATAAGCAATATCTCCAATGCCTGTCGAATCACCACCACAGCCTTTCTCTCCAATAACCATAAGGTTCCTCAACGCCGTTTATTTAAACCGAAATTATCATAAACAAGCGCAAAATCTGTTCAATACTTTCTTTTTCTAGGCTGCTGATTTTCTCAATATAATCAGACAGATCTTCATTAAGGCTTGCTACTTCTTGTTTTCTTTCTAAAACATGGGCCATTTCCTGAGCTAAATTATCTTTCTCTAACTGTGAATATTTCCTTCTCCACTCTTCCACCAAGTCGTTAGCTTACACATATTCAATAGATACCAATTCATGCACAATGATACAATGTTTTACAGGACTTTAAGGGACAATGTTTTACCATCGAGTTCCTTTTTATAATAATAATATTTAATTCTTATATAGCGCTTCTTCCATAAATGCCCAGAGGCGCTTTACAATTTATGATATAAAATTAGGTATCTTACAAGTAAAATTACATACAATCAGTTTCTATACAAGTCTCACCAATTATTAAAATATATTAGATCAAGTCCGTGTAAGCATTTCTACACAAATGTGTCTTCAGTTCAGATTTAAAACAATCTAGTGACTCGCATAGTCTTAGACTTTGTGGTAGATTATTCCACAACAATGGTGCAGACACTGAAAAGGACCTTCTGCCATAGGATTCTAGATTATACTTTGGGACTACTAACCTCCTATCTATTGATGATCTAAGATTACGTTTGGGCACGTAAACTTTTAACAAGTTCATAATGTATTTTGGCGCTAGTCTAGCTAGGGACTTATATATCATTAACATTATCTTATACATAATCCTTTCTCTGATTGGCAACCAATGCAAATCATACAGTACTGGTGTTATATGATCCCTTTTCCTTGTTGAAGTAATAATCCTAGCTGCCGCATTTTGAACCTTCTGAATTTGATCTAAAAGAGTGTTTGATACTCCATACAATCGTGATGTAACCAAGGCATGTACTAAAATCTCTGCTGATTTAAAACTGAGATATTTCCTTATTTTTCTTAAATAGTAGAATCCCGATCTGCAGACCGTTATCACATGCATTTCCATGGTTAAATGTAAGTCCATTATGACCCCAATGTTCCTTGCTTTTGAAGAAAGATGAATTATGTCATCACACACAGCTATTGAAGCTAAAAATGGATAGGGTCGATGAAGAGCAGATAGTAACATTATCTCAGTTTTATCACTATTTAGCTTTAGTTTATTAAGGGTGAGCCACTCATCCAATATACAAATACACTCTTCGACTTAGTTGTAATAACTTCCTTCACGTTTTCTCGCTGAGAGATAACATTTGCAGCCATTTATTTAGTTCTCGAGGAGACAATGAAAAAGCCAATCTGTTGGCTACGGAATTATGTTGTTTGGTGTTGGTTTGTATTATATTATACCGTATTGTGTGATCAGGTACGACAAAAGTAGTGAAAGTGTACTTACGAAAAACCAAACGACGCTCTTAGCAGGGAATATTTTATGTGGCGGAATGGTTTGCGTTTTGGTTGTGGGATTGACTTTGCTGAGAAAATGTAAATAACCTTTCCAGTTCACGAGCGAGATGGAAAAGGCTATGTCCCTGAGTCTGTGGGGTAGTGAGGGATCGTGTGAGGTTCGAGTGGATTTTGGTGTATTGTATAATATATGGTGCATGTTTAGAAAAAATAATCATGTGTCATACATTAGATAAATTATCAAAATAGAGTGTTTAAAGCTATAGGACCTTTATTCGGTGGAATTTTTACGAAACTTGACTGGCAACACTGTCCTCTTGACTTGGTTTTGTTCAGTTATGCTGCTTAACAGTGGTATAAGGTTTATTTTACCAAATAAATCAATTTTGTGTTGTTTTTATCATTAAATGATTTCATACACTCGAAAAACTAGTGTGTAAAATTACACACGAAATGTGCAATTTTACGCACCTTAGTGTGTAAAATTGCACAGTATGGCCACTAAAACACACCAATATTTAAAAAAAAACACTACCATGCGTGTTTTATTACCCACATCGTGTGTTTTTCTGCACACCTATGCGTGTATTTACTCACATAGGTGTGTTATTTTACATATACGTTTTTGTGTGTAATTTTTACACACCATTGAATATTGCATAGTGTGTTAATTTAGCACAGTTTTTTCATTTTACACGCCATAGGCAAAAACACACCAATTCAAATTTACATGCCTTGCTTCATTTTACACATCTTAAATAAACACACCATTCATGTTTACACATCTCGCTGCACTTCTTGCATGTTTCTTGTTTCCTACAGGTTTTTCAGTTTATAAACATCACAGCCATGTTCCTAGCTAGCCAACTAACCTCCCGCTGTGATGCCTGCGAAGGTCCTAGCTTTAATACAATGTTATTTTCATATTTTGAGTGTTCATTTAAATTACTTTAGTGTCCTTATTTTGTCCCAATTTATATTGTTGACTAATAATTCGTGAGTTGGATGGATTATCAAGCTGAAAATAGCGCTTGTGTTAAATGTAATACGCGAGTCAAACTCGCGGAGATTGCATGGTTCCTGCAATCGTCGCGAGTTTGTCTCCCGTAACTCGCGTAATCCGCATATGCATCGTGTGTTTTAAAACATGGCGACAATGTCGCTGTGAATATTACTGTATTTTTGTTCAAAACAAGGCCAATCAGGCGATGGATTTATTTAGCCAATGAACACTTATTGCCTTGGTTTGGATAAATTATCATGGTCATGTATCGTCTAAAACATGGCACCGTATTGTATATTATTACCGTGTTTTTGTTCAACCATAGTCGAATGTTGTTGATGTATGGATTTATTTACCCACACCATCAACTGTTGCCCACACTAAAAGAATGGATGAACATTTAATACCTTCGATCGTGAATACACGAGGTATGACTACATATATAAAAAATATTACGATGGTGAACCGACGAACGAGCTGATGTTTCGAGCGAAGCATGGTTTAAAGGTTTTCGATCACGACAATTCAGTTTTAATACTTAAATTGACAACTCGCAGATAAACATAATTATATTCCTTGCAGGGTTTCTTAGATTTAAAACAGCAATTTAAGAATTCTGAATGTGTAGTAACACCATAATACAATTACAAATATTGTTGAATATCATATATATGTAATATTGTTTCAAACTTTTAATACTATTGCTGTATTTCAGTATTGTATAAGCTTGTAGCATTCTTATATTGATTTTAGTAACACACTGTTACTGTAAATCAATCTTATCAATGTATGGAACAGATATGGTAATATCAGTTTTATTGCTCGAATTGTCCCTTGTTTGTCGTGCTCAGTCGTGACAATTATGTTATCGTCCTCGGGTGATAAAACTGATATCACGATTACCTATATATATATATATATATATTATAATAAATTATATTATATACATTAAACATTGGAAAATATGTTAAAATAGTTCAACACTGGCAGTGTCTTTGTCAACAAATGTTTGTTCTCCTTTTCCAACGTAATGTGGAACACCGTGCCATGGCAAATTGTTGTATGTCAAGACTTGCTTCCCCTCTATCCTTTCCACATGATAGGCCATATAATGCTGTTTAAAATCAACTGTTTCCAAAACAGTTACCAGAAACATTTTTCATCCTCCCACACAATTATACTATCCAAATACTAGTCCAAATAAAGGATAATCTTGCTCAGCATTTGGTTGCATTTCTGCAAGTTGAAGGACAACACCACGTTTATATTGGACACCATGAATAATTGTTTATTTAGCTCTGTTTAAATAAAACAAATTACAATGTTGGTTTACTCTCGGTTGCAACTTACCCATCCACACTAGGTACTTTGAATTTTATTTTCATTACTATACAATCAACATTTGTACTTACTTGGTCGCAATGAATTTATCCAGTCTTGTATGATCCTCAAGTGCCCTATACAATCAACATTTGTACTTACTTGGTCGCAATGAATTTATCCAGTCTTGTATGATCCGCAAGTGCCTCATAAAACATGTTTGCACAACGATGATCATTAAGGTCTACATCACATTCATCTACAATAATAAATATATCAATTTGAATGACTTTCTGTTCTACGAAAATCGGGCTCTCACTTCGTGAATCTTCAGAAAATAACCTTTATATGTATGACATAGTCTGTGTCCATTGTGTGTCCGGTACACGAAGGAGATGCTGAAAATAGGCAAAATTGCATATTTTAAACGGTCGTAACTTTTGATCACATAGGAAAAATAGGAAATAAACACAAATGTTTCAAATCACGAGGGCTTTCACATTAGCCTATTTGTGAAAGCCTACTGGCAAATCTAATTTTCGGCCACGGTCCTTGTCAAAGGAGAAATAATTCAAGGAAACAAGGTGGTAAGCAATGAGGAAATGATGCTAAGTCAAGCCACTCCAAAACCATTTGTCAACTGATGTAACCGTTGTGATCGGTGACTCAATACTCAAAGGCCTCCGCAGCACTTGGTTGCAAAAGCGACAAAGACCAGAGTATAAGTGAAGTGCTTACAGTATCCCACCTCTGGCAACTAAACCAATGCACAATGGTGTTGTCGATGTGAAGTCATACTTGGATCGATTCATGGGTTGGTAATTTTTTCTGTGTATATAGTGGTGGTAATGTCGGGATAACAGTTTGGGTATATTACAAGTAATATTTAACCGGCGAACCTGCGATACTTGTCCAGTTCTCTGACCACTGAGCTGCGGAGGTTGTTGCCGACAGCCTAGTCACCAGTCTTGGAGCTATATTTATGGCAGTCTCCTATATAATTCAATGAAACGCTGACTATAAATATCTTGTTGTTTTATCCCTTTTATATGTCTTTCAAGTGCTAATCTGTTGGCACCACTGCGCATTACAATGCCTGCTTTCATGACTGAGTATTCCTATAAAGTTTGAACTAATGACATCCTAGTTAGATAAAGGTATATCATATATGAACCATCGTTTCCTCTATCCAAAGAAGGAGATCGTTTCTAATTTTCACTATCCAGTGAAGAAATCGTGAAAGCTGTGGAAACAATAGAAAGAAGAACAAGAAAAAAAGAAAGGAGGTAGTCTTTTCAAGTTTAAAGATGTAAGTTTCCACACTGACTGTTCAGACATTATTGAGGGAATAACATGATTTTTGGAAGACAGTTATATGCCAAGTATCAAAGTTCCCTTTTTATAGTATGTCATTGGTCGAGAGTGTATTACGTAAAAGTGACAAAATTAAGCTGTTTACCCCGCAATAGCTCTGAGAGTGCAATAATGTTGTTGACCGTCAATAATGAAAAAATCACGTGAAAATGCGACCTTTGGACAATTTTATTGAACTTAACAATTTGAACTGTATGAACTCACCTTAATATTTCATGTATTTACGTTTTGTTTTTTCTTTGACACTTGGCATGATAATAAAGCACTTATTTACTGGGACCTCGGGAAAGCAGTATGTTGTGTGGTTCCTCGACCATCGATGTTTCCCTCGGCGACCACAAAACATACTGTTTTCCTCAGTCCCAGTAAATAAGTGTTAAATATATTCTTTCATAATGCAACCATTTTAAATATGATTTTGTATGCATCTAAATTAGCCTTATCTAGCCTCATTAGGAAGCAAAGATTTTTTTGAATTGCAGACACACAAATGAGGCCAGAAAGGCTTATTGAGATGCATATAAAATAATACCAGTTTGTAGGAATATAGCAGTTTCTAGATCCTAATATAAGCTCTTTTTTATACAGCCTTCTACAAAGCCAGAGTCGTTGTTCCACAATAAGATGGTGGAGTTTAGTTTGACGTGTATTGGTTCTCCAGAAAGTATCAGTCAAGTGTTTGTCTCTGGGGAAGACCAGTCATTTTTAGAATGCAAAGATACAGACTTGTTAAAAGCATTAATTAATGTCATATGTGCGTACTATGCATTCGATGTGTCATACCCTGACAGTATGGAAGGCATTTTATACTTTCTCCAAGACATTGGTCTGCAGGTTACCGATAGCACATATCGAGGTACAAAGTATTCTACGTTCATGTCCGAAATACGGAATGATATGAACAAGATATAACTGTATGAGACATACTTTTTATATATAATAGGTTTCTATTATTCTTTGTTTTACATTTCTCATGTTATTATTACACTACAGTGAGCCGCATTCATATATGAAGTAAATTCAAGTACAATTTCATAAATGGGTGCAAGTATTATGTATTACCATGCAGGGGTTAAGAAGCACAAGAGAACAATGAAAATCACTAGGTGGTAGGCCAAGTGATTTTCGTTGTTCTCAAGTGTTTGTAACCCCAAGTAATGTACGAGTTGATGAGTTAGCTTCCCGATTATCTATTATAGTAGAATTGGAAAGGACTTGAATTTATAATTAAGAAATGTGGTAATAAACTGTTTCTTTGTTTGGGCCGTACGGTGTAACCTTTACCGGGTTTCTCAACTCATGCACATGACCAAATATTTTTCTCTGAGTGAGTGGCAAATTAGCCCATGGATTATTAGAAGTAATATATCAAGAATGAGAAAGCATTCTTTACCATGGCAACACCAAGAATGAATTAATTGGCTTAGTTTCACGAAAGTTCTTTACATTGGATAGGGTTCCACTGTAGTAAATTATTCATCTAAGGCTTGTAAATGCATGTGCTCTTATGTTAAACCATCTAAACTAATTTTATTGAATACATATTTTATACAAGGTTTATACACTATATTTTCTTCTATTCAGGATCTGCTTGAGTAACACAACATAAGGTTTGTTAAGTAACACACCTTGGTGTGTTGCATAACACACCTTTGCAGAAAGCACACCTTAAGGACAAAAAAGGTGTGTTATTTTAACACACCTTTTTTTAGAGTATACCCTGGTTTAATCGATCACTGAAACAACTAGTTAAAGTTAAACAACGACTATACAACAAGGCTAAAAGTCTGGTCTGACCAACGATTGGGGTAAATTTCGAGCTGCTAGAAAACATCTTCATTGTCGCTTAAAATCGGCTAGGTCAACCAACTTGGAAGAAAGAGAAGGCAAGAAAAGTGATGCAGAAAAGCGATTGCAGAGCTGATTTCGATGGACTTCATTCTGCACTTAAGTCAATACATCTGTCCAAGCAATTGGGATATAAACGAAGAGTGGGTCCACTGGAAAGATTCTTTCCTTGCAGCGGTTAAAGATTATGTTCCATCTAGATTATTAAAGAAAAGAAATCATATCCCTTGGTTAAATAACAAGATTGCACATCTACTAAAGAAGAAAGCAACTTTATGCCGCAAACTAATAAAGAGATCAATTTAGATCTCTTCAAACCTTTATTAAACGATTGCTGAGAGAAAGTAGAGAAGAATTTTATGAAAATTGGTTATCTTTTGCAAGTAAATCCTAAACGATTTTCGTCCCCTTTTAAACTAAAAACTAAATCGAGTACCATTCCTCATACTATGACTGCATGTTTCAAAGGTGATGCACCAAATGGCATTGCAAATCTTATCAATAGATATTTCGCTTCGATTTTTACACCTGATACTTCAGATAATAATGCAGAGCCGCTCGAGGGAGTGCAACAATTAACCTTTACTTTACCAACCTCGCCATTGACGGCCTCATCATTTGACATGCCTTTCAACAACGGAGTAAAGTTCAAATCATATTGTGGAAAAAGAACAATTATTTGGCCATATTCTTTAAATAACATGCAAATCAGTAACTGCAATGCTAAACAAGACTTGGGAATATGGATTAAGATCCCACCTTGGTTACGGATCACAAATATGGTCACGACAAACAATTCTACTTAATAAACGAATAGAGAAGGTACAAAGAGCTGCAACTAAATTCATCCTGCAATTACCCTTCTGTTGCAATATATCCTATAAAAACAGATTAATCAAATGTAATCTGCTACCAATCTCCTATTATTGGCACAAGCTCTTAAGATTTGGTTCAGCTTTTCAAAGATATAAACGGTCTTGTTGTCATCAATCCCGAAGTGTTACCGAAAATTAAACAACCTACTAGAGTAACTCGTTCATCAGTTCCTGCTGATGTGATAACCTTTGAACAACCATTATGTCGAACTAAAACGTATCAAGATTCATTTATGATTCGAGCTTGTAGAATATAGAACATTATTCCTGTTACTTCTAGTTTATTGGAACACTATAACATTGCTTGATTAAATTATGATCCTGAAGACTCCCGGACATGGAAATCAATCTGTCTAAAATGTAATATAATTGGCTCATGCTGTTACGGATCCCCTGCCACCATTACTTTTTTACTCCTCTCATCCATTGTAATTTATTGGCAAAGATAATAAAATAAATTAAAAAACCTATCCTGACTCTCTTTCTTCCTACCACATCTGCGACAATTACCACCCCTATTCCTTCGAATGACACCAACTCTGACTCATCCTCAATGAATAGTAGCAGACCTTGGCATGTCAGACCAAGACAGCGAGGAAAGTGGTTTGTTTTTGTGAGTCTGATAGTACTTGCTATCTTACATGGAATCGCGTACAACCAACATGTAAATCACATGGCACTAAGAGTTTTAAAATGTTTAGTATATAAATTTTTAAAATTTTAAAAAGTAGTACATGTTTACAATACTCGTTGTTTATGCTATGTATATGTTGCAAAATAAATGTCACAATCTTCAATCTGCAACAGTTACGTTATTTTGTTGCTTTAATAGTTTATCCATTCTGGACTGAAGTTTTTATCAAAGATAGAAGATGCCAGGTTGTAGGTGAAGGAGTGATCGTTCCTGGTTTTGAAACAAAATATATTTCAAGTGCCAGCATACCATGGACTTTCCAGGAAGATTTTTGTAACAAAGATTTGAGCTTCGAAATATTAAATTTTTCGCAAAGCGTACAATGTTTACACTGTTCTTCCATTGATTCCATCCATAACTATAGTTATAGTTTATATAACTATAGTTATAGTTATAGTTTGAAGCAAAGGATAGTCCTTTAACTTTCTTCTTTTCGTGAGGAAATATCCAGAAAGAGAGCTAACCTAACACGGCTTTTGTAATTTGGCTACAACATAAACAACAGAGCTGACAACGAAGCTTTGTGCAACTCTTATTTATCGTTTGAAGCCTTCTTTAAATTTATCTATTATTTCCATCTATCTTCGAATATTCGAGAACTTCGGACATAGAACTTTATATAACTTTAGAAACCGGCCAAACAAAGATCAACAACGTTTACCTCAAACACTTGGTTGTTTTATAAACATCAGTTTGTGGCATCACAAAATCACACAAAAGCACCTCTTACATGCTATGCTATTCACTGGGTAATTCTTGCCAATCAGGACTAGAGACTCAGTTTGAAAAGTTTAATACAATTTAAATACCCAAACCGCATTTAATCTGTAGTTAAGACTCAAGAGACAACGGCCCAGTTTAGCTAAACAATGTTAACCGGAAACTTGACAACTGCCAAATTTGGCGAAAAAGATATATTCCAGCTAACAATATAATGTTATATATAATATATATGTTTAGGTGACTCACTGTCCCAAGCGCCTCATCTCGGCAAGCATTTGCATATTATATATAAGGTAATACAAAATAGTCCTTGTTTCTTGATCAGTAATCATAAGATTTATCACTAGTAGTCCTGGTATTTAATTATTTGAAGAACAGATCAACAGAATTATTAACAACCCCTCGCCCAATTGCTGTTTGAAACTTACAGTACAGTACTTATTTTAGTTCTAATTTTCTTGAATTAGATATTAGCCACTTCATTTGCCAAACTACAGTAAATAAATTTTCATTGGACAATATCTCTCAGAGCTTTGTATTGTCTGAATTTAATTGTTTCATAGGACATCAAAATAAATACATGCAGCCCAATTAAACTTTTTAATTTTTGAGTGCAGCAACAGAATAGTGGGGGTCTACTGCTGTTTCTACCATCAATCACTAAGAAAGAAATTACTTTTATCACAATATTGATCACTCACGAAATAATCAATGCAGTATTGTGTGTATGGTCACCAAAGGCTGTTGAAGGAAGAAAGTGCATCTCTATCACACAATGAGTGTCCTTTAAAAAAATAAAATTTGTTCAAATGTCGACGGATGGCATGCATATATTGCAAATGTATAGGGGTCCATTCAAATTAGATTTACTAAGACTGTGATGTGGAGCTGGCACGAATATGGATAACTAAATATTGATGGTCAAAATCAGAGGTCGCTATGCATGTCAGGGAAACTGATCTTTCCTAAGTTTTGTACCTCTTGTATTAGAAGCAGCAAGTTACATTGTGTAATGCTAGTTAGGAAATTCCATGACATTTTAACATCATATCTACCAGTAAAGAGCTATTTTCCATGTTTCAATTAATCTGTTCATACATGTTATAGCACCATTATCTATTGCCTTAATTGACAATATGTGAAGGATATACAACTTTTGAGTTAAAATTAGTTTTTGTAACATCGTACTGTACATTTGTGAATATGTGTTGAAATTTGTGAATATGTGTTGAAATTTGTAACAACTGTAATTTGTTAGAAAACAAGACCCCATATATTGATACCAGTGTTAGCATTGAAGGGGGCTATCCTGTATAAACATTATTGTATTATTATTATTAATACTAATAATAATAATGCATTAACAATAATACTAC
Organism: Chrysogorgia sp. JL179-B06; assembly: GCA_035772405.1. Taxonomy (NCBI): domain Eukaryota; kingdom Metazoa; phylum Cnidaria; class Anthozoa; order Scleralcyonacea; family Chrysogorgiidae; genus Chrysogorgia; species Chrysogorgia sp. JL179-B06. Next base: position 988,498 of record JAYKKM010000495.1, on the reverse strand, counting down.
TAATAATAATGCCAAATGCAGATTGCAGATACCATATTTGCCATGTAACAAAGCATATATATGGCATTTTGTACTATAGTATCTAAATTATATCACCGTGCACATATATATTATAACCTATATTCAGCATGCCATGCCTAGTCTGCTTGTCGACAATGATCTAGCTAACACACACAGTAGTGTCAACATACCCAATGTGAACATAATAATAATAAGCTGTATTTTACATTGACAGGATAAGTTGTGACCCACTAGGCCAGCTAAGTACTGTGGGTCTAACATGTTCCATAATGGATGGAGTACTGTAAACACAGATTATACAGTTATATGGAATACATGCCAGTATACAAAACATGGACGTCAAGATCATATCGTCAGAAACATAATATTCCTGGTTGAAAAAATTATAACCTTCTTATTGCCAGTGACGGCCTCTAACCATTGAGCCATCGAGATTCAGATGGAGAGGTTACAATGATGCACTGGTTCTAATGATATATGTACTGCCTATGCACACCAGTTACTATATATTTCAGTAATGACTAATGATTGGGTGAGTTAATATATACACTGCTGTTATATCAATAGAATCAGTCCATCTGAGTCTTGGTAGCTCTTGAATGGTCAGAGCATCTCACTGGAAATCAGAAAGTTATCCATGTCCGGGACACAGAATAATTTTTCTGAGGATATGAGCTTGCTTGACAATCATCCATGTACTGTATCGTCTGTTTCCCCCAAGCTCTCCCTTATTCACTACAGCAGTGTATATATTAAGTATTAACACTGACAAGTATACACAGTAATGCTTTTTTATTGCTACTAAATTGTAGGCCAGGCCCGGTCATATAAACACAGCAATAGTATGCATGTTTTCTCACCCTAAACTACTGTATATATAGGCTAATCATCAAGCATATAGTATTTATAATTTTAATCAAATAATAAACATACTGTACATGCAATTCCAAAATTTGTACTACACTTACTATTCAGCAGTATTATAAAGAACAAATGGTATATATTTTAAACAGGCTAGGACTGGCCATTGTGCCATCTTGTCAATATGGATTTAATTCCAACTGTCAAAATATTATACATATATGTTTTAAAAATTCAAAACATTACACACCTTCAAATTTTCCCAAATCTCTCTGTTAAGTATTTCAAAATGTGTCTATTAGATTTCGGAGCTTGCAAATACACAATACAGTGTACAATTATTTAAATTACATTAAAATTTATAGCGAGTCAAGTCAAAAAGTACTCAACTGAACTGAACAGTGAACTGAAGGTAATGGCTATTCGTACGGTAGCCGTACGACGCTATAGTCTCTTAGAATTCAACTTAATGCGGGTAAATATCACCAAAAACCTAACCCTAATCCTAACCAAATTGCTAACCCTAACCAAAAAAAACTATGCAGAAAAGGCAAATTAATTGCTCAACACAGACTGGTGTCGGTGACAATCACAATGTACATAATTATAATAGTCCTTTTACCTTTTACTTGTGTCTGTCTTTGATCATCACGTATAAAACTTGATTTACGAACTTGACATCTTCCGACGACGATATATTGCATTTTCACTGCCTTTTCACAATCTTTTTGAACACAAATCTTCATTCACCGTACATACTTTCTTTTAATTCAAATGCAGATATTTACCATATCTAGTCACCAGGGTCAAATTTTCCGATGGCACGCATGAGGACGGTTGATGCATATATATAAATATACCTATAAACCCGATCCGAAATCAGGAACGCTTGGATCTCGCGTGATAAGGGACTAAACGCCGGTCGATATTAGCACCCTCAGGCCTTCGCGCCGGGCGAGGGGATAATACAGTAATATCCTTATTAACCCAAAAATTTGGTCAAAAGAAGTATAGTGGTCCTCCTTTGTGAAATATATTGTTACAACCATCAGAAAAAGCTTTACTTGTACCTATAGTTGTTGACGTTTGCCTTCATTTGCTCGATCGCTCGATATGTTTGATTAAGCATAGCTTAACAGTTGTACTGGATCAAATTTGGCGTTTTCTGATTGGCTAAAGCGGACACGGAGCTCTGCGAAGACAGTCCTGCTCATTTGTAGCTAAATTAATATCAGCGTCATCCTCGCCTGATTGGTTAAAAATTCATAAGATTGATCCTTCGACAGTGTGAAATTTATGAAATGAGAATTTATCGCGGTAACAAATAATTGCTAGTTACTACCACATTTTAAACAACATACTTCTTAGCCATGCATAAGATCTTTTGCTGAAATTGTTGTGACGCTAATGCAAGCATAATTCGACGTTGAATAAACATCTATTTCTTACGTTTAATACACAGCGGTGGATAAAGCTATACATATATTGGCATTGTCGTGAAACATGAAGACGCTATTCATATATTTCTGACATTGATATAACGTCGATAAAGCGACGTCGATTCGATGTAGCGGTTTGGTCGAAAAATATATAACTGTAAATACGACCAAAATTCAAAGCCGAATTGAAGGTCTATTCCTGACGTTAGTACAACGTCAATAAAGCGACGACGTACATTGATTCTACGTTCAGTTTGGTCGTAATATATGTTGTGTAAAGCAATGTATACGCAGATATATAACTGGTACGACACTCTTATATAAACGTTCTGAGAACATGTTGTCAGCACCTGATTATAACGTCAGTTTGTGACGTCGATACGACGTTCTGACAACGTTATATCAACACGTTCACACAAGTTGACACAACGTTGGGTTATGATGTCGTACCAACAAGGTCACACAACGTTGAATTGTGAACGTCGTTACAACGTCTACACAACGTTATGATACGATATCCAAGCGACAAACGTCCCGTGAACGTTGTGTGAAGGTTAGGTCTAACCTAACTAGAACCTTCCCACAATGTTGTCACAACGTTATGTGTTAGCTGTGATGGCACGCCAACAGCCCAAAACTGCGCACATAAAATGCAAGCGCTGTAACCGTCTGTTAGATCCAGCAATCTGACACAGCTATGATCATAGCTGTATTTACTATCTGCAATTACGTGACACTATGTCTAAACCATATACAGGTATGTAACTCGGCGATAAAAATCGTAGTCAAAATGGCCATTGATATTGTTACAAGATGCCCGCTAGGCATTAATTTGGGCTAAACATGTAAAAACGCAAGACCTGATGCCACAGAGAGATAAGTACGCCAGTAAGGGCAATGATGATGAAGAAATGATCGCAGGAGAGTATGTCATCTGTCCGTTTATCAGGCTCGTTCCCCAAGATCCCAACTGCGATAAAGGGGTAGGTTGTCTGGTGAATACCAAAATATTCAGTAATTGCAGATGCCTTAAAACCAACGTCGAAAAAGAGGAATTGTGCGAATCATTGACTTGTCAGTGCCCTCCCTCAAATGAAATTAAATGGATACAATGTGATTCGCCAGAATGTTTTAAGCAGTACCATTTAGTGTGTTGGATTGTGTTGGAAGAAAATCAGTTACCTCAGAAGTGGTTCTGTGGAATGGAAAAATTTAAAGGGCAAGGCTGCTTCAGGTGCTGTCACTATAACACTTTCCTTTTAAATGTTTATCAGAAGTTACATTGTTTTCTTTTTTTTTAATGTAGCTTTTTATTCGGTTGTGTTTTCATTAAGATTGTTTCCTGTATTATAACACTATTTTAAGCTACAGTGCATTGTATACAACTACAGTATATATCATGTTAACGAAAGTGCATGCAATATTTTATTTATAGCAAGAAAGATCAGTGTGAAAGGTTGAACGAGATGCTGATGGTTTTCCCAATTGTTGAAGTAGGATGTTAACACATTTATCAATTTTACATTCGCTCTACTCCGATATGCTGAACCCTTGCTGGGAAACGGACGTGTGATTAGGAAAATTGCATCAACGGTTGTGTCGGTTATGTCACGTCACGATATGTTACGTTTATTGTTATGTAGCAACATTCAAGATTGGTGATAAACAATACCATTGCGAATGAGCGGAACGTGTTGTTTGTGAAGCATCAAAAGAAACTAAGAAAGGAAACACAAATAGAATTAACCGAAGGTTTCGTATCTCCATTTTCTGAGGTTATGGTAAGTACCGTACGTAAATGATTTTGCATTGTACATTTTCATGAATGTCCATCAGGGAACTTGTGAGCAGCATTCTTTCGCGACAGAACGACGATTTCACGGATATTGTGATGGGATTGTTTATGTCACCTAACCAAAAATGGGATGATACCTACTTATTCCTGAGGTACATTTCTGTTTTTGTGGGAGTTAATCATTTTCCCCTAGTTACGCAGTCTCAAATGCAGTTCTGTTTAAATGTTGAAACTAACACATCTTCACACTTGTGAGTTTATGCATATAGACCTCTTTCATAATGGTGCCCAAATTAAATATTCTTTTATATTCATTTAAATTAGCCTTTCTGACCTCGTTCGTGTGTCTGTAATTCCAAAGAATCGTCGCTTTGTAACGAGGCCAGAAAGGCTAATTTGCATGCATATAAAAGAATATTTAAACTGGCCGCCATTATGAAAGAGGTCTATAGCTAACAATAACTAGCAGCTAATACAGAGCATGTGGTTCAAGTATAGTTAACGTTTCTTGCGCTTAAGTTTGGTAGACCTATCCTCCGTTGCGCCAGCGTTTCCTTAAGCCTCGACACCATTTGATGGTGTGTTCGTTGGTCGGTTGTCTGAGCTATGAACATGAGCACGCCTTGGAATTAGCGAAAGTGCGTAAAATAAATAATTTGTAAGCCGACAAATCTTTCCAATGAAGCGGGAAATGCGAAGTAAACACCATTGAGAATATAGTGAATGCTTCTAGCAACAAAACGATATCCAAAATTTCCTGGCGTGGTTTCTTTATTGAGCCAGTTAAAATCAAGAGACCGTCAAAAATTAACTGCGGTTCTTCCTCGTCTGGTGTGGCGTTCTCAGGGTCTGGCTGATGTCATTACGTTGGTGGGCAAAGAACATGGCGCCAAGACACTGGGAAGATTAGCTATGCTTGAAATTGACTCAGATGTGCACGAAACAACAAGGAGTAGAAAAGGTACTGATGAACGAAGGAACGGGCCTACCTTGAGGAGGCGGATTGTGGCGGCTGTTGTCGAAAGACAAAAAACTGGATGAACGGAATTGTTTCCTTGGGCTTGGCCAATATTTTCCATCATGAGGGTCATCGATGGTAGTGCGTTTGGGTTCTCAGCAGCGTCTGACGGACAGGCCATGGGATGTCGAATGACCAGGCAGTTCCAGAGCGGGCGCTGAGTCCATAGAAGAGGACTAGTGACGTTAACGTGCCTTGTAAAGCAGTCCTGGGTAAGCATATCCGCAGCTGATGAAACAGTGCGAAGTAGAACCGATGTTATGATCGGAGACGTTGACTGGTTTTCAGAGTTCTCTGAATAAAGATAAGATTAACATGTAATTCAGTCATTGCCATTGAGGATAAAACATTGATTAATAAAACATCAATGTTTTATCAAAGTTAACTTGCTCAAATTGAGCTTTTTCGGAGTTAAAATAATGTTTGTACCGTTTCTACATCTTCCAAACAAAGTATGCATCATATATTCTATTCATTTTACAAGTTACAATGGCCTGCCCATAAACCTACATAATTATCAGTAGATAGTGGCATATGTTTGGGATACTACTTAGCATTTGGCCAAATCAACTTTTAGAGAAGCATCTTAATTTATTAGCTGCTTAGCCTGATAAGAGATAATTGGTTAGCCCATTAGCTCCCAGAATGACCAAAACGATATTAGAACATATTATCTGAGGGTGAGAGTTACATGTACTTTTAAATTTCTTGTGACAACATCTAATAAGAAAATTTATTGATATTAAGTGATATCTACATTTTTTCTTTCTCAAATTCAGAAGAATGTCAGCTGAATGACTTACGTTCATTTTGGATGAGATGCAATTGTTTACCCCAGAGAGGAAATGTTAGTAAAGTTTGATATTGATGAAAGCAACAAGGTAGAAACATGCTTTCTAACTTTGATCCTCCCTGTTGCTCACAAAACGTATGACAGCTTTAGAAGAAGCATGACCACTGCCATTACATACGGATCATGAGGATTTTCTTTTGCTTAAAACAGATTTGATTTTGTTATGACTATCTCAAAATTGGTGTTGATAATTTGCTTAATGTAATAGACCTTTCCGCAAGGCAGCTACCACTCATGCATGTCTCCTTTTGATTGGATGTCTGTTGTCAGAACTTATTTAACAGCCAATCAAATGACAATATGCATGTCCGAACTTATTAAACAGCCAATCAAAAGGTGACATGGATGAGTGCTGGTTGCTGTGTGGAAGGGTCTATTACACTATTACATCAAAATATTTAACTTTAAAATATTTATAGCACGCTTTGTTCATGTTTTATTAGGATTTACATTCATCTGGTTAGTAACAATGAACTTTGAATTAAATACAGTCTGAGGGTGTATCACTAACAAAAAAAGCATAGATCTTTTTTTTATTTAAAATCCCAATGATTTTTCGCCAGATTTATTTCCACTTTCAAGTATTTTTCTCAGGATTTTTTAGGATTGTATGCAAATGCTGCTCAATATTTTTTTATTTTTGTGAAGATTGAAAATAATTTTTAAAAAATGTTTCGATTATAATAACGGTAATAAGAATTTCGGATTTTTGTATCTACTGCGCTTGCACATACTATGCAGGCATCAAATGTTAAATAAAAAATAATTTATTTGGGACCAATCAAATTAAGAGCAATCGATACATGTACGCTCAAGCGTGCCTATTTTTACATTTTCTCTTGGACTTTAAAGGATTTTTAATTTTTCCCCCTGAATTTTTATAATTCAGACCGGATTTTCGGGTTTTTCGGTAAGGTGTATGAAGATTTTTTTATTGATATACCCCTCAATACAGCCTGCCTTGGTTTCGACCCGAGTAACATTTAATTTCTCGTTCATTTTTAGTGGACTTATGATGATTAACATTTACAATTTACTCAAAGTAATACAGTTTCTGTGCCTGTTAACATCACTGTATATATACATGTATTTCAAAAACAAATTGTTGCTCTTGATAAAAACATGTGCTGCATAATCTATAATTATACAATAGTTATTTTGAATGTTGATCTTTACAATAAATTGTTAAAGTTCCTATGCAACGAAAAATTCAGTTGTAAAATAACTGTTTTGTTTGAAAGAACTCTTGAAACTATCATTTGCATATCTCAGTTCACTCTTGAGATATTAAGATTTGTTTGATATGTAAATGATCATACTTATGACATCACACTGCATAATACCTTATTGAAAACGCTTATATATCTTTAAGATCACTTGAAATGCAGGTGCATGTGCATGGATGTATCCAATGATATCAAATATGCAAATCATCAAACGATTCCATGTGATAATGGTGATGTCATAAGTATATTCATTTACATATTAAATCTTAAGATCTCAAGAGTGAAGTGAGATATGAAAGTTGTAAATGGTTAGTCCTTATAGTTTCAAGAGTTCTTTCAAATAAGAGTTATTTTCCAATTGAATTTTTCATTGCATACGCACTTTAAAATTATTAATTTTGGATTTTTTTAAAAAAAATGTTTTAGTGAAAGTTATGTTAACAACTAAACAGTATCTTTCATTGAAACTGTTAATAAAGTTCAGTATTTGAATATACAAGTCAACCCCACTGTCATCAGAATCATGCAAGGGGTTAACTGCATGAATCAATTGAGAAAAATCATCAGGTTCAAACAAATCTGGAAGAGTTGGAACTTCAACAGGAAAAACATCATCTACACGATTTCCACCCTGCAATACAGTTGGTGCTGGTCCAATCAACTCCATAAAATGCAAGATCTTGTTCAGGATATTAAAAATATACTAGAAATACGAATTCGCAATAATCCCCTCGCCCGCCTTTTCTACCCCCCCCCCCCTACGGGAATTTCTCCATCCATGGTGCCCAGACCTCGAACGCCGTGGCCGTGTATTATTTCTGTTTTGCAAAAATTCACAATTTCCAAAAGCCCGTTTCGTCGAAGAAATGTTTGAATGTTATCTCGGCCAATATTTAACCGATTTAAACTCTGAAAACAGATTTGGAATTAGCGAGTCAACATACATAACATACGCGTTTACTATATTACGAGAACGTGAGTACCCTTCGTAAAAACGGTTTATGTACTTAGAAATTAGTCGATTATAAACTGGTCACTTCATCGTATATTATTTTGAACGTTATCTCGATCAATATTTAACCGTTTTCAATTCTGAAAACAGATTTGGAATTAGCGAGTCAAAATACATCACATATGTGTCTACTATATTACGAGAACGTGAATACCCTTCGTAAAAATGGTTTATGTACTTAGAAATTAGTCCGGGCTTGGTCGGCTATGATAATCTCGATCAATATATAACCGTTTCCAATTCTGAAAACAGATTTGGAATTAGCGAGTCAAAATACATACTCGGACTCGGATTTCTATTTCCTCAATTTCTATGTCTCTTGTGACGGTTCAATTTAATCTGAGTATCTAGTTACCAGTGCCACATTTTCCGATGCCGCGCATGAGGACGGTTGATCATATATATATATATACCTATAAAGCCGATGCGAGATCAGGATCCGCTTGGATCTCGCGTGATAAGGGACCAAACGCCGGTCGATATTAGCACCCTCGCCCTCAGGCCTTCGGCCGGCGCTTCGCGCCGGGCGAGGGGATAAACGAAAAGCAGTGCAATTTGCTAGGCTAGGTAAGGGGTCTCGTATGACAAGAAAAATTGTCTTGCATTAGCCATCTTGTGTTAGACAAAGTAAAATGATAAAAGGGTAATTTTGACAGGCTTATGGAGGAGTGGGTTAAGCACTTTTAAGTAAACAGAAAAACATTAAAATATTATAATTACAGTGTAAAGTGCATAATTACCATTTGCACTGCATAATTTGAATTCCGAACATTCAATATCCCTGAAATCCAAAGTTGCTCAGGTGACTTATTGTGTTCGGTGGTGATTGGTGCTCTTGCCTGACCATTGGCAAAATAGGTAAGCTGTCTGTTAATTTGTGGTAAAAACACATAATGCAGAGCATAAAGGTGGACTCCATTTGAAGGATCCAGCATTCCAGAATCCTTCATACAGCCAAACAATGTATGTGTGCAACCATAGAACACATCCCTCCAAAGGTGCTCAATCCTTTGATTGTGCACACATATGCCAGTTATGACTACCCTGGTCTGGACCATGGAGGGGATGTGCCAACATCCACCCTTGTCACTACGAACCAGTGTTGTGAAAATTACTCAAAAAAAGTAATGAGTAAAAATTACAATTACTTCTCTGAAAAAGTAATTATTACAATTACAAATTACTTTTTTCCAAAAGTAATTAATTACCAATTACTAATTACCTGTCAAAAAGTAATTAATTACCAATTACTTTTAAAATTACTTTTTATGTACACACTTTGAACTTCACTACGCGGGAAACAGGATACGTCCATAATACACTAATACATGAAGTATTGCATCTGGTCGTTACAGGCTCATTTTAACGAAATAAAATATTCATCACTGTTTTTAAAGTTCAGACTACGAGGAATTTGAAAATGACAAAATGTTTTACAAAATATATGCAAAATAATGCTGTAGACTGGCTGAAATAAAAGTGAGAACACTGAGAAGTAACGTAACGTTACTTTAGAGGAATTTTACTCGTTACCTACAAAATGTAATTAATTACGTTACAAATTACTTTGGCAGAGCAGGTAATTAATTACCATAAAAATTACTGAAAAAGTGATTAGTAATGCGTTACTTTAGTAACGAGTATTTACAACACTGCTACGAACCCAAGAAGGGAGACCAAACTTTTGCACAGCACCAAGAAAAAGTAGATATACAGTGGCTGCTGTGTTGTTGCCACTTGCCTTTAAAAAGACAATGATGCACAAGTATCCATCAATCCCCCATGGATGACAATTCGTCACCTACAAACATGTTCAATAAGGAAATTGGGGCCGGTTGTTCAAAAGCCGATTAACTTAATCCAGGGTTAAGATTAATCTTGGGTTAAAAAGCTCTAATCCGTTAGCTAAGGTTGGACCACTCCTATTTAGTATTTACGTTAACGATCTACCCCCTATACCTCCATATTCTACGACCGATTGCTACGTGGATGATACTAAACTTCAGATCTCCTTCAAACTTCATGATCACGCTATAGTTTTGTCCAACCTAAAGAATGACCTGCTAAGAATATGTAATTGGTGCTTTGATAATCTCCTTTTATTGAATCCCGACAAAACAAAGTTGATGGTTTTTGGCAGTAGACAACATCAGTTGTCTACTGCCAAAAACCATAATATTCTACTACTCTAAAGTTCCCGACATGACTGTATCTCTCCATTTTCCCTACACAATCTGCCAGAGATTTAGGAGTAATATATGACTCGAATCTCACCTTCGATGACCATGTCTTGTTGACCAAAACTGTGTTGTGATGTATGTCAAAATTAGCCCAAATCAATTGAGTAAAGAACACGTTCGACCGGAATACATTGATCACTGTTATCAACGCCTTGGTTTTCAATAGAATATTATACTGTTCGTCAGTTTGGTTAATACATCAGAAGGAAATATACGAAAATTACAATCTCTGCAAAACTTTGCCGCTCGCATTGTCCACCTGGTTACCTTACCTCACAATTTCTTAAGCGAAGTGAAGTAAGCAAACGTATTACCTGTAATGCTCAAAAATTAAATATTCCCCTTTTAAGAGTGCCTCTGGCCAAAGGACCTTTTATTATCGTACTATTAGTTTATGGAATAGCCTTCAACCAGAACTTAAACTATGTAAATCTGCCACTAATTTTAAACGTCTTTTAAAATCCAGATTGATATGTGACTTTTTATTGTCAACATAATTTATTTATCCTTTACCATTAATTTATTAATATATTAATCTTATCACTGAAAAGCCCTTTTCAGGAAGTGATGAATAAAGTTTTGTATTTTTGTAGCTAATCCTTGATTAAAGTAGCGTTGTTCAAAGCTCGATTAGCGGTTGGATTAGTTAATCCTGGATTAAGGATTTTAACCCAGGATTATTAAGCCTGCGCTTTTAAAATAAAAAAATGGCGGATATTATGACCGAAAAACAAAGAAAGAAAAGAAAACTAAACTTCTCTGTCTCCGAAATAGACGTTTTGACCAGAGTAGAAGAAAATATAACTGTATTGCAGTCTAAATTCACGAATATAACAAATAAAAGGAAAAACAAAATTTGGCACGAAATAACAACAGAATTAAATTATATCGGTACAGCAGATAGGACAGTTCAGGAAGTAAAAGATAAATGGAAAAACCTGCATAGCTCGGCCAAAAAAGCGTTTTCCAACATTAAAAGGCAAGAACAAAGAAGTGGAGGTAGTCCTCCCCCAAAAGCGCCAACCCCAGCGACCGAAAAGATCATTAAAATCTTCGGATCGACTCCATTGTTCACTGGACTGAGTGGATTTGAAACGGGTATGAAATTGGACATGCCTAAACTAGAACACTAGATGCTGCTCTTTGTATGTGTTGTCTTGTGATCTTGTATATATCATTTATCTATATCATAATAGTCGTTTTATTGACAAAATTGTGGACGACAATATGGGTTTATTGGAAAATAAGAGATAAGTAACCTTTCACGTTTTAGGCTTTTATTCACAGTAAACAGTGTTGCCTTGATTGATTTATCAATGATTTTCTTCACTTTCTTCAAGCCGTTAATATCCAACAACTATTATTAATGTTTTATTTTGAAATTTAGTTAAATTCTCTCGATGACGACAGCACTAGCACCATTTTTTATGTGTCCTTGCCCTTGGCCTCCGAAGACGATATCGTCATTGCAAGTGCTAATGCAGAGCAAACAATTCCTATTGCTATGTCTAGCAGCAACACCACCGTTATGTTTGCAGAAGAGCACTTGTCATTTCTGCAGAAACCCAACATTTCCTCATGTGTACAGTGGTGGTCGAAATGAAAACCTCAAAAAAAAGTTGAACAGTAAAGATGTCATGCAATTACATGCTGATGTTTTGAAATCTCAAAAAGAAGTCCTCGAGTTAAAAAAGAAGAAACTCGAACTTGAAATTACCCTCCTGCAACGGCAAGTTAACCTTGGTGTTTGCAGTCCAATTTAATTTGTTCTATGAGTTTGTAATTTTAATTTCCAATATTTGAATGTCTTGAGTGCTGTTCTTATTTTTTTGCTTTACAATTATCAGTGGATACAAGCGAAAGCTAGTGTAATAATATATAATAAGCAAAACAAATGTCTTTCTAAAATGTACATTTTTATAGTTTTCCAATAATCAGTTTTAACTGGTCATTTTACTTTAGTTGCTTATTTATTATTTCGTTTGGATTTTGGACGTATCTTTATTATACAGTGTTCTATTCCTAGAGATAAAATACACTATTTTGGTATTTGTACTGTAATTAAATGAAAATTTTAAAAAAGCTTTTAGATGTGATGGAATATTGATTTTCCAATGCTTGCAGAGTGATATTAAACTATTTTAACCCAATCAAATAGATAAATCTTTATTTAATCGGGTAATTAGCTTTACAAATGAAAAACTGTTATTGACATAACTGTCAATAACAGTTTTTCATTTGTAAAGCTAATTACCCGATTAAATAAAGATTTATCTATTTGATTGGGTTAAAATAGTTTAATATCACTCTGCAAGCATTGGAAAATCAATATTCCATCACATCTAAAAGCTTTTTTAAAATTTTCATTTAATTACAGTACAAATACCAAAATAGTGTATTTTATCTCTAGGAATAGAACAATGTATAATAAAGATACGTCCAAAATCCAAACGAAATAATAAATAAGCAACTAAAGTAAAATGACCAGTTAAAACTGATTATTGGAAAACTATAAAAATGTACATTTTAACAGCGATGAAAACAATAGTGATAAGGTAAACAATTCCCATTTTGGTACAAATATCAATTTCATGTTGCATGCAACAGTCTTGCAGTAGAAATTGCAGTAGTCTTGCAGTAGACTTGCAGTCTTGCAGTAGTGGGGGCTTGGTGGTGTAGTGGTCAGGGCCACTGCCTCCCACCTCTGAGGTTAAGAGTTCGAATCCTGTGTTCGGACATTTGATTGCACGTGGAAAGAGTTAGTCAACACTCTGCCGAAAGTCGCGGGTTCTCCGGTTTCCTCCCGCAGGGAAGTTGACAGGGCGGGTTAGGATAAATAGTTAGGAAAACTAATGATGATAAAAACTGTAAAAATAAATAGCAAGGTTAATTGATTGGGGTACTGGGTACTGAATGTAATAGAACAGATTGTCGATGTTGTAAAGCGCATTTGATCATATACACATGCTAATTTGCGCTATATAAATAGTAAAACATTATAAGAAGATTGTCAACTATCATTCACATTTATTTCATTTCTGTAAATGTTTTTACACACATTGATTTCAATTTCTGTACTTGGTAGTGTACATCTATGTGAATAACCAATTTCAATAAATAATGTATCAATATTAATGACTAATTGAATAACAAAAAACATTGGGGTGTCATTTCCTTTTACAACTACTTACTAAAAAAAAGTGTTTGTTATATGTGCTCTGATCAGTTGTCCACTTTCTGGCCCAATTGATCAACCTCAGGCCCATCAAAGTTATCTTCATTGTCTTCCATAGGCTCATTGAAGGAAAGTGCAATATTATGTAACACTGCACATGCACCAATGAGCTGACACACCTTTTCTGGGTGCATCCTTACTTCCGAGTGCAAAAGGTGGAATCTGCGTTTCCATCGACCAAATGTTTGCTCAATGACAACCCTAGTCTTCCTGTGTGCACGGTTGAAAGCTCTTTCATTTGCTGTCACAGGATTTGTATATGGTGTCATTAGGTAAGGCTTACATGCATAGCCACTATCACCAAGAATAATACCATCATCAATATCAGCATAGTTTTTCTCAAGATAATTGCTGATTATTGATGTATGGAATATGTGGCTATCGTGCATACTTCCAGGCCAACGGGCTACAACATTTGTGAACTTTCCTGAATAGAATTGTAAAGTAAATTGTTAATTTTTAATATACAAACTTATTCTTCTTTTATGCCTTCTATGAACATAAACATAAATTATATTTTCATAACAACATAAGATTTTGACAGAGAAAAGCAGATAAAATAGTGAAAAATATAATTACCAATTACTAACTAAATCAATAATTAGTTAAATGGGGGAGGGGCTATATTCAATTTTTTGCGTAGTCAGACCCAACCCCCCAAAAACGTAATTACATTACATACCTTTGTGGTCACAAATAGCTTGTACGTTGATTGAATGAAAGCGTTTCCTGTTTACAAAGTTGTTTTCGTTCTCGTGAGGCGCTTGTATCCTAATGTGTGTACAATCTATACAACCAACTACGCATGGAAAACCAGCTTTAAGCCATTGGATGAATTGACGCTGTTTTCGGACAAGTGCTGCTGAAACATCACTTACAACTCTGGATACGGTCGATTTATCCAGACCAAATGTATATCCTATCACTTGAAGAAAGCTGCCACTGGCAACGAACCGCAATGCAACGAGAACTTGGTGGTCGGCAGTGTCCTGTATTACTCCCTTGGGCTGCGAACTAAATAATTTCGAAGCAGGTCGGTTATAAAGTTTATAGCTTGCCTTCCAAACCGGTATCTAGCTCTTAACTCAATGTCAAAAAGTCCATCAATATTGATTCCATGCAGGCGATAGCGGCGCTCTCGTCGGCGATGGTTTCTGTGAAGTACAAAATCAAGGAGACCTGCCATTTTGTTTGCTTATAATATCATAATATTTAAAATACGGATTTGCGAGTTAATCCATCTCGCTAGGTGGATTAAAGTTAACCCTCTTTAACCCTGTATTACCGCTAATCGAGCTTTGAGCAACGCAAACTAACCCTGGGATAAAATTTAGTCCACGATTAGGGAAATTTAACCTATTAAAGATTAGAACTAATCGGTGATTGAACTACCAATATCAAGGGATTTAACAAATTTTTCAACACTTTCATCAGATGTTTGATTAAGTGGAACTTGCATATCAATACCTAAACACTTCATGTTATGAGGTACCCATGCTTCTTGGTCAGTATCAAAAGCAGATGACTGAGTGTTACACAAGGTTAAACTTTCTTTGTGACAAGAAGTTTTAGCACTTAAAATCCACAGCCTGTTTGAGGGACTTATCAGACTGATTGTAGTCTTTCAAGGCTTCAGATACTACACCTTGTATATATTTCCCCCTCTTATAACTACTAACCGAATTGTTCATGCTATCTATACTTGCAGTAGCTGCTACAACATCCCATGCCCCCAAATAATGCTCCCTCTTCCCCACCATGAATAAATTCAAGGACATTCTTGTCTTCTTCTATAGCGAACACTAGGAGAACATGAGGTAATGGTGTCAAATGTGGTTGCAGTATTCTTCCTACGGCTGCAAGAATGAGTTTTCTAGTCCAACAGGGTCTTCAACTTTTCATACTGCCTACTAATTTCGGCTAATTTTTCTTCTTGCTCAGCAACCTGGTTGTCTATTTCTTCTTGCTTAGAGAAGGAACTGTCAAGGTCAGATTCTGTTCATAAAATAGTAATATATAGATGTTAATCATATCAGAGTTTTTGGAATGGTACAGTGCAAGATAAAGGGCATACAATAACCGAATATACAGGCTGGTTGGAGTAAGAAAATGTAATTTTCAGTTTTTGTTTTTTAGGATGCTGGAAAAGTACAAAAATGCACAGAAAATTTGGCACAACCCCATATTGTGACTTTGGGTAACATCCTTAAATATGACAGAGTTTTTATTTCAATTGAGGGAAAGGAGTTCTGCACAATTTCAAGCAACAGCTATTTCGAGGCAATTCTTGCCTTGTTGGCAAGTTTCTACATCCCTAACATTGAATATAGTCATGCCAAGAGTATTTTTTAGAAACAATTGTACTTGGTAATACTAAACAAGGAGGCCAATTACCGATAAGAGTAACTTCATTTTTCAATGCTTTGTGATAAATATATCTGCATAGGGCTAGCTGTTCAAAGTTATAAAGATGACTGCAAACATGTTTGAAAATATTCAAGTGATTTTATCTAAAAGTAATTTGAAAATGAAACAGAATGGCTTTCTCGGTTTTTGAATACCTCATCTCGTTCCAATTAGATGCCGTATGACATCAGTTTCTTATACAGACTAAATAAAATTTACAAAATGAGGAATTTCTCTGCAAATAACAAGCGGAATGTTTTGAAACTTTGCACATGTATGCCAATGATGAAAGGGCACACGACCGTATACAGTATGTTGTTGCCATGGAGATCGCTTGGCGTCATATCTCTTCCATTTGTAAAACAAAATTTGTTTATTTCTCCTCTATCAAACAACGTTTACTGCAGTGCACAGAGTAAATAAATCGTAAATCATCTTGTTCTATAAGAAAGAGACAGAAACGAAGATTGTAGTTTTTTAATTAAAACCCTCCTACTTCCAAGCGATCTCTATGGCAACAACATACCACACATGTGCAAAGATTCAAAACCTTCTGATATTGAGATATTCCTCATTTTGTGAATTTTATTTAGTTTATGTGAGAAAATAACGTCATACGGCATCTAATAGCCTGAATATCTCTGGAACGAGATAGATATTGAGAAACCGCGAAAGGCATACCGGCCCATTCTGTTTCTCTTTCAAAATACTTTTAGATAAAATCAAAATTGGATAGACGAATTTTTTATCTCAGTAGCACTTTAAGACTAGAAAATCAAATTGCTCGGCCGATTAAATTTTAACATCGGTGCTTATTGCTATTTGGACAATTGGGCCCTAATAAATAGCATGCTTACATTTTGTGTTAGAGTTACATTAAATTGTTAGATTTATAATACGTTATCTATTGATACAAATATATTGTTCAAAAAGCCGAACTTTTGTATATATATATATATATGTATGTGTGTGTGTGTGTGTTCTTGCGAGCCATACATTGTGCGGAGCCGGCGGGTTGTGTGTGTGTGGGCTGGATCACCCCAGTAAACTGGTAGAGTGCTTTTCACAAGTTCTGAGGAACCTGACTTGCCAAATTCGGACAGAAACACACCACCAAGAAGCTGTTGGATCAATCTAAGGCAGGTTGATTTTCCACTGGCTGTTACGTGTACAAAATCAAGAACATGTTCTTTAATTGTAGACACTGGTGCTAAAGAGAAAATACCTGATGAAACTGGTAGTGTTCCCAGAAGAGTGACTGGAACAAAAATGGGAGTGCTAGATGGAATGATGCAAATAATATTTATAAACTTGAGTAAAATTGTCTAAAAAAATTGTCAGAAAAAATTGAGATCTGTTACAGAATTGTATGGCAAGTACTTTGTTTATTTCTTTATTTAAGTACTTATTTCTTTCTTTTGTGCTTCTATTTTATTTTGTTTTACGTTTATTTATGATAATAATAATAATAATAATATACTGTATTAGAGGACCACACTATGCTTGGTTGTTATATATTATGGTCAACAGCTACACTGTACTACATTCATAAGAAAATAAGAACCTATTTAAGACCATAATTAGCCCAAAATACAAAAAACCTGTTTTGCCAGACTTAAAAATCTAGGTTCTCACATGCAGGTTTCTACTGTACTTTGGATAATTACGATATATAACGCTATTGATTTTGATTTAATGCAAATTCTTATTAGTTACTGATGTCATTCCGGTCTCTGTTGACTGATAGAGACCAGCAACCTGACCAATCACTGTATGCATAGAGTAAACATTATTTTATGAAACTGTATGGAAACTGACAGAAAATGTTTATAATTTCTTAACTTGGTTTTTCTATTGCTTCACTTGGTTTTTGCACACAGGACTTGCAAATAAATTCACCAGAATGTTTGGCGATTGGTATCTTTGCATTTTTGAAGTGCTGCCATTGCTTACATGATTTGCACATCACCATGCTTGATTTTTTTTGATGGACATAAATTCACTTTCATTCGCTGTCATTTTCACTCGCATTTGCTCACATTTTTTCTTAGTGAGTTGCAGGTCATTGATCACATTACTATTCTTCAGCCTTTCTTGTTCGATTTTATCCTCCATCTACCATTATATCTTCCAGGCTCTTCTTTTTGTTTTGAAGCACTTCAAACTTTTGTTCAAGCGAACGACACGAGGTGCACTGGTCTTCGTTTAGATTTTCACTGGTTTCACTTTCAATTTGTTCAAACCGTACAAAAATATGGTACTCTGATCATACAATTTTTCATATTCACACATATATACATACACACATATACACATACATACATATATATTGATAAAATGAAGCGAATAGTTTGCAATCGTCTAAGAGTGCTCAATACCTTGAGTGGTAGAGCGAAATGTATAACTTATGAACTTAAAATATTGTTTGCAAACAATATTATAAGTTCCTAAGTTATATACATATACACACACACACGCACACATACACACATGAGTAAAAAATGTTTTTACCACGAGAAAATAAAATTCGTATCTTCAAGCCATGTAATTTTCTATTTTTTGCAATGAGCGGTAAGTGCAGTTTCTTGACCACGGCTGGGAATTGAACCCACAAACTTCAGTTTGCTAGTCTGATATGCGCTACCAACTGAGCTACATGGTCCGGTAAATACGTAGCTTCTTGAACAACAGATTTATTGGTTGTTTTCCGACCTTTTTATCCAATCGGACACAAGAACCTAGTAAACATGGCCACTAGTTAGGATCTTGTTATATGATGGTTAGTAACCAACAGCCAATGAAAAACTAGCTTCTACCAGCTATGTGATGACCCACATGGTCAAGGTCGTAAAAACCGAAGTAAACTAGATCGTGGGTTCGATTCCTAGCTGTGGTCAAGTAACTTTTCTATTTTCCGGTATGGTTTCATTCTATGTCCGGTTCTATTCCACGTTAGAAAAATTTCTGAGCTTAAACGAGTTCTGATTGGCTGACTGACCAGTAAATCTGAGACGATAGTCACCGCATAGCGTGGTGACTATCACTTCACTAGAAATCATACTTGAAATCATACATTTTGTAACCAGACTATATTTATTCGTTCCAGTCCCCTATCGGAATCATCATTTTGATGTATGGTGATGTATTGTTACTGTATATATATTGTATATAGACTGTAAATATCATATGTTGTTGTTATGGACAAAACGGGATATAAGGAACATCTGAGGATAAGAAAAGGGCGGGAAAAAGCAGAGACGAGAGGAAGCAGTTAAAGCCGTGAGATAGTTGATATTAATAAATATTTACAAATACTAAAATATATTTCATGGTTTCTAAAACATGACGAATTTTTTTTCAAAATGGCGACTATATTATTATAACTAAAAAATCGTCGAAAATGCTCAAAAACTTAGCATAAAGACATTGTAGATATCAGGTTTCTCTCAAGATAGAACTGTCTAAGGGTTGTCAATTTGGGGTCGGTTGTCAATTGGGAATTGTTTCCTGTTACCTTCTCCTGTCACTGTTTTTGTAAATATGTAAGTTGCCCTTTGTTGTAATTGTGACAAATTAATTAAATTAAAATTAAGGAAGTTGTTTATCGTATAATTATTTGTATTTTTACGTCGGTTTTAATCGTTAGTGTGTTTTTGAAAGCTGTCTATGCAACGATAGTCACGTCGCCTCGAGTGACTAATTGTTAAATAGTAGGACACACTGTCCGAAAGCAAGCATAAGTCCTATTTGTATGCACCTTATTGCCCATATGAATTCCATCTGCTGTGCTTTTGTAAAGAAATAAGCATTATTGTCTAAACTTATGCATGAATTTTGGAGTTTAGCGTAGAGTTGTAAACAGTGACTGTGGTTTGATAATTACTAACTTTAAACATAATGATAGTAATTATAATTTAAATTAGTATACAATTGCAATAAAATTTGTCCCACAGAAAAACTTAAATGTCCGGAAAATGTTCTGCCTCAAAGAACATCTGTCCTGCTGAAAAATATGAATATTTCTACCCCTGCATATATATATTGCTCACATTTATTTTGATTCTTTTTCAATGATTTGATATCTTTATTATTTCCAGAACTGACCAGAAGAACTATTGCATTGGAGAAGGCTAATTGGAGTACGAAAAAACGAGGCAGAGTGGCTAAAGTTCTGGTGGATGATGCCATGTCGAGTGAGGAAAGTTGCACCAAGACCAACAGCAATGGAAATTCAAAAGTTGTGGCATACGATATAAAGCGCCTTGCCTGGGAAAGTGAACGCTTCAAAAAGGCGAAAAAATATTTGGATTCAGCATATAATAAACATTTAACTGAAAGGGCAAAAAGTAGAATTTCTCACATCGTGAAAATGTTAATCAGCCATCAACTCGTCCAGCACCAAAAGATTTTCCCAAGTGGGCACTCATTCGTGCATAAACGTTTAGATATTTATCCATATTTTTAAAACTTATTTTCTCTCTTTTGAATATAAATATTAATACCTATAGTTAGTTGACTTGTTCAGCTATGGGACAATTCTTTGTGGATTTGGCTTTGCTGTTTGGTCTTCGTTCCGCCCCCTACATCAACTTGGTGGGAGACATGGTTGAGTGGATCCTCACAACTAATTATCACATCCGCTTCCTCGTGCATTACCTCGACCATTTTTTAACTCTCACTCCTGCGCGGTCTTCAGAGTGCGTCGTTAACATCGCCACTGCTCGGTCATTTTCACCCTGACAAATGCGAGGGCCAACTACATCGTTAGTGTTCTTAGGCATTGAGCTCGATTCCGTCACTCAGACTGCTCAGCTACCACAGATCAAGCTACTGCGACCCTTGAGTTTCGTCATCGGTGGGCGTCAACGCGTTGGTGCACTCAAAGAACTCAACTTGTTGATCAGCTTCCTCCAGCACGTATGCAAAGTAGTTGTGCCTTGTTGTTGCTTTTTACGCCGCATGATCGCATCACCTATTCGCCTCAACCTGGAATTTTCCGCGACCACCGACAGCCATGAAATTGCAGGCACAACGAGGCCTCCTATGAGTGGTTAATAACGACAGATACCATATTTGCAGGCTCACGGAGAGCCGACCGACGAAGCGTGCTAGGTGGGATTAGCATTACAGTAATATATTTACAGTGCAAAATAAAGAAAAACTGGAATACTAAAGAAAAGAAAAGTGCTGCTCCTCGATTTATATTCTGGAATTGTGTAACCATAGTTAATTTAGAATAATGAAAATCGTTTATATGAGTTAATACACAAGCTTGCGCATGAAGCTGTATTACACAGGTAAGGAGGTATGTGCAGTGTATTTTTATAATGGTTCTTGTAATAATTTATTATGATTGTCTTTTTACTCGGGCCACCTGTGGTAGCATGAGTCTAAATTTCGGCTCGGTTTCTGTGTTTGTGCATAATATTACATCATTGTACTGGGCGCTCATTAGTTTAAAAATCATTGTCAGCCGCTGAAGGAACTGATGACATACAGGCTGTAAACACTATTATAAAAGTTTGCGAGTTCTTTTGGACCTTTGGACGAGGTTGTTGGCATTCAAATGACTTCTTTCGTCACTTCTGTTAACTGTTCTGAGGTAATTCTGTAATATTTTTATAAGCTTTGTTGCTTGTATTGTTTATTGTTATGTCAGTAGTAATATATATATATATATATATATCAATGTGTTAGGGATTGGAAACGAGCTCTAAGCCAATCAGAATCAAGAATGATTTGAATGGACCAATCAGAGCACAGCACAATCCCAAATTTCCAGGGGGGTTGAAACATTTTAAGGTGTGGTCACCCTGTATAGAACGACCAGTGATCAAATCAGGGGGGATATGCACCTGGTCGTATACAAGAGGTTTTTTGTGAATTTTGTATATATTTATCTCATGAAACCTGGTGTTGTTGTACGACCAGTTTTAACCTTGAGTTTGACGACCAGAGAGAGAGAGGTCAATCAAGGTGATCGAAGTCAATTTCATGAGATAGATATTTTAAAATTCAAAAAAAAAAATTTATAAA
Source organism: Chrysogorgia sp. JL179-B06 (assembly GCA_035772405.1). Taxonomy (NCBI): domain Eukaryota; kingdom Metazoa; phylum Cnidaria; class Anthozoa; order Scleralcyonacea; family Chrysogorgiidae; genus Chrysogorgia; species Chrysogorgia sp. JL179-B06. The sequence continues at coordinate 966,356 of JAYKKM010000495.1, read as the reverse complement.
CGACCATCATACCTCTCCCAATGTGATTTATACTTACACGTACCAAAAAAACTTCATATTATTTTTTATTGGAAGAGTTGTACGTTGAAATAAAAATAATCAAATTTGGGTTTATAGAATTAATCATAGAAATTTCCGCCATGGAGCTCTTACCTCGACGCCATCTTATGGCCGAATGACTGATATTCCTTAGTTACGGTATTTTTAAAATGGATATTTCTCAAAATATTTTTAGATGATATGTCTCAAATAATTATTTCGTGTTTTTAAATAGATGAAATATATCCCAAAAAAAAAAAAGTATAAAAACTGATATTATAAAAATCATAATTACAATCATGGCAGAATCAGAGGAAGAAGTAATAAATCTTTTACATCTTAAAATATATAAGGATGCTGATTTATTTCGTGATTGCAAGGATTCTAAGTTTTATGCTGTGGTTTATATGAAAGAGGATTTTATTCATTTTGGTAACGATCGTCGAGCGTTAGTAGTAAAAGATCTCAATCCAGAATCATATCTCAATACGGAACTGGGTGTATCTTCAAATTATTTGCTTGCAATAGTTGATCGAAATACCGCAATCAATTTGCAAGAACAAGTATATTTTGATTCAACTTTTACATTACGCAACATCTCCACTAACATTTGAAAAAAAAAAACAACAAGATGATCGAAGGATATTTGGTGTTTTTCAAATAGATATATTTTTAAAAAAAATAAAATGTACTTTAACACACAACTTTTTTTGAAAAAACAAATCTTTTTATTGTTTTTATTTAATCTAAATACATTTCTTTATTAATGGAACTAAGTATGGAATCATCAGTTATCATAATTGTTGTTAGATATTTATGCTGACAAAGAATTCCCTCATCTACCACTTCTAAATATAATTTATACCTGGATAGATTACCCGAGGGAAAGTATATACAGTGTTGTAAAATATATTTTTGATTTGGAAAATTCTGTCGAAGACTATTAATATCACAACGGGTATATACTTTTTTTTTAATGTTGTTTCTATTAAATACTTTTTCTTCCTTTACTTCGTCAGTCCCCAAAAATGCTTTCAAACTATCATCACTATCAGAATCACCATCCTGAATAGGTTTGACGGGTTTAAAGTCTTCGAAATTAAACACTTTCGACGTATACGTATCCGTATCCCGTACACGTACACCGTACGCGTATCCCTCTCCTTTATCGTTGTAATCCCATATGAGAGGGGAACCATTCAAGGGTATGGGTTCTCCATCGGAAGCTTCTTCTTTCGTCGCCATTTTTTCTTAAACTAAGTTTGTAGAGGGACAATTACGTATAAATGAAAAAGAAAAGTTTCAGCTTATTTATATGAAAGTTTTTTGAGAAAATTTTTTTTTCATTTCTACAAAACCTGGGGTATAAAAAACGATATCATAAAAAAAATGGTCAGTTATTTTGTTGAAGATGGCAGGGTATATACCCCCGCGAAAGATTTGGTCATTTCAAATGCGTAATCAAGAAAAGGCTGAAAAAATGATAGAGGCAGCGAAATTAATCAATTACTCAACTGCTGCACAGAATTGTCTTAAATTAAATGAAATATCGTTTTTGAATGTAGTCGTGAAATTGTAAAAGATAAAGAATTGGGATTTCTTCAAGGGGTTGTTTATCTCAAAGAAGCAAGAATTGATATTTTTGATTGGCTTCCATATGGGGGAGAAATCATTCGTTCTTATGCTGATGATTTCTACCATTTTAAAGATAGACTATATGATCCGTCCACGTTATATCGATATGGAAAACGTCAGGGTAAAATGGGAAAATTATGGGATAGTGAAAGAATCAATAAATTAGCTGATTATAAGAACAAGCATCGACAAAAAAGAAAAAAACTTTTAGAGTAAAGAAAGAAATTCATGTAATAAAAAATAACATGTTTTATTAAATAAATTTATACAAGAGAAGGAATTATTATGTCTTGGTCATTTTTTATAAACTTAACATTTTTATGTAAAAGATGAGGAACATCACCTCTGATAATATTTTTAGTGTTTTTCCAGGTTCTCCATGATGGATAACTTTCAGGGTTACTTCATACGGGTGTTGTTCCACACCATTTATTTTTTGTACAGAACATTGTTTTGTTTTAATTATTGTAACAGGTTTGCAATCCTCTACAAAATATATATATATTCAGGATATTCTTTAAGAAGAGATTCACATGATAAATAGCACTGAACAGTATCTGTGGAGCTGTCAAAAAAAGTTATACTTTTCCTACATATACTAATATAACGTAATACGGACATTGTTTCAGTAATGATAAAGTTTTTTTTAGTTTAGTCATATATATGTCTCAGAAAAAGATATTAAAAAAATCAAAAAACAGAACAGTATAAATAGACGGTTTTTTCTTTTTTTAAACCATTGCTTGTCGTACTTCAGTTAACATAAAAAAAATGAAGTGTAGGAGTAGGAGATGTATAAAAAATACGAAAACGACGACGTTCTAAAAAAAATTCAAAAAGGATGGAAAAAAGATCATCCGAATTATAATCATAAGTTTTATGAATTTTGGAAATGGTAGACAATGTATTTTAAAAAAAAATTTTATTAATCCAAATAAGTTTTTTTCCATCTTTGTATTCTATCATCACATTCACATAGATCAACTATTCTACTATAGATAAGTCGTGAGTAATTCTGTTTACAAGGATAACAATAATGATGGTTTACAAAGCATTCTTTACATCTGTAATGCATGAAAAAATGATAGAAGGAATTCACTTCACAACAACAGAAACTGCAATAGACCATCTTGACAATATTTTTTTGAACGTTTTGTGAAAATTTTATAGTTTGACAACCTACTTTTATAGATTTTTGCAAAACTATATAAACAGGATATCAAATATATTTTTTCAAAACATGTGGTTGCGTTCAATGATTGATTTTGGAGAGTGTGAATCTCATGCTTATCTTACATTTTATTATCATGCTCAACCCATACAATTAGTAAATTATGAACCTGTGATTCCCTCGTTGTTAAGATATGGATATTATTTATATCTGAAAGATTGGCAAGGCCCTCGATATTTCAAATTGATGATAGTAGACGCGTTTGGAGTTCCGGAGGAAAAATTACAAACCATCTTATTATCATTGAAGGGAAAATATATAAATATTAATAATGATAATGTAAAATTAGCAAAAACTCAAACACCTATATTAAACATTAAACCCTACAATTTCATTAACCATAGGGGTAGAGGGAAACAAATATATTTATCTTTGTAATGTTTTTATTTTTGTGTAAAAATTTTATTACAAGAAAAATAAATATGTTTACAAATTAATTTGTTGTGGAATTATTGAGTTACCATTTATTAGTTTAATTGTTTTATACACGAGATGATCACTTTTAGTCTCAAGAATTGTTTTTAGGGTTATTCCCTTCTCTTCTCCCTGTATAATAATTTTCAGAGTTAGTTCGTAAACTTGAGGTGGAGAACAAAATGGGGGATTACATTTTTTACATAGTATAGCAGGTTTACAATCCTCTACCAAATATGTATAGTTAGGAAAATGTTTTTGAAGAAAATGACATGAATAATAACGTGGAGTATAATCATGGTATGCTACACCCCTATAATTGACACAGGTCACGAGATCTTGTACTTGATTCATCTTGTTATCACTATGATTAAATCAAATATGTAATCTTATATATAAATAAAAAAACACGAATTTTTTTTTAAAAAAGTTTTTTATTGAGTATATGCTACAGCTTTCATAAAATTATTAGAATCTATTATTAGTGTAATTTCTTTTTGTAAAAGATCAGAAGCATCATAGTCAACAATTGTTGTTATGTTTTCACCCAGACATGAACAATTCCATTCATCATTTTCATATTCATGTTTCTTTTTAACTGCCAGAGCTAGGTAATATGTTTGAGGCGTTGAGGGTATATCTTCATAGGGTATATCTTCAATACATTCGCATAATACCGTTGGTTGACATTTCTTTACAACATAGGTAAAGTGGTGTAATTCTTTGGCCAGAAAACGACTTGGATAATAGTTACTTTCATCTTCAATTTTGTACGGGTTAAAGACATCAGCAATTATTCTTTGATAACGTCTACCGGTATGTTCATCACAATCACGATACTGTACATGTGAATTCGGCATCATTCACAAATAACGTTTAACATGGTGGGTAACGCGTTTATATATAATTTTTTATAAAAAAAAATATAAAAAGAAAAATAAAAATAAAAAAAGACAGATATTCTAAAATAAAAAAGAAATTTTAGTAGGATATAAATAAAAATGTAATACAATGGTTTTTACAAAAATATCATGGAAACCGTGGATGCACGATATAATAGATTATTCTATTCAAAATATCCCTGTGGACAATGTCTTAATGGCAATATGTGTGGGGAAGTGTGTACGAATTATATACCACGGAAAGATCCAAAACAAAAACGTTGTTGTAGATTAAAGAGATGGTTGTTAAAGAAGATATGGTGTTAAAAGATTTAAAGAAGAAAATCCCATAAAAAAAAAGAAACAGTATAAATAAGAGTAAAAAAAAATAATTGTTTATATATTTGTTAGACAATGGAACGTAAAGAAACAGCAGATGAACGATTTGAAAGATTATATTATAACAAACATCCTTGTGGAAGATGTATTAACAAACACCCGTGTCCGATTCATCCAGATGAATTAAAACTTTCAAGACTAAACAGTTTTAAACGTTGGGTGTTAAACAAGTTAAATATACGGTGGAAATATACAGTGAATGTTTCTGTGGAAATAGACGAATAGAAGAAAAGACGCTTTTTTTAAAAAGATTTAAAATGGCTGAGCGTGATTTTGATGAAATTCTTTACCCCAACATTCAATATTTATCACATGCTGATTTTTTTGAGATAGAAAAAACACGCGATTCAACGTTTTATTTTTTGGAATGGAGAGAGCATCCCTATCAGTTTAGATGTGCTGATTATGATTATAAATATTTTAACATTTATGTGGAAGATAAAAATGAACAATCTATATTTCGGAAACGATATGGTGGAAAAAGATATTATAGATTTTTAATAACCGGTTTTAGCTGGACTATGTCATTTTATGATCAGTTAGTGGGAAAACATGTAGTATTTATTGATAGAGAACCGAGATTACCTACGTTAATTTCAACCCTTGATTGGTTTGAGATAAATAATATCCCATGTTATTCAAAAACGTTTTTATATGGTAAATGTAAGGATTCAAGATTTAGATTAGTAAATTATCAGTTACGTGAAAATTTTGATGGGGAAGAGCTTTATTTAGTGCTTATTAAAGATGAAAATATATTATCTATACTTAATGTGATTTATGGTAGCAGTAATGGCAATTATATTGTAACATTAATAACTAAAATACATTTTGATAAATCTATGTTGCAACAACATGTATATTTAGATTGTTGTGGGGAATTATGTAATAATTTTAATGAATTAAATATTTGAAATAAAACAGTTCAAAATAAATCTAGAAAAGCGTTTTTTATTTAAAAAAAAGAATTTATATACACTTCTTGATCTATGAAATTATGTATACCACAATCTCCTTCCACATGTGTTGTTATATATTGTTTATAATTAAGCTTTTTATTTTTTACATAATCCATAACTTCCAAATTTATATTTAATCGATTCATAGGAAAGCATGGATTTAGGATTTGTTCACATTTACGTACAATAAATATTTGATTTCGACAATTTTCTTTAAGATAGTGAAGATCATACTGTTTGGGTTTTGACATATTGCTTGCATGAGATTCAACTGAAGAATGAACCAGAAAACACAATGTTTTTTATTTTATTTAGATTAATGTGTTTATTTAGCTTAATGAATTTGAAAAGCTATATAAAGAGTAAGAGATTATTTCAAAATCACAGCAATATGGTTGAAACAATTTTAAGAGTTGTTCTTTATTTTCAATATTTTAACCAAGGAGAAATTGGATATTTATTTTGGGTATGTGGATTATTTGATTATTATCGTGGAAAATATGTCACATGTCCCAGGATGCATTGTGAAAACATTCACCCCCCTGAAGAAAGCTATATAGTCAATATGAAAAAAATTCAAGCAACCCATGGAATGGAATCCTATTTTATTCTAGAAGATCGTTTCTCTTATATGATCCCGAATTTACAAGCAAGTCAAAGAAAATATTCCTTGAAGAGATCATGGCTTCAACAACGTACTATACTCGTTGAATCAGACACGTTATGCTGTAGTTTTTTTTCATTCCCCGATTGTTTTAACGAATTATATATTGTATTACCCCTTGAAAACCAACACTCAGATTTATTTCAATGTTTAAAAACCAATGATAAATATCATTATACATATTTTGTACAAAATTTAACCTTTGAAAGAAAATACATATCTTATACCCTGGGTTTTGGAAAAGAAAGTTTAGTAAGCAAATTTAAGCACATACATAGCCAGAAAGGTGATTTTGCTCTTTTTTTAAATATTTATTTGTTAATGGTATCACCTAGTATTTTCAATTCTTATGCTTATTGTAGTACAATTAAAAATCTTATCATGTTCACTTCATGTTTTATTTTTTATTGTCGTGAACATAACCCTATAGGAAGTTTTTTCAATAGACAAAAAAAAGGTCTTTCTGAAAAAAATATTAGATATATTTTTTGGGATTTTATACATGATATAAAAAAGGGTAAAGTATCCTTTGATAAATGTCGGTATAAAAATTGTAAGAGTAAAAGTTATTTTTTTGAGTTTGATCCTTTGAAATTAAGTATTTTAAACAAAAGTAATTATGTTTTAAATGAAAATCACGCCCAAGTTAATCATTCTGTGGGTGTTAAGCAAGATTATGGGGGATTTATAGGAGAATTTAAGTGTAAAGAGAAAATATTTGCATATGTAATAATGCTTGAGGAAGATGTAATAGAATTATTTACTATGATAAAAAAGTATATAAAAACAACATTGAATTATAATTTAGCTGCATACAATCCTATGTATGAAATGACTGAATCGAATGTGAATTGGGATAGTTTTTATAAAAGTATTAGTGAGCAAACGTGTATGTAGAAAAAAATGGAATTAAAAGACTGTATAAAATTTAAAGTGTTTGCGTATGATGTTATACGAATGGAAGAAGACGAAGAAAATGAAAAAGAATTTTGGATGAGATGTGGGAGATTTTGTTTTGCCCTTCGAAAATTTTATATGGAAAAAAATGAAAAATGGAAAATAAGTAAATGTTGTAAAACTATTCATGAAATATCTATGTCCAATTTAACGAATGCTGGACATTACAGTCAAAGCAAAAGATTTGTTGGATTTCATGAGGGGATTGATCCCCTAGATATTCAACAATATATGGAACATTTAGATGAATTTTACGTAAAAAACTATCAAAGAAAAAATATATCAGTTTTGATTTATTATATTTTTGAAACCATTCATCCTTTTTCCGATGGAAATGGAAGAATAGGGAAAGCACTTGTTGCATTTCTAGAAAATAAAATAGAATGTAAAATAAAAACAAAAAAACAACATAGAAAGTTATGTAAAATTTTAGGAGTTATGCAACGCAAACACAATAGTTTATTTGATATCAAATGTTGTAATCAATTATACACGTTATTAGTGTAATAAAATTTTTGTGATGGAAATTTTTTTTAATTGTGAGGAGGGTATAAAATAACCACTGTCCGTACAGTGATTCATCATTTACCCTTCACTCGGATTCAAAGATGGTGGAACTTTACGCACGACAACAATATGATCATTTTTATAAAATGCAATCGTATACAGATTTGTCTGCAAAAATAATTGCACAAAAAAAAATCAACGGTAATGCTATTCTCGCCAAAGTATATCCGACAAATAAAAGATGTGACAAGTACACATACAATAGCGCTGTTGAAGTGAAAAATGATCATATTCCTCCATTGTTGAATGTTCTTAATAAGATTAGCATTCAAGAGAAATCGACGCAGATATTTTTTGAAGTGGTAAAATTTGAAAATTGGAAAAAGCAAACATGCCGTTTGGAGTAGTATAGTAAGTAGGGCTGCGGGCCCAGTCAACGCCAACCGTGATATAAACGCCAAAACATCACCAAATTTGTGTCGAGCCACAACTCGACAATGTTTTGGTACTCACGTTTTATAATCGACGTTGGTGAGCTCACAGCGCCAGTCTCTATGCTATTATGGTGATCGTTAGTCAATCTAAACACCCCTCCCACGTTTTCTACTAAGTTGATGCCAAATATTAAAAAAATCACAACTTTCGCTAAACTTTACGCTACTTTAGCCATATTTTAAAAAATAGTCGTTTCAACATTTTCACAAATTTGTCAAACCGCATTTAAAAAATAGAAAGCGCCGTTTCAATATTTTCACAAATTTGTCAAATCACATTTTCACAAATTTGTCAAATCACATTTAAAAAATAGAAAGTGTCGTTTCAATATTTTCACAAATTTGTCAAATCACATTTTTACAAATTTATGTATCGTAAAAGTGTCTCACGCGTGATAAAATTGCCACCTGTTATGCAAATTAGGTTATTGCCACCTGTTAATAATAGATTAGTCCGTTTGTTCACTATTTTCAGCGTTTGTCGCCTCGCTCCTAAAATGGTGATCGTACACGTGTTTTGACGTTATAATTCCTCCAGACAACAAGCCCAAGAAAGGCACATATGGTGTCACAACCGCGACAATGCTCTCGACGTCTTTCTTTAGTAACGGGTCTTTTTGCAACTCGTCATTTAGTTCCTCAGGGTTCTCGATAGCGTTCAACCCATCTAGTAAGCTGGCGAATTTGCTGATTAGCAAGTCGGTGAGAAAAGCGTTTGCGATCTCCATTCTCTTCAACTCGTATTGGCGCCATATCTTATCAATAACTTTTGCGGACGCTTTTTTAATGTACGCTTCGGACTGACTTACCACACCGTCACCGGACAGTCTAATAAGTTCGGATCTCCTAACGTCGACGTTGTCTTCCACAGTTGAGGTGTCATCAGTCTCCTCAACTAATTCCTCAATCGTAGGATTTTCCTCACTTTTGCGTTTTACCATCACGCTATTACTTATACCCATATTTTATTGCGGAATAACAACTTCGTGACTGTATGGATAGCGCAGTGAGATTTCGAGTCTAGCGTACTTATTATTTTTTAATGCAGTCGCAATCGCCGACGATTTTTCTCTGCTAATGTTTCCAAGGTAATCGTCGATAACGACCTTCATATCACTCCTACTCGGGCAGTAGAAGCAAACGAGCTTACTAATATTTTCTCTGTACGGTTTTGCGATCGACGTCAGTTGTTGTGTGATGACAATAACGCTCAACATAAAATGTCGCGCACTAAAAGCTAAGTTGACTAATTGACTAGTCCTATTCTTGACGTCCTGCCCACTTGCACAGTCATCCAACACAATCAGAGTGTTAGTGCCTTTAAAAACATTTGTTACACACTTGAGAACAGCGTCGACACTGTCTTGCGCGCAGTCTATCGCTAACACGTCGGGGTCGCGCACGTATTTCCAATCTTGATACGCTTTGTTCCACTCGAAAGTAGGACAAATCAACACAATGTAGTCAAATTTACTAAAGTACTCAGATTCCAATGTTTCCAGCAAATAATGCGTCTTACCACAAGCTGTCATACCAACAATTAGCATATTAAACGGAGTCTCCATTAACTCACGTTTGATTTAATACTGGATTGATTGCAACCCATTGTTCATGAAGTTGACCAACCCATCACTTATCACAAACACCCTGCACATGACATTTGCAGTCGTCGCTTTCTTTGTGATTTCAAGAAGCACGCCGGATTGTGTGTTTACAATGTTCTTGCCAGTGGCGACATTGCGATTATCTTGAACACTCCTCAAGTCGATGACTAACGCAAAGCCATCTTTATAGAACTTCTGTATGGTCATGAACTGAGCGTGTTCTTCACCCAAACCAAACAGCCGTTTCGCCTCTGCATAGAACTTCGACTTTGGAATACCCTGTGAGTACACACTATTTGGCACACCTTCAATTGTGACTCTAATATTCTCAATATTTGGGTAAAGAAACTCCTCGCTGTCTGTTCGCACCTTATTCGTGAATAGCAACACAATTGCCTTCATGCTTTTTCTCGGTAGATTAATGTTTTCATTCACAATGGTCGTACCTTTGTCCCATTCAGTGGTTTTCATCAACGTGATGTGCTCATATGACAAACTACGACCACTTGCATAACCCGACGCTATCTCATCAGCGAGCTCCTGGTTATCAATCGTCTCATACTCAAGCTCGAGATTCTCCAGAGTGTATCCACCCACAGCGCTACCGGATTGCGCCACCATGATGTCTGCGGCCTTCGGAAGTGTGATCACATACTGCAAGTTGTTGTTCATGCTAAAAGGAGCGTACAACCCGTGGTCGTTCATGATCTTGCCGAGCTTAATCCGCTGCTTCGTCCCAATCACACCAAACATCAACGCGTCGTTAACTTTAGCAACGTTTCCACTTGTCGCACCACTGTCGTCCTTAGAAACTAGCTTTCTCAAGTTCTCACCACCAATACCATAGTCAATCATTTGGTCTCGCGCAGTAACACTTTCCCAAAGGTCGCGATAGACACCAGTGTAATTTTCTCCATTGTTGTCGTACACGGTTTCCCCAGCTAGTCTCACAACAAGTTTCTCAACCAACAACTTGCTAACATTATTCAAGAACCAGCTTTTAGCGTTCGCGTTCTTAAAGTCGAACACTAGACCCAACGATCCAGGCACCAAACAGCTGCTAACCTTAAGCTTCGGTATATCAATGTAAAGTTCCTCGCCAGGGCTAACTTTATTGGGGTTCAACGTGATTACATGTTGTGTTCTCACCCCTTTTATGACACCCATGGTCGCTCGTCTAAAACCAGGGCTCAACTCTGCTGACGTGACGTTCATATACTTTACATATGTTTTATCGCTACCGTTTTAGCTTGTAATAATCATAAGCAAACCACGCAAGTACCACCGCGAGTACCCACAGATTCTGAGCCAACCATGCGAGACCCTTCGCACCCAACGTCAACGCATTATAAACTAAATTAGCCAGCCCAACAGCCCATGGACCCATCTTCGTGATCGCGTTCTTAACAGCTTGTGCGAACGACCTCGTAGCCATAGCGCCTCTCATAACAGCGGATCTACCAGCGATAATAATAGTTGTTATAATTCCAGCCACTGAAATTGATACAGCGCTCAACCCGACTACATTTTCTTTAGCCCATTCCTTAAATCTCTGAAACCTGTCAATGTCGACTTCCTGCTGCTCTCTAACCTCTTCTATTTGTCGCTGCTCAATAGTTCTGTCTCTGGCTTGCTTGAGTCCTGACTCTCTTTCAACCAAACCAACGTGCTCTCGCTCTTCGTCGGGCGTGAGACCAGTTTGGTTAGTTTTTTTATCAAGCTTTGCCAATCTCCCACTCGTCTCATCTATCGTCTCTTGAAAGTGGTCTACCTGCGCTTGCAACGCACCATCGTCACCTGTTCTTGACTCAGGCACCACACTATCGCTTGGATTAACCACACCACTCAGATCACGGTTCTCGTCTGGTGATAACCCAGGTATGTCGTCGTGATCCACTCTTGTCTCAATCACTGGTGGGTCGTCTGAGGCCACTTCTGTTGTGACAACTGTTGTTTCTGCATTCTCAGGGATTTGACTAACTAACTTTTTGAACTGCTCAATCGCATTTTTACTACTCGCGTCTTTACTGTAGATCAAACCTTTTTTCCCAGGTTTTAGAATTAGTTTAGGACTTCCATATTTACCATCTTTGTTTATCGGTTTGAAAAGAATAGACCCCGAGTCCGTCACATATGATCTGTTGGCTATTTTCCTTGACACGTCGTCAGGACCGAGTTTTTTTTTATACAACTTATGTATTTTCTTACTTATCGCCTTGATTCTTTTTACTTGATTTTTTGCTATCTCTTTGTTGTCTGCGTTTAGCTTGTCTAATCTTTTATAAAGATCGTCTGACCTCACTTCAAGAGCCATACTGTAGCTTGCGTCATTGACGTCACCATATGACTCCTGCTCAACAAACTCCACTGTGGGGACCTCTGTGTTGGTTCCCCTTATCGTCACCGTCTTACCATCATCAGTGTCAATAAATGGCGTCTCTTTTTGCCAATCTCGTCTCGCGTCTAGCTCACTCCTTATCTTTTTCGCTTGGTCTTGATAGTCGTTGTAATTAACACGAACATCTTCCGGCATGTTGTCTTCAGTGTACTTACCGTACATGCCTCCAACAATATCTTCGACATCGACGAGCGTCTTTTCTAATTGCTCATCACTCATGTCTTCGTACTTATTGAGGGTTTCCATCTCGATCTCGTCGAAAACTTCTCCACCTTCAGCCATATTACATTAGCTCACATTTTGAATATCGCTTTCTGGTACCCACGAATTATGTTTGCTCTCATAACCCAACCATTTGACCAGCGCCATCTTCTTCCCTCTGACTTTCTTTCTTTTCAACACCTTTTCGACTCTGTACACATCGTCGCCATGTTTCTTATTGACCAGCGATAATTCCTGTTCGTAAAATTTACCAATAATCTGTTCACCGGTGTGATCCTCAATTTCGTACACATTCGGATCACCACGAATAACCTTTACCACTTTAAACAGCTCCTCAGTGAAGTTGGCTTCATAGCCCTTTGTGAACACACTCTTGTACTTACTAATTCTCACCGATTGACCAACTCTAAACTTTGGCAATGGGTTGTCTGCAAATTGGTGACCAAACAAAGTGGTCCACACTTCGCCTTCATTTGACTTATCGACATCCTTTGGCTTCATCATAATGCTGCGATTCACGTTGCTATTGTAATTGCTCACGAACTGATCCAAAGCGTCAATCCACTTGTATGTCCCACGAGCGTAAAAGTACTTCCACATAATACTCTTCAGACTTCTATTAAAACGCTCAACAACAGCAGCCTTTTTATCACTCTTAGTGCTGAAATATTCAACACCATGCTCTTTCAGCAATTTTTTCACACCAACATTGTAGAATTCAAGTCCATCGTCAAATTGCGCTAACTTAGGTGTGACCCCAAACCGATCTTTAAAGTCAACCAACAATTTTCCAACAGCCTTAGTCATGTTCTTAGTGTCTTTTCTATAAACTGCAATGCCAAAAGCATATCTACTCAATATTTCAATGCTTGTCAATATCCAATAATACCCACCATTCTGTTTTGAGTGCTTACTCATGTCCACTAAGTCCATTTGGAGCTCTTCACCAAGAAATCCAACAAAAGTCGCGCGGAATTTATGTCTTCTCACGATAGGTTTGTACCTAGTGTAGGTGTCCTGCGCTGTCAACCATTCTCTCACTGTTTTTCTAGTTACTTTCAATCCGTCTCCCAATGCACTTTGATACAATTTCTCTACACCACTGAACCCCGTCTTAGGATCATAATAAATGTCTCTCAACCCTTGCTCTGCCTCCACACCAAGCTCCATATAACTCACACAATATACAGTTCCAATAGCACCGCACCAACGTCAGCGTCACCATTGTTTGGTTTGACACGAAACGTCATACTTGAGTAAACACCTTTTTTAATTCTCACCTTGGACTCAACGTATGCGTAGCGCTGTATCCCCCCATCAAGAGACTGCTCGGTGGGCACTGGCAAGCTCGGTGGGCACTGGCAATGTTGTGATCACATTACTACGCTTCCCATCAGTGTCCACATTGCTCTCCGTCTTGACAGCGTCGCACGAGACCTCTACATACTTTAGACCTCTGTTCACGTCAATCTTGTTTGGGCTGTCATGCCACTTAGCGTCTAACGCAATTCCTGCGTCCTTCGCGAAACCAAGCAAAAGCCCAATGTCACCCAGCCTAAGTTCGTATGCGGCGGCGTTGCCATACCTCACATGCCGAACTTTGACCCTACTTTTACCTGTGGCCGCCAGTCTCTCCACCACAAAGCTCACATCAACCACCCTGAGCGTGTGTCGTAGAGCTCTAACCAACGCGTCGAAGTCGTAGTAGCCCCTACCCAATCGAGTTGCCTTGAACATTGGCGCTGGTCTTCCCAATCTAACAGAAAAGAATTGAATATCGACATCACTCGCCACGTTATTGTAGCTCCAAAACACAGTGGCTGTCTTAACTATAATGTGTGGGTTATCGTGTGTGGCTACTACACTGTAGTCAAAAGTTACAACTTTCTCCACACCTTCAATGAGCACCGTCAACTTTTGAGGACCGTCGTCTACACGTCGCTTCTCAGTGTAACCACCAGAGTCATACCCATAGTTTAGACTCATTACTTTAGCGTGCGTTTAACTACTCAAGCGTCGCATACAAGTCCAACAATATATCGCCAACGTTGACACCACTACCATCTTGGTCAGTCACATTAAACACCAGCTGCGTAAAAACGCCTTTGTTTATCGACACCTTCGACTCAATGTTGAAGAAGTGTTGAACAGAGCTCTTCAGTGGTTGGGTGGTGGTCAATGGTAGCTCAACGATAACCTCGCTTTTGCTGCCATTAACAATATTCTCAGGTCTGTTCACAATGCTACAACCCACTTGTACGTACTTCAGCCCTTTGTTAACGTCCACAACATTAGGGCTGACCAAACCACTACTACTTATCGTTGTGTTACCATCGAACCCTAAGAGTTCTCCAAATTTAAACAGCTCTAATTGTTGGTCAGTTCTTATCGCACACTTTGAATTGTGTTTGTTGGCTACTAGCTCGATAGCTCCTAATCCTTTCAATTCATCAGCAATCATTTTAAAAGTGTGGTACCCAGACTCAAAAACGTGTTTGTTGCTGTTGTAACTTATTTCATCATTCACACCGGTCTCCACGTTAACGTAGTCCCAAAAGATGGTCGCTTTTTTCACTAGTAAGTGAGGATCTAAGCCAAACGTCAAAAGTGCCTCTGGTAAATCCACAGTTTCCGTTGGACCTCTAATCAATACTACAACCCTGACCATATATAATGTAGCATGTGTTATGTGTAACATATGGTATATTATATATGCAGAGAGCCCTTCGTGAGTACTATGGAAAGTACTACAAACTCGCGATGGCTAACACATCGAAGGCTGCACACGACGCAAAGGCAGACCTCATCAAAAAGTATCCTCACGCCACTTTAAGCAAATTTGAGTTCTATCCAAATATTTTGCAAGATGGTAAGATCATGAGTGTCGATGTGTATTTAAGAAATAACGACATCCTCAGCACAGACATAACCAGCACAACCTTCAAAAACGATAAAAGTATGTGGAAGTGGCTACACAATAGTAAGTTCCCAATAATATGGCAGGGTGGTGGGACTATCCAACCACTACCAAAAGGTCATAAAAACCACTGGGGGCTTTGGGATGGTTATCCAACAGAAAATGTGTTGAATTATCCAGTGAACAACTTCAAAGTTTTCGTTAACCAAAATAGCTACTTCATGTCAAAGCTGCCAGTCTTGCGAGTCACCACGTCAAAGACAAAATCAGAGTGGGATGACAGCGAGTCTTACTATCGCGTTGTGTTTGCGACGTATTGTGCTAGTTTCTGTTGTGGTGTTTCGTTGCAACATTTATCAGTGTCACAAGAAGTTCACCCCGTGGTCACAAGTGTAATGAGATTTCATTTGTACTTCACCATTAGGAGACTTCTCAGAAGAATGGAAGGTGGTGAGACCATGAAATCAATAAGTAGAGAATTCAACGCTTCCGAATTGTATGGCAAGATTTCCAAGATTCCCAGGAAGCATTATTACCAGAATAAAGTCCTGAGCGATGGCACAACAGGTGAATCCAGAGTCTTCACACTCAACGACGTTCAGAACGATTACAAACGATACGTTGCACGATTGTCAGACGGTTTTACCAACATTGGGCTGCAATATCTAAATCAGAGCGTAGAAGCCTTTGTGTACTCCACACTTGGTGCGCAGGCGAGAACACGTGTGTCTGTCGTTGGTGGTTCTGCAGGAAGTTTAGAAACCCAACAAGAATTCCGAAAGTTGTTTTCTGACAGTGTTATACAGTATGACGTATCGACATGGATTCTCAACATGAATAAATCGATTAGAGACACCAACGTTGTCCAAAATCTCGCAGTGTCGCCAAGTACATGGTTGATGCCAAGTAACCTAGTGATTCTCAAGAATAAAATCGCTGGGTACAACAACTTATTAAAGATTGCTACAGAGTCCATGAGATTTGGAGTGAACACCAGCTTGAACGCAACAACACCAACAATTACGGCTAAAAAAGTCCACCAAGAAAATGTGGTGACTAACTTAGTAGCACCACCCGTGAAGAAAACAGTGGCTAAAAAAGTCCACCAAGAAAACGTGGTGGCTAACTTGGGAGTAGTACCACCCGTGAAGAAAACAGTGACCAATCAAATTGCGCAGACTACCACCTCAAGTGAGTCAGACACGACAACGCTGGCGATAATATTAGGGTTCTCAGCAGTCTCTGGCTATCTGCTAACCAAATACACCTTCAGGTAGTGATGAGTCTAAACTATGGGTACGAGTCTGACGACCCTCACGATAAAATACTAAAGAGAACGAAAAGGCATCTGGATGAAGATCCCAAATTAAGTGCGACCGGTGGAAGGATGTCTGGAATAATAGACATGCAAGGCTCAGCAATAAAAAACGTAGCAGACCCAGTCGATGACTCAGACGTTATCAATAAAAGAACTCTAGAGCAATTGCTATCAGGTTTCCTCAAGAGTCAGTCCTACAATCTTGTGCTCGACTTCAACGTTAGCACACACGCCTTGAAAAACGTGGAATTTCACACCAATGGTTCAAACAAAGTGAAAGCTATTGGTGAAACAAGTAAATTAGTGCAAAACAACCCGGCTTATGGTCCTATTGTTGGCATCAGCGGTGTAAGCCAAAGTTTTCTGTCACCTGTGTTAACACCAATCCCACTTGAGTCAGGTCTCCATTTTAATTGTCCGAGTATGCAATGGTGTGATCTCTCCATTTTTGTTGTGGTGAGGTTACCTGCTCGCACCGCTGGGTCAAATTGGGAGACAATTATATCAAACGACGACGGTCAGTGGGACAAGTTCATAGGGTACAAGACTGGTATGACTAATGGACTCGCGTATGGTGGTAGCATCCCAGCGATGGAGAGCATATGCACTATTCCGAGTAGCGTTGACATAAGTAAAACGCATATGATATCAATACACTGGCAAATGGACAATTCACACGTCAGAGTCAACAACGTTAAGTCAGCCGACTCAGACTTCGTAGCGAATATGAAAAAGATAGGCACACCCTATGGAACAATTTTTGGAATACATCGACCAAGAATACCACTCGCACCTTATGCATACCCATCGTTGATAGAATTCTACGGTGTGAAAATTGTGAGTGGTTACATGACGAACCGAGACATCATAATCATGGGTGGAGAAATGATGAAGGAATATGGTGTAAAGTAAATGGGAGCGTGTTTTTCGAGACCTCATGAAATATATAAGATAAATAAGACGACTGACCACATGTTCAAAGCTGGTGGATCATTTGGCCGCGGTGACGTTACTCTCGAGCTCCACGCTGAGATTGGTATGAGGTCTAAAAAGACTTACGGCAAACCTATTATGTTACCAGAATCAGACACTGTAGGAGTGGTGGGAGACGTGACTTAAGTTATGTAATGGGTTGGCTTAGAAAACTGGTTCGTAACATTAGAAACTTTTTCAGACGACGTAGAAAACTGAGGGCTAATAAAACGTATTTGCTGCATTGGTACACAACAAACCAGATCTATAAAAAACCTGACACCTATGTCGAGTAGTTTTTTCGTGGAGGACTATATAGTGATGACTTCCGCGACACTTCGATTGTTCGATTTCGATGGTCACCAAATCACGACGGTTAATCACAACGGTGAAATATGGTTCAAAGCAAAAGAAGTCGCGAGCGCTCTAGGTTACGCCCGACCAAAAGATGCAGTTAACGACCACGTCGAACCTGACTGTAGAATGAAGATGGAACAAGCCTCGTTTATCAACGAACTTGGGGTCTACTCGTTGGTGTTCTCAAGTAAAATGGAGCGTGCGAAACACTTCGGAAGGTGGGTGCACTCAGAAGTCTTGCCAAGCGTTAGAAAAAGTTTAGCTAGCGTTGGTCTCAAACACAATCAATTCGTAATGATCACTGAGTTCGACCTTCATACGAAAGTCGTCGGTTTTCTTAGGAAATATTATCCAGAAGCTATTTTGATAGCCGCTTGTGGTGAGAATCAAGACACTTCGAGTAAAAGAATAAATTCGTGGAAAAAAGGTTACCAACGTGGAACGCCTGACTTGATTATTGCCAATGCAAACCGACAGCACAGCGGGCTCGTGATTGAGTTCAAGAATCCAGGTGGCACAGGTAAGACGTCCAAAGAGCAGGAGTCTCTGCTACTCAGATATAAATCCGCTGGGTATCTAACACTCTTGTGCGACTCATATGACGACGCTATTACCGCGGTAACAAAATATTTCTTTGACGTTGGGTTTCAGTGCTCTCACTGCCTTCGTAAATTTAAAAATAAATCAGCGTTAAGTAACCACGAGAGACGCTATTGTAAAGAGACTTTTTAGACAGTGAGTAATAAGTCGAATTAGCACTCGTTCTCGTTGTTGAGACGACGTTTGAGGCGACAGCTGTTCTAGCATTTTTTAAAGACGTTTTTAACTCGGTAAAAAACGTTTGCGAAACTTTCTCTCTTTATTTCACGAGCCTTCTGACCACTGTGTGAAAAAATGTTTCTACGGGAGACATTGGACGCTTCATGTGACCAATGTATAAATTTAAAAAAGTGGGGTATTCGAGAACACCCTTAGTTTTGTGTGGAAGGATGGTGGCGTCTGCACACCGCGCGATATTGCTCAGCACCACCAACGAATGATGGTCCTGGGTTGTATCTCCAACTGAATGGTGCATCGACAGTTGTTCCGTAAGTGTCGCGACAAACAGCGCAATACGCTTTTAGAAATGTGATGTCATCCGCCATTGGGAACAGTGTGTCGAGCTCACCAATTCTTTTTAAGCGCTCTGTTGATATGAGACCACAAATAATGACGTGAATGCCAGCTTTAATGTATTCACGGGTAATTGGGAGTAACCCAGAGTACCAGTGGCCTTCATCAATGCCAATGACGTCATAATCGGCTATCTCGGAAGAACTCGGAAGGTTGGTGATTAACTTCGCAGGTAAACTGTCTGATCCAACGACAATGGTCTGACGATGTGTGGAGAACGCGTGGTCAGTTCGCCTGGTGTCACGTTTGTTGTTCATGTAAAGGACTTTGAGCCCTGACTTACTTAGCGTGACTAACCTGCGAAGAGTCTCTGTTGTTTTTCCTGCAAACATGGGACCAATCACGATTTCTAGTCTACCGACTTTCTTCATGGTTACTATACCTCCAGAGAAATGCTCTCCCCTCTTGCGGCAACTGTTGCTCGTTGTCGAATATCCGCTGAAGCTCTAAGTTTTCAAGATGAGTCTTCGAGCTCTCATGTCTTGAGCGACACGTTAGGCTATTGGTGGACATACCGCATGGGTAGCACTCGTACTCCCCAATGTCACGCGAAAAATGCTGGTGGGGGCTCGAGAACGCGTGGTCCTCGATATCGTCCACACTCAGTATTTCGTTACACCCCACCCTACAAACGTTAACGTCACAGTTTGCGGCGAGGTGTAGCCACGCTTTGAGTTTGGTTGAGCATGGTTTCCATAGAAGGGTCGCCAAGAACACTTCGAGGTAGTTACCAAGTAGTGTAGCGGTGGACTCGCAAGGGTTGCTCAAGTAGTGGCTACTTGCTAACGTAAGACGTCTGAATGGTGAGTAACACCACACAGGGATCATCTCGGATAGTGTGCTAACCATTCTGTTGGCTCTAACTTCGTCAAGTCCAACCCAAGCATTATGAGCGAACTTTGTGTAGAGAATCTGAGTACTAAATCGTCTTGACACCTCTTCGTTTTTATAACCAGGGTCGCACAACTTGAAGACTCGCGAGTACTCTTTTAAGACGTCAGGTCCAGAGACGCCTTGTGGGGTAGACACATTGATAAAGGACATTATTAGCAAGCGGTTGGTCTCCACTTCTTCGGTGTCTCGGACTTGAGTCATCTCTTCTGTGGTGTCTTGGACTTGAGTCATTATGTTATACTCTCAGAAAAAATCCTAATTTTTTAGTGCGTTTGGTCTGGGACTGTGAGGTCAACTGTGAGACACCTGTGAGGTCAACTGTGAGACACCTGTGAGGTCAACTGTGAGTAAGATAACACGTGATAGTGTATTAGATGGTTGAGGACTCACAGACGGCTGTTGAGGCGAAGATTACGGCTGATGTGAAAAGTGTTAAGGTAAAGGACCCAAAGCGCGTCGCCGCTGGTAAAAAGTTGGCTGAGATATCGAAAGCTGCGAAAGAAAAGAAAATGCGTGAAATGATAGTTAACGAAGAGCAGGGTGGTGAGTGGAGCTATGGTTACATTGTTGGAACACTTGGTGTTATCATTGCTGGTGCTTCGTTGTGGTACACAATTAGCAGTGAAAAAGTGAGCACTACACCAGCACCTGTGTCAGAGAACCACAAAACTCGTCGCCCAGCGTTAGACACATTTGATTCTTGAACAAAACACACGACAATGTATATATGACTGCGATCGATCGAAAAGAGCTTATGAACGAATTGTACGATGCGCTACTTGTCACGACTGGTGCTGTGGTAGTGAGTATGATTTCTAAAAAGGCTTTGGGAGAACCATTGGGAACACCAGAGACAGTTAAAGGCACAGTGAAACTTGCCGCGGCTGTTGGTGCAGGAACGCTGTTAGTGAAATGGATGCAATCGAAAAAGTGGATACCGACAGATCCATTCAAATCAACGTAAGTTAATGGCGAGCGTTGTGGCTGGAGGGATATTTAATGCAGTGGCTTTTGCAGGCGCTGGCTTTATGTTTTCAAAGTTTAATCACTCAGGTTATGAAGTTGAGATGAAAAGACACAACCATGCGTTGGAGCAGTTAGCCAGTGCGAAAGAAGTGTGGTATGAGAATGAGGTCGCCAAGAAAGATAAGATCCAGCGTTTACGACAACGGCTCTCTGACGCTAACGCTGACATCAATGACACAAACCACGCGTTGGAAGAACTTAGAAGCGTAATGACCATACGGTACAGCGGACGAGTGTTCACTGACTCCCCGAAGATTGCGGATTACTACCAACCGAGTGCGGAAATGAAGGAATACCAATTATTGTTTGTTGGTGCGTTAGGTTTGGGTAGTGGAATAGCGGTGTGGGTACTAGTTCGGTAAAAAAAAATGTTGGAGTAGTATAAGTGATGGACAAACTTATGAGGCAGATGAGTTATGGCTTGACAATTGACGAGATCGCGAATGAGACGCAAATTAAGTGTGGAGACACCTTCAGAATTTACTACTGCTCGGATTGCGACGTTGTGAAACATGTGACTGACTGCGGTGGGTACGCGTGTCCAAAGTGTGGCGACACCGAATGGGGCTACACTCAGAGTTACAGCGACATGAGACTCACGCGATTAAAAAGCGTTCACAAACGGTCTTGGTGGATGGGGAGGAGACTACGGAACGTTGTGAAGGGTGAGCACCTTGAGTTGATAAAAGAGGACTTCCTGAAAGTTGTCAATGTGCTGCACTCATGCAATTTGATAAAGGGTAGAAATGTCAGCAGATATGGATACTACATTATTAGGTTGTGTCATAGAAGACGAGTCGAGACACTCAAGAAGGTGCCAGACCTCAAAGACGGGAAGGTGAAAGACTTGTTCGACGACAATTTGTTTGGGGTGGTGTACCCAAAGCTGGGATGGTGCGAAAGTGGCGACAATTATTACGACGAGTGGTTTAGGAAAAAAACAAGTGTAGTATATAGAAGCCAATGAGTCGGACTGTGAAAAATTCAGTGACAAAAAGACGGGCGCATAAGACGAGTGCAGCCGTTGTCAATTCACTAACAGATGAAGCGACCAACGTTCACGGCTTCTTTAGAGATCAAGAGGGACAACCTGTAGTCGAAGACCTCGCACCGTCAACACATCTGTTGGATCGAGCACTGAGAGGGTTCACAAGGTCTTATGGAGTCGAGGTAATTGACGACAGAGACATCAATCAGGTAAATGGTAGTAGAAGTGCTGTCACTAACCTTTTGAGACGTGAACTAGGTGAGACCAACGGAATGAAAGTGGTGGAGACAGTCAAGGTCACTTTTGAGAAAGTTTTAGAACTCAATAAGACCACGTACAAAACTGCCTACTTTAACAGCGAAACGTTCGTCGTCATTAACGAGCATGACATTGAGGGTGTCGCCAATCGTGGGTCGGAACAGATTTTGACGCGGATAGCTGGGTGGTTATCTGAGGGGTCTGGATGGACTATCGACAAAATAGATGCACACTACGTCAATATCGCTATTTACAGACCTTTGCATGGGAGTAGCTACATTGCGCTGCCAAAGGAGTTGCGCAATAGTATGAAGGGCTTGGTAAACGTAAATAACGACGATGACAACGAGTGTTTTAGATGGTGTCACCTTGCGCACAAGTTTCCTGTTGGGAAACACTCTGATAGAACGTCGAAGTACGCTAGGCATGTCGGTGAGCTGGACTATGACGGAATTGACTTCCCAGTATCAGTCAAAGACTACAACAAGATCGAAAAGGCTAACGAAATTAGCATCAATGTTTTTGGGTACGAAAATAAGCAGCCATTCCCTGTGTACGTTTCTAAGGAGGCGTATCCCGACCATATGGACCTATTGTTGATAACTAACGACGCGGGCAACAAGCATTATGTGTACATTCGCGATTTTAACAAATTCATGTACTGTCAGACAAAGTATAAGGCGAGAAAACACTTTTGTAGATATTGCCTGCAGTGCTTCACCCGTGCGGACGTACTCGAAAGTCACATTGAAGTGTGTTTGGTCATCAATGGGAAGCAAGCTATTAAAATGCCGCAAAAAGGTGCGAAAGTGAAATACGAGAATTTTAGCAGACAATTAAATGTGCCATTTGTGGTGTATGCAGACTTCGAGGCTATCACACAGAAGGTGCACACAACAAAGCTGTCAAGCGAGTGTAGCTACACAAACGCTTATCAGAGGCACGTTGACTGCGGTTATGGGTATAAATTAGTTTGTCGCTACGATAACGAGTACAGTAAGCCAGTGAAAGTGTATCGCGGTGAAAATGCAGTTAACAAGTTTATTGGGGAAATGTTAGAAATTGTCGAATATTGTAAAAAGACATCTGAGAGTCACTTTAACAAAGAGATGACACTGACTGACGACGATAAGAAGAACTTTGATGAGGCTAAGAGTTGTCATATTTGTAGTGTTGAGTACACCAGCGCTGACGTTAGAGTGAGAGACCACTGTCACGTGTCAGGTAAGTACAGAGGGTCCGCACATCGTCAGTGTAACGTGAACTTTAAGTTGACTGATAAAATTCCTGTGATCTTTCATAACTTACGCGGTTACGATAGCCATTTCATTATGCAGGAGATTGGCAAGTTTGGCCAAGACATAAATGTGATACCAAACAACATGGAGAAGTACATGGCGCTCATGCTTGGAAAAAACTTGGTATTCTTGGACAGCTTTCAGTTCATGGGTAGTGGTCTAGACAACTTGGTGAGGAACCTACCAAGGGACGCTTTCAAATACACGTCAGAAGTGTTTCACGACGAGGGTTTGGCACTCATGACAAGAAAGGGGGTTTATCCCTATGATTATATGGACTCCTTTGATAAATTTGATGAATGCGAGCTACCATCCAAAAAGGACTTCTACAGCATTCTGAATGACGAGCACATTACGGAAGAAATGCACGAGCGCGCCATCGATGTGTGGGACTACTTCGACGTTAAAAATATGGGTGGGTATCACGACCTGTATTTGAAAAGTGACGTGCTCTTGCTTGCCGACGTTTTTGAGAACTTTAGAAAGACATGCCATCGCGAGTATAAATTAGACCCGTGTCACTATTTCACATCGCCTGGATTGGCTTGGGATGCTATGTTGAAGATGACTGGAGTGGAACTTGAATTATTGTCCGACATTGACATGTTCCAGTTCGTAGAATTAGGTATGCGTGGTGGTGTGAGCTACATATGCAACAGACATGGCGTGGCGAATAATAAGTACATGGAAGGGTATGACAAAGAGCAAGAGTCGAAGTATTTGATGTACCTTGACGCCAACAACTTGTACGGATGGGCAATGAGTCGAAGTCTACCTACGGGCGGCTTCAAGTGGTTGACTGAGAAAGAAATAGAAAAAGTTAATCTGCGTGAGTATCACAACAATAGTAAAAAAGGTTTACTGCTCGAGGTCGACTTGGAGTACCCAGCCCATTTGCACGACCTACACAACGATTACCCGTTGGCTCCCGAGAAGATGGAGATAACCGTTGACATGTTGTCGGAGTACTGCACGAAAATCAAAAATAAGTTTAATGTGAGTGTTGGTGGTGTAAAGAAGCTGGTGACTAATTTGATGGACAAAAAAAAGTATGTGTGTCACTACGGAAATCTGCAGTTGTACATGGATCTTGGATTAAAAATCAATAAGATTCACAGGGTCCTGCAGTTTGACCAGTCTAAGTGGTTGGGTAAGTACATCGACTTTAACACAGTGAAAAGAACTGCGGCTAAGAACGCTTTTGAGAAGGACTTCTTCAAGCTGATGAATAACAGTGTGTTCGGAAAAACGATGGAAAACTTGAGGAAGCGTGTGGACGTAAGATTAGTGACCACTGCGGAGAAATTTAAAAAGCTTGTCTCAAAGCCAACGTTTGTGTCTTGCAAGATATTTAGCGAGAACTTAGTTGCTGTCCACAAAGTTAAAGAAACGTTGACACTAAATAGACCTGCATATGTGGGTATGTGCATACTAGACTTGAGCAAAACGCTGATGTACAATTTCCACTACAATTATATTATGAAAAAGTACTCTAGCGACACCTGCAGATTGCACTTCACTGACACTGACAGTCTGTTGTACTCAATCAAAACTGACGACGTTTACTCCGACTTTATGATGGAGTGCGAAAAGTTCGACAATAGCGACTATCCTGCAGACAGCCCATTCTTTTTTAGAGAGAATAAGAAAGTTATTGGGAAGATGAAGGACGAGTGCGCTGGGACGCCAATTATCGAGTTCGTTGGGTTGCGCAGTAAAATGTACAGCTATTTGAAAGAGGGTGGAGGTGGTGGGAAAACTGCTAAAGGTATCAGAAAGAACATAATTAAAAAGGTGATCAGACATGAAGATTACAAAAGTGTGTTACTCGAGCAGAAACAGTTGCGACACACAATGAAGACCATTAGAAGTGTCAAACATCAGCTCGGTAGTTACGAAATTAATAAAGTGTCGCTATCCTGTTTTGATGATAAACGATACCTTTTAGAAAATGGTATTGACTCCTACGCGTATGGTCACAAAAACATTGAAGTGAGAGGCAACAAACGCTGAAAATAGTGAACAAACGGACTAATCTATTATTAACAGGTGGCAATTTTATCACGCGTGAGACACTTTTACGACACATAAGTTTATTTTTCTTAAATGTGATTTGACAAATTTGTGAAAATATTGAAACGACACTTTCTATTTTTTAAATGTGATTTGACAAATTTGTGAAAATGTGATTTGACAAATTTGTGAAAATATTGAAACGGCGCTTTCTATTTTTTAAATGCGGTTTGACAAATTTGTGAAAATGTTGAAACGACTATTTTTTTAAATATGGCTAAAGTAGCGTAAAGTTTAGCGAAAGTTGTGATTTTTTTAATATTTGGCATCAACTTAGTAGAAAACGTGGGAGGGGTGTTTAGATTGACTAACGATCACCATAATAGCATAGAGACTGGCGCTGTGAGCTCACCAACGTCGATTATAAAACGTGAGTACCAAAACATTGTCGAGTTGTGGCTCGACACAAATTTGGTGATGTTTTGGCGTTTATATCACGGTTGGCGTTGACTGGGCCCGCAGCCCTACTTACTATACTACAGTTTGGTTGTTCGTACAGATGCGTGGGGTGGTTTGGAAATTTGTTATCAACATCAAGATAACGAATTAGCCGATGCAATGGAATTTGACGATGATCCAACACCGACAACCAGCAACAACAACAACAACGCAACGCCAAGTGAAATCGTATGGTCTGATGATTGGGGTAGTTTTCATATAAAAAAGAAAGATTCCTTGGATGAATATATTATTGCCCTAAGAAAGTATAATCATGCAACAGGTCATAAATCCCAACCTACACCCGTCAAAAAACGAGTATTGAAGAAAAAGAAACCCACACTCAATTTTGACGACGACGTCGACGATGACGACGACAACGAAAAGATTAAGAAAATAAAAGTAGAAAGTGATGATGATGAGGTTTGTCACCGTTTAAATCCATCAGTAATTTCAGAAATTTTTTATTATCGTTTTAGATGTTGTAAAAATATACAAGATACATTATGTTTGTACGGTGATACTATAAATAAAGAGTTAGCCTGTAAAAATATAGAAGTTGATTTTATGGGGATATTACGCGACAAAGAACTCGTTGATGAACTTGAAGAATATTATATTAATTTTATTTCTTTATTATAGAAATGAGTAAAAAGAAAAAAACTAAATTTTCTGCTGACTTTATTGAAAAAGCTTCAAGATTATTAAAAGGAGAGACATTAACTGATGAGGATTATTCTAATTATAGATTACATAGTAGTAAAAAAAAATATATAGACGATTGAAATATGCTGTTAATAAAAATAATGAACAATGGGAAATTGATTTAGCTTAAAATAAAGATTTAGCCCGATATAATAATCAATATCGTTATTGGTTGGTGTGTATTGATATTTTTTCAAGATTTTGTTGGGTGAAATTAATAAAAAAGAAAACGTCTAATAATGTTAAAAATAAATTTGAAAGTATTCTTATCGAAGAAGGAATAGCCCCTCTTAAAATTCAAAGTGATGAAGGAACAGAATTTCAAGATATACGTACGAAATTAAGTAAAAAATATAATTTTGAAGTATTTCATACGTAATAGAGAAATAAAAGCATCCCATGTGGAACGTGTAATTGGAACTTTAAAAACAATGGTTCGTCGTGTTTTAACAATGACTGGAGAATTTGACTATATTCAGTATTTACCCCTTATTGTTAATCGTTATAATAATTCCCCACATAAAGCATTAGCTGGTGCAACACCTTTTGAAATTTATCGCGAAGAAAAAAAAGGAAAAATACGTAAAGTAAAAAATAAAATGGTACGTGATCATTTAAATGATCCTATTCCCACTGAAGATCTGATACGTGAAGGTACGCGTGTACGTATTGCGAGAGTAAAAAATAATATTTTTGAAAAAAGCAGTCTTCGACGATGGACAAATGAGATATTTTTTATTAAAAAAGTATTTATCACTGATCCCGTTACATATCAATTAGAAGACGAACAACGTGAAGAAATTAAAGGAATTTTTTATCGTGCTGAATTACAAGTTTAAAAAAAAAAAAGAATTTACACATTGCTAGTAATTCAATATCAAGAGGACTTCAAAAGAATTTGATTAATGATTTTGAAATGAAAATTGCACAACCCATTGATGCTTTGAACAATGAATGTTTTTTAGAAGTTTTACAAGTTTGTTATCCTCAAACAACTAAAAATATTGTAGGTGATGAATGTTTTTTCTCATTTATCATAACCTATAAGAATTTTATACCCGAAGAAAATAATAATTCGGTATACGCAAACAGTGAGTTCGTTTTTACATCGGATAAATTTATTATACCCGACGGAATTTATGATTTGTCTTCATTAATTATATTTTTAAATAATATCTTAGAAGGATTTGAAATTTTTTTTACCATCGGATCAAATGGGAAAGTAATTATTAATGTTAATGTTGAGATTGAGTATTGGGTATATGAAAATGCGAGTAAAGCAGTCGATGGGTTACGGGTAAATGAATTTCGATTATCTAACAAGACTACGGTAGAAAAAAAGGGTATTCAATATGCTTTTAATCAAAAGATTAATATATTATTTTCAAAAAAATTAGCTTTTATGCTAGGTTTAAAAAATGAAAAAGGTCTTGAAATCGTACCTCTCTTGTTTGAAATAAAAAAAGATAACCCTACACCTCGAACCCTTTTTTCTAAACATTTTGATTACTTACCCGATGTATCCGACGGATTAAATAAAATGTTTATATATTGTGATGAAATAGAACTGGGATTAGTTGGTGATAGTTGTTCCGAATTGTTAACAACAGTACCCATTCAATGGAATCGACAAGGTGGTGGGGGGGATGGACAATTAGTTTATTATAGTCCCCCAAAATCATTGAGAAAATTAAAAAAAGACATTATAAGAGAAATTCATATTAAAGTTAAAGATACTACAGGAAAATTAGTTCCTTTTGATTCAGGAACGCTTAGTATTGATTGTTTAACACATTCAACATAATGCTTTTGATTGTTCTTGAAGAAAAAAATGGGGAAATGATAATTAAAGAATATAAAATATTTTATCCTTTTTCTCTTTACGTGTTAGTAAATAGTGGGAAAAATTTTTTATGGAATTTAAATTCGATTGAATATAAAAATATCAAAAATTCATTTCGAATTACGTGTGCAAACAAAATGGATTTCAGTGCAATAACACAATCAAAAAAAAAAAATAATGGAACGATTTCAGTTTCTTCATCTACTATTATTTCCAACGCAACACAACGTTTTATATATACTATAAAAGAATTATTTTATATTGACGAAAAAAATCCCTATACATCATTAAATGATGAAAAAAAAAAATTCCCCTATTTTTTATTTATGAGTGATAAAGAGGCTAAACAATCACTACAGTTCTTTATTAACTATGAGAATAACGTGCCGTTAAAAGGTGAAGAAATTAAGATATATATAAATTTATTTGAAGAAAAAAATAATGACTGAAAAAATAAATGAACTATCCGTAGAAGATTACACTGAATTGTTAAACGGTAGAAATCGTGGAAAAAATTATTCCTCATCATATTTTGTTGTGAAAAGAAAAAATAAAGAAAATCCAACTAAGAAAGAAATTTTATTAAATGAGGGTGTGGGATTACCCTCAAATTTAAATTTAGATACTTATTATACAAGTGATAATAAAAAAAAGAGAAAAAAAATAGATCCAAATGTAATACGTTTTTTACAAAATAGATACTGTGTAAAAAAAAGTATAAATAAAAAAAAGTTATATAAAAAAATCATAATGTTGTGTATATTATTATTATTTTTATTGTTGTTGTGGGTATTGTTGTTTTTTAAAAATAAAATAAATGACGCGTAAAAAATACATCAAAAAAAGAAAAAACAAAAGAGGAATAAGAAAACGTAGAAGAAAAATACAAAAAGGAGGGTTTGGTGGAGCATTGGCAATGGGTATGTTACTTCCTCAAGTGTTGGGAACACTTTCAAATATTCTTAAAATTAACGTTTAAAAAAAATAAAATGAGTAAAAAAATTGAAGATGTGGGAAAAAATGACATATTATTTAGCGAGCCTTTACAATTTTTTACTTCATCACCCTATGATACGTTTACGGAATGTCGTGAAACGGAAATTATCGCAACACCCGTAGATAATCAATCGTCAGTATACACGTTTACAAGACATGGGAACGCCGTTGGATTAATGAAAACAAGCGATGCTAAAATAATGGCTAGAGTATCGATTAGAAATGCTGCTGGAGTTATAGCACCTGCAGCATCGGGTTTTTCGATGATTTCATTACCCCTTCGTACAATGTGGAAAACAAAAGAATTAAAAATAAATGAAAATTTAATTACACCATCAGATAATTTTGCACATTTTGGATCATGGATACAATTTATAATGCGTCAAATACCGTCGGGATATAAAGATTCTAAAGAGCTTAATATAGCATATTTAGATACAGCCGCACATATGAGCAGTATCGCGGGTTTCACGAATGGAACTGCTGTCGTAAATACAGGGGGGAGACAAAAAACACAGGCATTTCAAAATCAATCACAGTATTTGATAGATGAGATTGATTGTTCATTATTTAGCGAAGGGGGTGCTGAAATATATATTCCTACAGCGTATAAAGTTGAATTACGTTTAACGCGGGCATTAAATACAATTGTAATGATGGGTGCCAATCATGCTGATATGCCCGTTGCTGCTACTATAATTACCCTAGATGATTTTAAAATAAAAATTCCTGTATTTAAACCAAAAAAACAATTATCAAATGCTCTTAATATAGGGATGATGACCCATAATAAAGAAACATTATATTATACAACCAATTATCGTTGTATTACTGAATCAGTAGCTGCAGGACGAAATTCGCATCAAGTAATCGATGTGTTTAATGGTAGCGTTCCTACACGTTTATATATTGTATTTTCCCCATTAGCAAATTGGAACGGATCATATACTCATAATATTTTTGAATTTAACTGGCCTAATTATGATAATGTTGAAGTTTCGGTAAATAACGCTGTTGTCGGGAGAATAGAAAATCAAGCTGAAGCTTACTCAAAATTACGTTCGGTATTAAATCGCAACTATTCAGAAATGCCTATGACTTATAATGACTTTATAAACGGGTATTCTATATTAGCATTTGATTTAACAGATAATAGAGACTCTCATCATGCAGTATTACCCATAAGACCGTCGGGAAACGTTAATGTGGATTTTCATTTTTCTCAAAATACAATTCAAGGTGCGTTAATATTTGTTGGTGAATTTCGAAATGAAATTAGAGTGGGATTAAATACCCCTGCAAGATTATTACACAGCATTTAATTATCAACATTTGTGACAAGGGGATGTACAAAAAAAATGAAGAACACAAAACCCATTACAACAAAGAATAGAATAAAAAAAACAAAAATAAAAAAAACAGTTATTAACAAAATACCCCTAAATCGTGAACATATTCTTGTATTTCCACCGTTTTCAGTTTACGCATAAAAAAAAATGAATGAAGAAAAAAATGATGAATTAAAAAAAGACGAAAAAAATGATAATTCAAGAGATGATGATGAAGAGGAGGATGATAGTGAAAATGATAGCGATGTTGTTAGCGATGATGTTAGTGATGAAATGGATAGTGAAAGTTCCGTTACTTCTTCTTCGTCAAGTTGCGAAGATGATTTAAAAATTTTAGAAACATTAGTTCAATTAAATAAAATAAAGAAAAAAGCTTTTGAAAAAAAAAAAAAGGATTTTTTACCATCGTTAAAAAAATATCTTAAAGCAGATATTGATAAAAAAAATACGTTGTTAGATTCTCAATTAATTAATAAATTACAATACATTGCTAAAAATATTTTAAATAAAAAAATTTCGATCCAACTTTCCAGTGATAATAAATATATTTTGAATAAGTTTTCAAAGAACAAAATAAAAGAAAAAGATTTAAAAATATTATTATCTGAGGATTTTCGTATAATCAACATATATCAAAAAGCATACAAATTACTTAACCAACAAATAAAAAAAAATGACCGAAGTAAATAAAATGCAATTAATTAATCCGAGTAAATTAAATGAAATTTTAGATTTAATCAAAACTGATCATGAAAACGAAAAATTATTGCAGGGAATTAACAACAAAAATAATTTCGAACTTATTGAAAGTAAAAATAAAATGAAAGAAGAAATGAAAAAAGTTAATAATGATCAACGTGTCGCAGAGAGTATGGTTATTTTTTTAAAAAGACAACAAAATATGAAAAGAAAAAGTAATGAACTTGAAAATGAGGTGACCAATGATGAATCACCCGGAGTAAGGAAAACACCGACTGACAAGTGGGCAACAAATAAAAGAATTTCTCGAAAGGAAAAAAATTAAAACTGGGGGGACAGATATAATAAAAATAAACGGTGTTGCCATAAACCATCATGATTTATTATACGATTTAACGCATAATGTCAGCAAACAAAACATGTTCAATCTTACACAACAAAAGCAGATGGTTGCTTTAAAAGAATTGAAAAAATTACATATGCCCGCCTATTATATACGAAATATAAAATTACGACAACGTTATATAAATTTGGGAAAAACCCCTTCGGGTCTTTCGAGTCACGAAGAACCATCTACATCACTCACCACACACATTCCTACACCTTCAACGCCACCCTATTCAACACAAAGAAAATGGCGACGCAAAAATCCATGAATTTACATTGTTTTTTAACCCAATTTTTATTTACGAACGAGATTAATAAAATTTCAAAAATAAATAAGTTTTTAAATAAATATTATTTGGGTACATTTCCTGCAAATATTTTTCCTAAAAAATTTATTATCCCTCGTGTTGGATTTGGAATACGGATGAAGCAGATCAAAACGGTCAACATTGGATTGCTATATGGGTGGATAAAGAAAAACATATGAATTTTTTTGATAGTTTTGCAAAAGATGTCTCGTTTTATAAACGTGAATATTGGTATGATTATAGTGTAAAAAAAGGACTAACATTTCATTATATTCAAAGTAAACAATTACAATCCAAAAATACAGCCGTGTGTGGAAATTGGAGTTTATTATATTTATACAATCAATGTCGTAATGAATTCGAAAATAATAATAAACAAAAAATATTTAAAAATGAACGTATTAAATTAAAAAACGATATTAAATTAAAAAAAAAAATAGAAACAATTTTAGGTCGTGTACTCGTAGGAATATATAATAAAAAATGTTAAAAAAATTGTAAGAGTAATAACAATCAGTCATGTTGTAGTTTTAATAATGCCAATTTTTAATTAAACAAAAAAATTAACTTATTTACACTGTTTATATTTTTTCTAAGGGTAACACTCCTTCCATATCTTTTTCTTATGTTTTTAAAAAATATATAGTTAAAAATATAGTTGAGATGCTTTTATATTTTTACCCTCCTAGGGAATGTCGGACCGCTCGACCCCAATAACCACCAAACCCCCCTTTTTGTTTTCTTTTTCTTTTTCGAATACCCGATCCACTTAGACCTTCAACTGATCGTGCCAAGGGCGTCATAAAATCAAAAAAACCCAACCCCCCTTTTTGTTTTTCTTTTTCAAATACCAATTCCCAATTGATTTCCTACTAACGATCCCAAAGGTCCAAAAATATCTAGAGCACTACCCCCTTTTTGTTTCTTTTTTCTAAGGATAATTCTCCTGCTTCTTCTATATCTTCTTCTTGCCATGTTTTAAAAAAAAAATGCATACACAATATACACACCCCATACTATATATACTTTTTAAAAAAATTTCAACAACTCTTTTTATTTTTTAACAAACATTTTATTTTTATTTTTACATTAATTTACAAATCATAGATTAGCGTTGATTCATGTGGAAATACATTGGTTCTAATTCTACAATTTTCATACCCTTTTCTACAATTATCAAATACCAAATAACCATAGGGTTTCTCATTAATTTCACTTAATACTTTATTAAATCTATTTCTATTAATTTTTTTATTATCACATATCGTATACATATTATAATCGCTTAAATTTTTAAACATAACATAATATTGACACGTAAATTTCGCAATTTACCATTACCATATGTTAAATTTTGACATGTAAAAATAACACTAATATTACGATGATGGACATCTTGAGTTGCAATATTATCTATTCTTTCAAGATTTTCCTTTGATGATGTTGCAACTAACATGAGATCATCTAATATTATTAACGTATTTTCACGGGTATTCGTTTGTATATCGGTAATGCGGGGAATACCCTTTTGACAATCGATAAATTCAACACTAATATCTGTTTTTTCCGCAAGAACTTTTTCCATTTCAGCGTACAGAGGTTGATAAATTGAATATAAATAAACAATTTTAACAATTGCAGGTGTAATCATAATGTTAATATTTTTCAATAATTGTAATATCCAATATGTTTTCCCACTTTGACTAGGTCCGCATAACGTTAACATAAAAGGGTGTTGAAATGGTAATGAAACATTGTTCATTTCAGTTATCTAAAAATCCAAACGGAATCGTATTAAAATTATTTTTAACAACACGTTTATTAAATGTAAATGAAAATTTTTTTATTTCATCCTCAATAAAAATATGATTAAGTTTATCTTTACATATTTTATTGTGATATTTAATTTCGATGATCTGATCTTGATTTTTAACACATTGTGTCAAGGATAAAAAATTCAATTTTTCTTTTATTGTTTCATTTTTTAAAGTAAAACCTTTCACATGAATACATTCCTGATTTAAATTAGTTATATACGCGTAACATTTTGGACCCGTTGAACAAAAATTTGTTATCCATTCATTTTCATTTAATTCATTCGTTAAATCTCCTAAATAATTTCCCGTTTTAACATCAGTATAATTATTTTCATCAGATATATAAATAACAGAATCTGTATCAAAATATAAAACGCGATCGTCTAATTTAACGAGTAACTCGTATAATTTCAAACGTGCATATGCAGTAACAAAACATGCAATGATTACATTTCCCGTTTTTAGAGGGGTTGTTGCATCATCAATTTTTTCATATGTACAACGTAATAATGTTTCGTTTATAAATTCCATCGATGTTAATTTTTTACTTTTATCATTGGCAATATTTAATAATTCTTCATAATCGTTTAAAAAACACACTTGTGTATTATTTTCGTTTTGAGCAAATTTTCCCCATAACGAATTTAAAAATGTTTTTGCAATAGTTCTTAATCCGGGATTTTTCTCTATTTTGTCTTTATCTAAAAAAACATTTTCATTTTTTAAATAATCATTACAATACTGTTTAATTTTATCATCATTTTTACTTCCATCTGCGTTCAAACAATCCGTAGGAATTCCTGAAGATTCTTGTTTGATTTTTAAAAATTGATTTACGTATTGTGAAAAGATTTTTTCTTTGCGTTCAAAATGATATATTTCGTAAAGAGCAATTATTTTATATCCCTTATCTATAGCAACATTAATCTCAACACTAGTCCAAGTACCCGTCAAGTATCGATCGCTTTCATTATGTTCACATTTATTACATTTATCCACAGCACATTTATAACATAATGGAAATAATAATTTCCCATCTATTCTAACAGGTAAAACAGGAAAGTAAATATTTCGAGGAGGTGAAATACAACATTTTACTAAACCAAATATGTCCTTGATTTTTATTTTATTACAATCTTTCCCCAGTAAAATAGTAGGATGACCCACAGGAAAATCATAATTTTTTTGTACATCAGGGTATAGCGATGTAAAATCTACGT
This sequence comes from Chrysogorgia sp. JL179-B06, assembly GCA_035772405.1. Taxonomy (NCBI): domain Eukaryota; kingdom Metazoa; phylum Cnidaria; class Anthozoa; order Scleralcyonacea; family Chrysogorgiidae; genus Chrysogorgia; species Chrysogorgia sp. JL179-B06. The sequence goes on along the minus strand of JAYKKM010000495.1, from coordinate 930,916 downwards.
AACTTATTCGTTCGTTGGGTTTTGTTTCTTTAAATAAACATACGGGGGAAGTTCGCCCCCCATATAATGCGTCACGTGGTGTTAAAGGAGTAAACGGATAAAATTTTCTTTTCTTTTCAATTAATTGTTTCTGTGTATATTTTTTTTCTTCTAAATAATCACATTCCCACATCTCGATTAATTTGTAACCGGCATTTTTTATTGTCCAAGAAAAACGTTGCGTATTTGCATATAAATTACTAAATTTTTCGTTTGTAAGAACGTTTAATGCATAGGGGTCGAAACATTTGGGACATCCGTGATAAAAACAACCATGAAATTGATATATCGTATCAATATAAAAACCATCGACAAAACGTCCTAGAATGTTTTTCTCCCCATTTTGTGAACAGATATATTCTAAATTTCCTCCTATTTCTCGATTAATTTCATCTAACCAATCAATAGCAATTAAACTCTGTTTTACACCTCCCCTATACCCCGAAGCAGGAATAATTCCTACACAATTTTTTTTTTAAAAAATTAAGTCTATACACTTTCAAAGCTAAACTAGCAATCGTAATACAATTTTTTGCATAAAAGGGGGTGATATGACCTATGGTCCCTATCATTGTAGAAAATTTAACACATCCCTTACTTAAAATATCTACATCACTACAACAATAATAATAAATCTCTTTACGAAATATATATTTCTCTTTCTTTTTTTCTAAATACCATTTTTCAAATTCATTAAGTGTTGCTGTATTCATATGTTTCGTATCAAAAAATTTCCGATCTACAATGTCACCCTCATAAGTTAAATCGTAAAATTCATAAGGATGAAATCCCTTACATTCCCCTTGAAGATCCATTGCTTTTGGAATATCCGCTAATTTCATACTAAAAAAACAAATAACTATCGAGGATTCTAATATTTTGTTCTTTAATTATTAAACTCATTATTTTAGTTCCGTTCATTATAGTATTCGGCATTATCTGTTTTATTTCTAAAAGATATTTTAAAATAAAAATAGTATCAAATCTACCCCCGTTATGAGCTATCCAAACGGAATTTGTTTGTTCAAACAAATTCACATAAAGTTTCAATAACATTGTTATCAAAAATAAATTGTCTATTCCCACAACAACTAAGTTTTTCAATAGTATTATCGATAATTTCTTGATCCTTTTTTTCGAATATTTTTTTTTTTTTTAATTCAATATGTTGACATTTTTTACATACCTTTTGGACGATACAATAAAACGGCACGAGCAATTTAGTTTCGGTTACTTTTGTTTCAAAATCAAAAAAAAATAAAGTGGGTTCACTTTCTTTCCCCTTGTTATATTCAAGTGAAAGGGGTTTCACGTAACAAAAATGAGGTTGTTTCATGTATTTATCACAATGAAAACAAAATCGTTTGCTACAATCATGTTTAACTGTTTTATTAGAAAAAATGAAAAAGAATCGAGGACAAATTTTGTTACAGGTTTTACAATAAAAAAAATATTGACACGGTGTTAAACGATCATAATTACTATGAGAAGGTTTAAAAATTTTATTTGTTAAATGATTTGTAAAACAATTTTCATCATAAAAAATTATATCACAACTGCTACAAATAAGTTTATTATTTTTATCTTTACACTTATTCGGATATTTATAACATCGTAAACAAGTTAAGTTATTTGTAGTACATAGGTGATTATCGACGTATTCATGACGTGTAAAATAACTCATACATTTAACACAAAAAGAACTGGTACTGAGTTTAGAAAATTCCTTTATGCTTAAGACTACATCGTAATGATTATTATTTAACCATAAACATACAATTTCATTAGTCAATTTAATAAGATTACCTGCACTATCAGTTCGTGAATCATAAATTATATTATCGGAATGAGTGTCAGCATACACTAACAAATCAACACCCTGTTTTTTTAAATAATTATTATATACAAAATTAAACTGTGTAGCATCAACATTACCCTCGGGTATCCCACATTCCCGATATACATTTCGAATTTCTTCACACGTAAATAAATCATCCACAGGTTTATTGGGTTTTCTTTTCATTGTAAAATATTTATAGTCTTGTTTTAAAAATGATAAACCCACTAATATTGCTAAAGCAAAACAGCAATCTTTCACTGTACGAAATAATACATGGCTAAGAATATAAAATACACCCGTGCGAAATTTACGGCCATATTTTTTTACATTACTTTTCACACCACCTTTATCTGTAGCATTTCCCTTATTCAAACTATTGTAAATACTTTTTTTCCTTAGTACACTATTTTTTTTTTTATTTGTACTTATTCCTGCGGGAAAAGTTTGAACAATTACTTTACTATTCCAACCATTAGCTATTATTTCTTTATTACTCTGCATAAATTTTTCCATAATATTTAAGAAATATTTAACGTCAAAGTCTTTCACGGGTAAAACGGCTGTAGAGAAAAAACTTTTTGGCGCATTACTAAAGATAAATCTAACATAATCATCATCACTTTTTACATTTGCCCGTGCAATGTTAATTAAATAAGAAAAAACCAACGATAACGATTGAATAAAACTAATAAAATTAACCGTTTTTTCCCGTGAAACATCCAAAGAAAAATGTTGTTCAGTGACTTTAAATTTTTCTCTACTAATAGTTGCTATATGATTAACAGAAAAATAATCGTCTATTTTTTAATTTTTCTTACTTTCTTTTTTCTTATTAAATAAACTTACAATTTTATCTATATCTTTTTGACTATATTTTAATTTTTTCTGATCATCATTCATCTTCTTTTTTTTTTCTAAAACAAGAAAAACATGCCGTTTTATTTTTATTTATGTTTTCGTCTTCACCATCAACACGATCAATAGTAACATCGTATGAATCCTGTATATTAATACATGTCAACGTAAGTATAGGAGGGATTTTTTTTGATAATAAAGAACCCATTTAAAAAAAACTAAAAACAAAAAAAAGAGAGTAAAAAAAAATATGAGTGAAATTGTGCATATTGAAATTTATTTACAAACGTCTAACTCACCTTATATCGGGTATGAAATTCAAGATAATGATCCTTCAATATTATTTACGCCGTATCTTTTAAGGGAATGTTTACTAAATTTTACAGAAGATAAAGAAAAGATAATACCCATTTCATCAAAGATTTTAAAACAAAGAATAACAAAATTTAAAAAAGAAATATACAACTGTCCCGAAGATATTATCTATAAAGTTGAATGTATGGTAAATTTTATTCAGACACATGAAAAAAATAATGATTATTTAGGAATAAAAACTATATTTAAAAAAAAAATGGTAAGAGTTAAGTTACCCCGAAAAAAAAGACGCAATGATAAATCTCAAAGTATACGTCACGTTCTTCAATGTAGAAGTAAAACCTTAAAAAAAAATAAGATGTCGTAAACGAACAGCAAAAACAAAAAAATGTTGGATTCATTTAGCAAAACAAAATAACTTACGTATCAAGAAATCAACGATCCCAAATGCGGGTGAAGGATTATTTGCTTGGAAAAAACCTTTTAAACCCGATCGTAATATTTCTTATTATACGGGTCAAAAAACAACACAGTCCAAATTGGATCGTAAATATGGTAAAAACACAAATGCTGTATATAGTATTTGTAACGATGCAAACACTTGTATCGATGCTTATTTGACAACTCACGCCGCAGCACGGTATGCGAATAATGGGAAAACCGGTTCTATATATAAAAATAATTCCGATTTTGTTTACGACCCCAATAATAAAAAAATGTATTTAGAAAGTATAAAACATATAAAAGCCCATGAAGAAATTTTTGCAGACTATGGTGATAACTATTGGGAGAGAAAACAACCTTCATAACAATGGTAGGAAGAATAAGAGAATTACGGGGTGGTGATTTTAAGGGGAAAAAAAGGCAACGTGGGGGTATTTTTAAAGGGAAAAAAAGGCAACGTGGAGGAAATAAAACAGTCAATAAATACGGCAAACTTTTTATAAACGATTTTAAAAAAGAGCTTAAAAAAAAAGCTAAAGTAGTAAAAATTATTGCAAAACTAGGAACGAAAAAAATCAAAAGACATTTTCAAAAAGGAGGACTTGTATATCATAAACCCAGAAACCATGTTGAAAAGTTTTTAATGTATTAATTTTCAAATAAAAAAAATACATTCAGTGTATTATTTCGTTACATAAGATGTTATTGTCCATTGAATATTTTTCTACATTACAACCTCTTATTTCATTAAAATTTACACTGATGAAATTAGGGTAATCCACATTACATTCGCATTCCCCTTTACATTTTTTACAAGTGTATTTTATAGTTTTATTATAAACCAAAAAATCATAATATAATGCTATAATACTCCTAAAACACTCATAAGTAAAACAATGTTTTCTATCATAATCTAGTATCTTTAAATATTCTCCAATTCTTTTGTCGTTGATACGTGGGGATAGGTCATCATTCCATGCTTCACATATTTTACGAAGAAATTCATAACATTCTTCTGGAATATCGTGTTCCTCTTGATGTATAACATACATTTTGGGATTTTTTGAACATTCTACTTCCAGTATAAATTTATACCGTAAATATGTTTCATAATCAGCTATAGATATTAGTAGATGATATCTTGATTTCCCAACTTCCACACTTCCTACTAAATGCCAAAAAAAAACGGATTCCACATAACTGTATTGTGTTAAATCGTGATAAATCTTATATCCCTCTTGATTTAGTACTCGTTGAAAAATAGCCATGACACGTGCCTCTCTTTGATAAAAACGATCTTTATATATACCCCTATCTACGTATATCCATCGGAATAAACAATAGAAATATCGTATTCATTATAGGGTTTATCCGCCTCGCCAATTTTAATACCATATTTTATAAAAAAATGATCATCTATAAATTGAATGTTTTGAATCAAAATAAAATCTTCGTCAGCAGGTAAATTATAAGCTAAATCTACAAAACGTTGATCATCGTTAAAGAAATTTTTCTCAGGATCAATAAACAATTGATTAGAGGCAAAATAATATTTACTGACTTGACCCCAAAACACCATCGTCAAATATCTCTTTTTTAACTTGAACAATATTCCATCCTATTGCATCGTTATATTTTTCTCTAATATTATTTTTAAATTTTACATCAATACTATGAATTATTTTTCGTTTATACCAATTTTTTTTTCTTGCTTCTAATTCTCCCGTACGATAATTCTGTTTATCTGTTTGAAATTTTCTATGGTCACTAAATGTCAATGAAAAATCACTAAATGGACCTGTAGCTCGATTATTTGTTTTAATTTTAAAACCGTCAAGAAAACTCGTGGGTATTACACCACGTTGCCAAGGAACTTCTTGAAACTCATATAAATTTGCTGCTGATTTTAAAGCAACTGTCGCATCTTTTCTTGGATTCAAAAGCCAAAAACGTTCATTATAATGGATGATTTTTTTCTGACTCATTTTAATTCCAATAAGAGAAAAAAAATTAAGAACGTTTTATTTATACTATACGTACAATGATATCATTTTTTATATATTTAAATGTACAAAGAGTTTCTATGATCATCTTATTTTTTTTAAAACTTCTCTCCTATTTTAACAAAAATAGTATTTTTGATAACATGTACATCTTTAACAAAATAATACCGTTCTAATGTACGTTTTATTTTTAAAATATAAACATTTCTTAAATGTGCTTTTGATAATTTTTTAAACAATCTTTGTGTTTCTAAAAATAAAAAGGAAAATACATTCAATATTTTTTTTTTAAATCAAAAAGTGTATTTTTTTTATTTAGGAAAAATGTTCAGGAGAATAATTTAAAAAAATTAAATTCCTTATCATACATAGAGAGTACAGATCGTTCATTATCCCCATCTTCTAATTTACGAAACAAACATGCAGCAAATAAAAGACATTCAAACAAACTACAATGATACAATAAACATGTGGGTTCACTAGTATGATACCAACAATTTCTTGGTTTAAGATTATAAAACGAAAGTAAATAATCGTACTTCTCAATTCCAAAATATTCAATATTCACACAATGTACAATAGTTTTTTCTTGAAGTGTTTTAACTAACGACGATTCTTTATCACCACCTTTATACCCGATAATAGCATTCGGGGGAAAAACATTACGAAATAAATAACTTAATCTATTTATAAGTTCACTTTGACTAAAATAATCTCTTGATTTTTTTTCAGATAAATAGTCTAGTCCATGACATCGATATTGATAGTAGACGGTAGAACCGTTCCCTTCGAGTTAGTTCTTTGTAGGGTTTTAACTTGCTATCATAACAATGATAAATAAAATACTTCTTCGTTTGAAGTTCGAGAAGAGTTACTTCACGATAACTGGGTCTCTCTCTCCCCTAAACTGGTAACATTCACAATCCATTATATGTGTGATACGCGATAAAAATAATTTCTGTCGTTCTTGGGATATTTCTTCTTTACATTTGTTTAATGCACAATTATATTTACCCGCATACAACTCTTCGATAGTCTCTTCATTCTTCTCAGTTGTCTCTAACGGGATGAAGTCTTCTTTAATTTCGCTGTTCACGTTCTCAAATATTTTTGCCATCTCTCACTCTCCAACACTCAGACTGATATTTATTATTTTCGACGCTACATCGGCTTTTATAATTGTATCCCGCGTTACTATGTGTTACTGGGGATAGATGGGTTTGACCAATCAGAGTTCGTTGATTAAAGCTTTCATGTCATCCTGACGATTTGTGATACTCGTATACAATGAATGTGTGTTTGGGGAATTAGAGACGCGAATCCATAATTAGCGATTTTCTTCTAAACAAATACACGGGGATTAGTTGCACCAAATGCTGTGTTGTGGATTAAAACGAATCCCTAATGTTGTTCTAAAACACATACACGTCTAATCAGTTGATATATTATACATTGTAGTTACAATAATACTTTTTTCAAATTTTTATCGTGTTAAAATCTGTATGTAGAAATATATATTTAAAGATTGAGAAAATAGTATATATACAAGGCGATTTTTTAAAAACGTTATCGCTTTTGAGAATGTCATTAAACATTGGGAGTAAAAGAACCTATGCGCAAGCTCAAGAAATCAATATTAAGACGCTATTGAAAATTGTGTATTATATACAACATTTTCGTAACCGATACATTGGATTATTATTTGCCGTCTGTGACTTATGTGACTATTACTATGGGGGAATTATCGAATGTATGGAATTTGAATCGAGACAACTTGGTCGTGGATATAAAGACTACGCCTATATTGAAAAAATGAAACCTGAAATGCATCAAGATGAATGTATGGATTGGCGAATCTTAACAGATAAACAACACTATATAATACCCGTTGTTCATACACAACGAAAATATTATATTTATGGTGAAAAACTCTGTGAGCGTTATCACAAATTACTATTAATACCCGCTCAAACATTAATGAAATCTATTTTTCATTTGAATGATAATCATTCTGATAATTTTTTTATTGAAATTCAAAACAGTTATTACCCAAGAAATGATATTTACCACTTTATTTCTATTACTATTAATGATGAGCAAACTACAATTCCTAAACCCATAGGGTATGGAGGGTCTTATCTTTGTAATACATTACATAGACTTAATCGTTGTTTTAGTCATGAATTTACATATTGCTGTATTTATTTATATTTTATAGATCCGTTTTATTTAAAGGCTGCTTTTAATTATCTACATAATTTAGATAATTTTGAGAAAATAGTGTATCAACTTGTATGCTGTTTTATTTTCTTTTGCGAAAATCATAACCCTATATCAAAACTTAAAACTAGTAACGATAGGGTTTATACTTTTAATCTCGATAAGCTTGTTAAGCTGATGCATATGAAAACCCCTCCCTGTACCTGTTGTTATAAAAATTGTCAGAAATACTCTTATTGGTTTAAATTATTCTATAAGACAAGTAAACCCTATAAGTTTAAAGTCAGTTTATTTTCAGATCAAGTTAAAAATAATAGTATTATACAAAATAATAGTCCACTTAGTTTACAATATTACCCCCCGCATATGGATATAATATATAATTTTTCTATAAGGGTAAGGATTACATCTAATACCAGTACATCAACTACTTTTATTATTAAGAGTATTATAGAATCATATAATATTAATTTTGAAGATCCTGACATTATAATACAGAGTATTGAAAAATTGTATTTAGACTAATTTAAAAAATTCAAAGAATATATTCCACAACCCAAACCACGACGTGTGTTTTTTTTTATCATGAGGGAATAAAATGAATTTAAGATGTGAATTTCTAAAATCTAAAATTGTTTGACGTATACACAATTTTATATTTTCCTCATTATCAATGTGTTTATATCTAAAAAAACACAGGATTAAAGCAAAAAATGCTATTATTTGTCCAATTTCATGACGCTCCATGCGATTATAGACATCTAAAAGTTCACGTGGCATTTTTAAATGTGCAATAATATTTTTAAATAAATTCTCATGTTCGTCAAGACATTTCCACACACTTTGTTCCATATTTTTATTGATTTTTATTTCAAAACGTGCCAGTTCTTTTACCATGACATTCCACACCTCCATGTTTTCACATTACTGATATTTTTATTTAGAACAATATCATTTTATACATTTCGGTTTCCTTTTTTTCAAATCAGTCTTTCGTTTCAAATCCTTATTATTATCCATTATATATCGTTTATTCATAAGGTCACTCGTAAATTTTCTAGAACGCCATTGCAAATATTGTTTATTTATATATAGTTTCTCAATATAGAGACCCTCTAACTCACGATATTTATCGCGTTGTGTACAAATAATATCTTGATCATAATTCGAATAGATTGTCATTCGTTTTTCTTCATGATGTTCATCACCTTTTTTTCACGTTTCATATATATTAACGAACGTTTATAACATCTTTTCTTCAATGGCGGATCGTTCAATACTTCTCGGTCGTCTTCCTCTTCTTCTTCTTCCTCTTCTTCACATACTGGAAATAATGGCTGGGGTGAATTAGGTGGTAGTTGTGGTGGTGGTGAAAGAGGAATAGGAGATAATGTGGGGGAAAGAGCATTTGCTAATTCATCCACAATTTGTAATAATTGTTTTCCTTGTTGAACGGGTACCATTTCATCACACATTCGTATTAAATTCGCAGGAGAAGGAATAGGGATTTGACCGAAGAAATCAATGGGCATATCGTATATATAATTATCTAATTCATCTTCGGGTCGTGGCGGTGAGATCGTTTGCGGTGGAATAGGAGATGCATTATACTTTGCTTGCGGTGTTTGAAGCGGTATATTATACTGTTCTTGCGATAATAGAGGTGGTGGATGGTTTACTTGCTGGAGTAGAGACGGTACTTGCCGTGGTGACGTGTTATACTTCGCTTGCAGGAGTAGAGGGTGTATGTAACCCTCCTGTTCTTGAGACGATGAATTTACTTGCAGGGGGGGTAGCTTTGCTTGCCGTGGTGACGACTTCGCTTGCCGAGGGGTCACGTGACTGGACGGTGTTATCGGTAGAGCAAAATTTAATGGCGACTGTGCAATGTCTTTAGTTATTTTGATGTTCTTTTTTCTTGTGATTTCTTGGCTGTATGCTTGTTCATCATCTGAAATATTCCGTCCCATTTGACGATATTCTTGTTGCTGATGACGGCGTTGTTTTAACATTTTGGGAATATCTTTTCCCCTACTTTCAATCCGTGCAATGGTTTTTCCACTTTCCAAATTTCTATGTGTCTGTTTCACACGGGCCATGCTGAGATTGTGTCTAAAAATTTTGGAAACAAACGTTTATAAAAAAACACGTAAAAAAAAATAGCGTAACCTGATTGGTTGAACTTAATTCCCCAATAAAATATCGGGGTATTCTCATTGGTCGAATGATAAAATCAATATTATAAGATTACTAATACATGTAAATCTTTTTTAATCTTTTTGTTGACTTAATGCAGTACATATTCCCCCAAAATATTTATCGGTAAAAACGTTGCTAGGAAAGATATAAAAACATACGTTAGAAGTCATATTTTATTAAAACACTTTCAACATGGTTGCAGGTACAAAAGAAAATCCACTGTTGGTAATAATTACCGATTTAGCAAAGTATTTTTCACACAATGAATATAAAGTGGTTGAATGTCATAAAATGGAAATGTTACCGTTACCCAACAATGCACGTGATAGAATAATATATAAGTTGCTATTGTTAGGTGATGAATATATATATACCTACTCATCAGAGGATTTTACATCATTGATCGGGCTATTTGTGCGTGTAACATGCGATGATCCTCCACCATATCAGCCATGAATCAAGCAAAAATTATATCTATGAGGAGCTTGAGAGATCTATCTCGTGAACGAAATCTACAGTTAATGGGTTCAAGACCCAAACCTGCAGCACCGAAACAGTTGTATGAACTTTTCTTTAAAGATGAAGATAACAATTATTTTAAAATCGAATTCGATTCATCCGAACACGATAAGATTGGGAAAAGCGTGTATCTTACCAATCAATATATATTTATCGTAAAAGACTAATCCCTTTGTATATATCGCCATCTCTAGCTAAAAACATTAATTATTAGACACGATGGCAACAAGTATAGATATAAACGAAATTAAACTTGCTAACGTGAAGTTATACTGAATTTCTATATACAATATGCAAAGACTCTGATTTTTATGTGGTGGACTTCATGAGAGAAGATAAAATTTGGTTAGACAACCGGCGCGGGATAATACTAAAGGATTTTAACCTCACCTCTGTTCTTAATACCCGAATGGGAGTCGAAGCTGGAATTATTGTTGCTGTGATTCATCGCCAGGAAAATCAAGAAGATCTCTTAGGCAGACATATCTTCTTTGTAAACTCTTACACGATGAATTGTAACAATCCCAAAGTATTACGTTAAACAATAAAAAACCATTATCATCTATTTTGACATGTGTGAATTAATTAACACGCTCTCCTTATCGCGCTCACGGGTATCTTAAAATATATACTAAAATGTGTGAAAAGTGTAAAATAAAGTATCAAAAAGCATAAAAATATGTTTAAAAATGCTTAAATATCTAGAAATAGACGTATTTAAACACGGGAAATATATATTTCACAGGGACTAATCCCTTCAAAATGGCCGCTAATCCCTACAAGTAAATAAGGTTAGAACTCATTAAAAAATCGTACTACCAAAGTACACAAACAAAATGGCCGCTAATCCCCACAAGTAAATTCATTGTCCTTAACCATATTATATATCAAACTGTTTTGACATAAGGGGAGGAATCAGAACAAAACGCTTCGCGTCCTTAAGCTTCATTGTTCCGACCCTATTATTAATCATACTGTTTTGACATAAGGGGTGTGAATTATATATATGGCGTCCTTAAGCGTTTAACAACCCGTATTGTTCCCACCTATAATAATTCACTTGTTTTGACATGAGGGGGTTAATGAACAAGCTCTGATTGGTTAGATACGGGGGAGGTTTGATTATAGAAACTCTGATTGGTTAAAAACGCAAACCATTGTAATAGACCGAGAGCGTCATTATAAAAATAAGCACGAAGGACCGAAACGAATTCAAAGCACGAAGTAGCAGACGAACAAAGAAAGAAAAGAAATAATAGAAGACAACTAAGATAAACATGGCCGAAAGCTCCACCAACGTCGTCAAGACAGAAGAGAAGAAAGAAGAGAAGAAAGAAGAAAATGTAAGATAGCGCTAAAATGTTTTTTACTATACAAGCGACATGTATTTATTATGTTTTTATATTTCTCTTAGAAAGAAACCATCCCCATAGAAGATGTTAGAGAAACCATCCCTCCACCCCCCATAGAAGATGTGAGAGAAACCGTACCGGGAGTACTCCTGGTACGCGACTTGGATGGAGAAAGTGAATGGGCATTCCGTGTCCAAACGGATACGGAATACGATTTCGATGAATACGAACCGCCAGTACGCGAAGAAGAAGACGATGACCCTCGCGTGTGGGGGTATGTCGATACGCGGGGTGAGTCGTTTATCTACTACGAGCGTACAGATACTATGGTGAAAATGAAATAATTATTTATATTTTGTAGGGGTGCAACATTTGGTGAAACAATAAACATTTAATTTTAATTTGTAGGGATAGTATACAGAGGTGTATTATACCAGTGCAGAAAACCCTTCAAAGACATCACAAATTTATTCATATAAAAAAATTTATTGTTTCCTTGTAAAAATATATATTCATCCAAACTTCTCCATCGTGTGTGTGTTTTTACTATAGCTAACTCTTTCATCATATGCTAACGAACAACCCTTGCGTAAAATAAGCAATTCATTGAACAAGGGATGACCAGATTGTCGCTATGGACCTGAGCCAATCTCATTCGAATCGCAAATTCGACTACGGGTTGATCGCGCACCGATGCAGTTTTAATAAAAAAACAGAACATCGGAAGATGTCAGAGTCTTGTACCGAAGCACAACTTACAAGCGAGCAAAACACAACACAACTGATAAAATATGAAATAACATCTGCTTATATACTAAACAAATCTCTTAAAATTTATTTGGTGTTTTTCTCCAAATTTAATAAAACACTTTTACAGTAACTTTTTCCTCTAATATTTTTATTGGATATTTCATCTAAAATTATTTTGAGGTTTTTTCAAAAACTCTATCTCTCTCAAAAACTTTTTTGGAAGAAACATCCAAATAATTTTTATGAGATATATCCTCTTAAAATATTTTGAGATCCTTTTTAAATATACAGTAACTAGAGAATATCAGTCATTCGGCCATAAGATGGCGTCGAGGTAAGAGCTCCATGGCGGAAATTTCTATGATTAATTCAAAATGCTTATTTTTATTTCAATAAACATGACTACTCTTTCAAATAAAAATAAGGACAGTTCAAAACTGTTTATTTTTATTTTCAAACATCAAGTCTTCAAATAAAAATATGGCGTTTTGGGATGGCACGTAAGTATTACATCACATCGGGTGAGGTATGATGGTTATGTATAATATAATTTTTTGTATTTTTTTTCAAAAACGTGGTGTGTGTCAGTATATATATCACTGTGTGAATGATGTTTTGTCTAAGTGCTGGCACGGATGCTATATGGAGTGGTGAAAGCTGTGATGGGTCAGGAACAGGAAGTTTAGTCGTAGAATTTCGTGTTCCGATTAATTGATGATCAGTGGGGAAAGTTTACCCAGAAACGTTTCTCGGTGAACTATTCCATACTGATCTTCAGTTGGTCAGAACACTAAATTCTACAACTAAACATCCTGTTCCGGTTCATCACAGCTTTCATCCTCCATATAGCAAATGACGTCAGTACTTGCTTAACACTATTCACCTTGAATGACCTTCAATCTCTCTGGTCGTTCAGGGACGACTATAAAACTGGTCGTACAACAACACGACCCAAGTGATATATATACTCTTGACCGCGACCACTTTTTGACTAATTTTAATACAAAAAACCTCTTGTATACGACCAGGTGCATATCCCCCCTGATTTGATCACTGGTCGTTCTATACAGGGTGACCACACCTTAAAATGTTTCAACCCCCCTGGAAATTTGGGATTGTGCTGTGCTCTGATTGGTCCATTCAAATCATTCTTGATTCTGATTGGCTTAGAGCTCGGTTCCAATCCCTAACACATTGATATATATATATATATATATATATTACTATTATGTCTATATACAAAATAAAGTCGATGCAAAGTAGGGATAATTTCATATTTATATTGTCAATCATCTGATGACTGCAATAAATGTTGCCATCAAATAATCCTGTTTCACTTGATATTTTACCTGTAAGCTTAAATGGGGCTCAAAAATGTTCTGGGTTATCAGTAAGTCTGTATCGATTGTTCATATTAATAATATAATATGCGAATGCTACCCATACCAAGATCAATGAGTTTGTTACAGTATTGTTTGCTGGTTTACTAATGTAATGATAGTTCAGCCATGTACTTTTCATTGTCACTACTATTACTTGGTCTGCAAAGCAAGATATACAACTTTCAAACTGATTTTTGGCTTTCATGATTACTGTAGCTGTACATGGAGGCATTGCTGGCATAGTAATTAGTCCTGATGCTAGCCCACTTGCCTGACTGACTCACAAGCACCAGTGGCGTAGCTAGGGTTTCAGGGGCCCCGGTTCAAGAGTGAGGGCTTTTGTAGTCGCGTGTCCAGAAATTTGGGACAGTCAGCGGAATAATCCGTTGGCTCAGATTTTGCTTGCTTGGGACATTCGGGGGCCCTAGTTCAATGAACCGCCTATTGCTACGCTCCTGACAAGCACACAATTTGCCAACTGTTACTTGGTCTGTACAGCCAGATACATACTTTTTGGGCTAAATTCTAGAATACCCATCCACTTTAGCTATTTGCATCTGTTGACAGTTAGTAAAAGGGTCAAATTATAAATTGCTTCGTTCTATTTTAAAACCTTATTTAATTTGATAACTATCAACAAATACACACAATATAAACTTTCGACATTATATTTAAAGAGATTTTAGAGCAACCTGGTTTCTATTTCTGCCTTTAAATGCGGTTTCAAAAGTGGCAGGGTATTCTAGAATTGCTCCACTTTTTGAACTGATTTTTGGCCTTGACTACATGGAGGCAAGTTGGCTCACTAAGCAAGACAGTAATCTATCTTGATATTACGTGAAGGGAGCTGGCCCACTGGACTAGTCATGAGTATGCCATTATAAAGCCGCTAATAAATCAAATAATAAATGTGCAAATAATAAATTACACTTCTTTAAGCTGTTTAGCTTATGACACTGCTATGCCTTATACACTGAGAAAAAGATTAACTGATTTAATGCTTGCTCAAACTGAACCTGTTTGCCGGACTGGCCAGATGAATTGTTATTACATGAGCAAATTGGCCAGTTTGCTTGCCAGGCTGACCCGGTTGGCTAGAACTGCATGAATTAGGTCAGCAAACAGGATGGCTCGTTTGGCGGGCCAGACTTCTCAGTAAGCCAGCTCTGACACTGAGCCAACTCACCTCCATGTAATCAAAGCTGTTGGCAAACACTCTGATGGCTTTGTTACAGGTGTGCACACTGACAGAACTGTAGTTCATTACCTACAACTAACAACTATAGATTTGTGTATATTGCATTTGCCTACAATGTCTTTCAACACGCCAGTAGCCCGAGTTAATGCCTAGCGGGCGTCTTGTTAGTCGTAATGCCTAGTTTGCCTCTTGGTGCTTTGTCGTTCGAAAATTTCATCTTCGTGCCATTTCCCCCCACTAAAGTTCACAGGAAGTGATGTCAACGCAGGGACACGCGATATTTTGCGGAGTGATTCAGCAATGAAATACAGCGAAAGCTTGGCTTTGAACTTTAAACAGCCTGTTCAGACAAAATTCACTCAATTCCGAAACATTCACTGTTGAATAACGCCGCAAAATATTGCGTGTCCTTGTGTTGACGTCACTTCCCGTCACTTCCTGTGAACTTTAGCAAGAGGAAAAGGCATGAAGACACAGAATAAGATGAAGATGCAATTTTCGAACGACAAGATATATTACATTTCTTTTTGGTAGAACCCAAAGATTACGAATATGTAAAATCCCCACAGGCTGGATAGGCACTTTAGGCTCAGCTTATAAGCAAGCAACTGATTACTTTTACAAATCTTTTTAGTTTGCGTATTAATAATTTCTAAAACTATGCTTCTTGTTATGCGCCTTGTATGGACGAGTAGTGAGTTTTCCAGCGTCTATTTTGTGGCCGTATTACTCTTATTTCGCAATATCCCATAAACGACTTTTACGAACGATGTCGATAGGTTAATGAACGTCGATGTTAATACGGTATATTTCTCAAAGAAATTGGTCATACGTGAAAACGTAGGCTAGCACAAAATGTCCCATCTTACCTGAACTTGTAACACTCTCGCTATCCGATTCTTCCAAGACACTGGGGGTATGCTGTCTTAGCAACTCACGTTGTCTCTTCTTTTTGTGTCTCTCTAACGTTGATCTTGAAACTAGTTGATCACAATGGCCACACAAGTGAAGATCCATATTATTGTGGTAGTATTTTCCCAAATTCTGGCCAAACCAACCTTATAGTTAAGTTATATACGCAAATAGATGCAACCACACAGATCGAAGTCAGAGATCAAAGTAAGGTGTATTTTGCTCACATTTCACAAGGAATAAGATTGACAGGAAATTGTGGTTTGTTGCTAGGTTATGAATACACAAAGATCAACAAATAGTTTAAACGTCCCAGTATTGTTGACTCAGTTCTCGATACGTACAGTATACTTTCTTTATTTATAAGAATTGGCAAGTTAAAATTACTTCTATAAAACAATTTGACTCAAAGCAGAAGAAAACTAAGTCAACAAAGGCATTCTCTCTGTGTGCGGCATCAATTAATTAACAATGGGATATCTCGATCTTCGCAAGGTAGCAGCTGTCTACCTTGTGACTAATAGTAATATTAAACCCCTTAAATGTATTAAAGGATGCTGAACTTTAATAGTAATTAAAGGTAAAACTAAAGGCATAGTACAGGTTTTCTCTAACTTTACTGAGATTTAAGTGTACTGAATTACACTTAAAGTTCCACGTCAACTTTAATGTCACTTTATGATACATATTAAAGTTCCTTAAAGTCCCTGGTTCTTATATCTTAATTTAAATGTAACTTAAAACGACATTTTAACGTTTAATGGCTTTAAGGTAAACTTATGCAGTCCAAATTAATTTTTTTGGGGGGGAGAAACGTATTTTTGCCCAAAAAGAGCCGAAAATTAGCAATAGTACGGCAAATATATTATTATTAAATGAACAGGAAATATTCTCAAGGATTAAAGATGAAACTGAGGAAAATTGTATGTGTATATTTTTGAAGAAATTAAACAAACACAGTTCATACTCCCTAATTCAAGACAGGACAGCAACACGAAGATAAAATTGATCGTATGAATGACTACTTTAGTTTCAACGAACTTTCAGATACGATGAGCTTTCTGGCTTTTGAGACGTCAAATTAATATTCACGCCATTTCGCCCTCAATGACTTCATTTTGTGTGTGTGTTCAATGTATAAATAATAATAATAACGATTTATTACGGCATTCCAACTAGTGGCTCTTCATCTGCAAAAATTACATATGTTAACAATCAAGTATAAGTAATACAAATTGACTATAATTTAAATATATACGATATGTTTACAGATAAAAGATAAAATTTTGAGATTATATACTATCAAAATTACAGAGAAGAATAATATATATATATATATATTATGTATTATGTTGGATTATGTCTTTCTTTCGCTGAACTAATTAAATGAGTTTTTAAAAGTCTGGAAAACTGTGCGTGATTTATACAGTTCCTAATGTCTTTTGAAAGACGATTAAAAGTTTTGGCACAAGCATATTGAAAAGAGCCATCTATTTTTGGTACTACCAGTTGAATTCCATCAGATGATGATCTAAGTGTTCTTGATGGAATATAACGTTCCAATGGAAGATAAGATGGCCATTTCGAGCTATGCAGGGCTTTGTGGGCTAATTTCAGCAAATGGTATTCACGACGTTCTGTTAAGGGTAGCCAGCCAAGTTTTAGTAAATCAATCTCTTTGGGATAGTGATTAGTCACAAAAGCTGCAGCAGATAATTGCACCCGGGATAAACGTTTAATTAAATATGCTGGAATAGGCTCCACAACACAGCTATTGTAGTCCAGTCTCGAAAGAACGAGGCATTCAGCAAGTTGCTTTTTCACATGTTAAGAATAGGCAGGTTATGTAACATGGCTTGTCCGTACTTCGCAAAAAAATTATTGCAAATTCCAAAACTATTTATCATAAAAATAGTTCAACATATGAATTTTGCTAAAACATTTCATGGCGATAATGCTCAAAAGAATTGCGCGAAATTGCCTGCCAAATGTGTGCGCATTTTATACCAAAAAATCATTTGAAGAGCAATCCCGCCACTCTTCCCTCCTTTTCGTAGTACGCCAATTTGATATGAACTTACAAAAGCGGAAAGAAGACGAGGTGCCTTACAAGTTTGTCAGCTTTATGCTAAACGTATCAGGAATTTAAATAAACTAAATACAATATATGTAAATTAATCGATGCATGCGAGATTAATTACAAGGGTACGAGGTTAACAGATATAACATTGTCAAGGGCGTTTATATGACAAATTTTCCATGATAGGGATTGAGGAAGTTACTGACGAGATTCCAAATAATGAAGAGCCTGTTAATAAACGGAGGAAAGTGATTAGGTAAATGATTCGTTTCGCTTCTTAATGACTTTTATACTTTGCCAAAGTAAATGTTTAGTCCGAACAACTTGGGACAATTAACTGATCATGAAACAAATGTTTTATATTTTTTCATTAAATCTTTGGTTTATTGTTTTTCTTAAGAGATGAAATGAACAACGAATTGAAAAGTAAGAAGCATTGTAAGCATAATTTACAATTCTACACAATAATAATAAGTAGAGGTAATCATATGATATCGAGTGTAATTAAGGATTTACACTACGAGTGATATTTTCAAATCCTTAATTGCACGAGCAAAATCATGATGCATGACAAAATCTGAAGGTTTGTTATAAAAAAAGTAGAGTGCTGCGTAGACAATGTTTTGGATTATAGCAACGTGAAAAGGTGGTAAACTGCCAAGATTTTTAGTGACGAAATACTGACGTTTCGAGCGGAGCTCTTCATCAGAGTAAGAGATGAAATAAAATAAATAGGGCTTATGTATATGCCAAAAGGGTGTGAGTAGTATAGAGAGTGGGGCTACGAAGCCAATTTTTACACATTCAATGTTGAACGCGAATATAATCGCCAAAACATCGCCAAATTTCACCAAATCCCAAACCCCCAAAAGTTCGATGTCATTTCGGTAATTCTAAATTTACAATGTACATCAAATAAGACCACAAACTCGATTTATATGCTAATAATGTGACATTTCAATATTTTTGCATGTTTTTTAAAAAATAGAATGTGTCGTTTCACATTTTTCGCATATTTAAAAAAGAAAGTGTCGTTTCAACATTTTCACATTTCAACATTTTCACATTTTTTTCAACAAACTACTGCTGTCTCAACTCACGCGCGAAAAAAAACCACTAGATTTTCAAGTCTAGTGGTGATGTTTATCCAAATGGATAGCAAAATGGTGCTCTTTTGATTGGCTAACAACATTGACTAACAAATAGCCAACTACTCTACGAATTAGTCTGTTTGTTCACTACTCTCAGTGTTCACCACCTCGCTACTAAAATGATGATCGTACACGTGTTTCGATGTTATAATTCCTCCCGACAACAAGCCCAAGAAAGGTACGTACGGTGTCACAATCGCGACAATACTCTCGACGTCTTTCTTTAGTAACGGGTCTTTTTGTAACTCGTCGTTTAGTTCGTCAGGGTTCTCAATGGCGTTCAACCCATCTAGTAAGCTGGCGAATTTGCTGATTAGCAAGTCGGTGAGAAAAGCGTTTGCGATCTCCATTCTCTTCAACTCGTGTTGGCGCCATATCTTATCAATAACTTTTGCGGACGCTTTTTTAATGTACGCTTCAGACTGACTTACCACACCGTCACCGGACAGTCTAATTAGTTCGGATCTCCTAACGTCAATGTTGTCTTCCACAGTTGAGGTGTCGTCAGTCTCCTCAACTAATTCCTCAATCGTAGGATTTTCCTCACTTTTGCGTTTTACCATCACGCTATTACTTATACCCATATTTTATTGCGGAATAACAACTTCGTGACTGTATGGATAGCGCAATGAGATTTCAAGTCTAGCGTACTTGTTATTTTTTAGTGCGGTCACAATCGCCGACGATTTTTCTTTGCTAACGTTTCCAAGGTAGTCGTCGATAACGACCTTCATATCACTCCTACTCGGGCAGTAGAAGCAAACGAGCTTACTAATATTTTCTCTGTACGGTTTTGCGATCGATGTCAGTTGTTGTGTGATGACAATAACGCTCAACATAAAATGTCGCGCGCTAAAAGCCAAGTTGACCAATTGGCTAGTCCTATTCTTGACGTCCTGCCCACTCGCACAGTCGTCCAACACAATCAGGGTGTTAGTGCCTTTAAAAATGCTAGTCACACACTTGAGAACAGCGTCGACACTATCCTGCGTGCAGTCTATCGCCAACACATCAGGGTCGCGCACATATTTCCAATCTTGATACGCTTTGTTCCACTCGAAAGTAGGACAAATCAACACAATGTAGTCAAATTTACTAAAGTACTCAGATTCCAATGTTTCCAGCAAATAATACGTCTTACCACAAGCTGTCATACCAACAATTAACATATTAAACGGAGTCTCCATTAACTCACGTTTGATTTAATACTGAATTGACTGCAACCCATTGTTCATGAAGTTGACCAACCCATCACTCATCACAAACACCCTACACATAACATTTGTAGTCGTTGCTTTCTTAGTGATTTCAAGAAGCACGCCTGATTGTGTGTTTACGATTTTCTTGCCAGTGGCGACGTTGTAATTATCTTGAACGCTCCTCAAGTCAATGACCAACGCAAAACCATCTTTGTAGAATTTCTGTATGGTCATAAACTGAGCGTGTTCTTCACCCAACCCAAACAATCGTTTCGCTTCCGCATAGAACTTCGACTTTGGGATGCCTTGTGAGTACACGCTATTTGGCACACCTTCGATTGTGACTCTAACACTCTCAATATTTGGATAAAGAAACTCCTCACTGTCTGTTCGCGCCTTATTCGTGAATAGCAACACAATTGCCTTCATGCTTTTTCTTGGTAGATTAATGTTTTCATTCACAATGGTCGTGCCTTTGTCCCATTCGGTGGTTTTCATCAACGTAACGTGCTCATATGACAAACTACGACCACTTGCGTAACCCGACGTTATCTCATCAGCGAGCTCCTGGTTATCAATCGTTTCGTACTCAAGTTCGAGGTTCTCCAGAGTGTATCCACCTACACTTTCATTAGATTGCGCCACCATGATGTCTGTAGCCTTCGGGAGTGTGATGACGTACTGCAAGTTGTTGTTCATGCTAAAAGGAGCGTACAACCCATGGTCATTCATGATTTTACCAAGCTTAATCCGCAGTTTCGTTCCAATCACACCAAACATTAACGCGTCACTAACTTTAGCAACGTTCCCACTTGTCGCGCCACTGTCGTCCTTAGAAATTAGCTTTCTCAAGTTCTCACCACCAATACCATAGTCAATCATTTGGTCTCGCGCAGTAACACTCTCCCAAAGGTCGCGATAAACACCAGTGTAGTTTTCCCCATTGTTGTCGTACACAGTCTCCCCAGCTAGTCTCACGACAAGTTTCTCACAAAGTGACTTACTCACGTTATTCAAGAACCAACTTTTGTCATTTGCATTCTTAAAGTCAAACACTAAACCCAACGACCCAGGTACCAAACAGCTGCTAACCTTAAGCTTTGGTATATCAATGTAAAGTTCCTCACCAGGACTGACCTTATTAGGGTTCAACGTGATCACATGCTGTGTTCTCACCCCTTTTATGACACCCATGGTCGCTCGTCTAAAACCGGGGCTCAACTCTGCTGACGTGACGTTCATATACTTTACATATGTTTTATCGCTACCGTTTTAGTTTGTAATAATCATACACAAACCACGCGAGTACCACCGCGAGTACCCACAGATTTTGAGCCAACCACGCTAGACCCTTCGCACCCAACGTCAACGCATTGTAAACTAAGTTAGCCAACCCAACAGCCCATGGACCCATCTTCATTATCGCGTTCTTAACAGCCTGTGCGAACGACCTCGTAGCAATAGCGCCTTTCATAACAGCGGACCTCCCAGCGATAATAATAGTTGTTATAATTCCAGCCACTGAAATCGCCACAGCGCTCAACCCAACCATATTTTCTCTAGCCCACTTCTTGAATCTCTGCAATCTGTCAATGTCTACTTCTTGCTGCTCTCTAACTTCTTCAAGCTCGCGCTGCGCCAAGGTTTTGTCTCTAGCTTGCTCGAGTCCTACCACTCTTTCATACGCATCAGAGTAGTTCTCCTCTTCGCTACTCGTGAGATCACTTTGGTTAGCTTTTTTATAAAGCTCCGCCAATACCTTCTTCGCTCCATCTATCATATCTTTAATATGGTTCGCTTCTATTTGCAACGCACCACCATCACCTACTCTTGACTCACTCAACACATCACCACTTGGATTAAGCACACCATTCAGCTCGCGGTTCTCGTCTGGTGTTAATCCAGGTATGTCGACGTGTTCCGTGTGTGTGGTGTCCAACAACGGCATACTCCTCACAGTTTCCCCACGGTCTTTAAAGTTGGCTAGGATTTTATGTATAAGGGTTTTAAATTGGTTAACTGAGCGTTGCGCGATACTAGCGTCGTTGTACTGCAGAGCGCCACCTTCTCCACGTTTGAGAACTATTTGCTTTTTACCAAGATCGTTACTATTGAGCCTAGGTCTGAATGACACATTGTTACTCTTGTTTGTTGACGTTCTGTGTAGCAGCGTTAACACGTCGGGGTCATGATTGTCGAATTTGAATTGCGCCCCAGTTTCGTTACTAATGAACTTTTCTAAGCTTATCAAAATTTGGTTCTCAGGATTCGATGGCAAATCGTCGACACCAAACGTTGGGACCTCTGTGTTGATGTCCCTTATTGTCACCGTTTTACCATCGTCAGCGTCGATAAATGACGTCTCTTTTTGCCCACCTCGCCTTCTAGCTAGCTCACTTCTTATCTTTTTTACGTCGTCGCGATAGTTGTCATAATTAACACGAACGTCTCTCGGCATCTCTCCCACACCGTACTCAATGCCTACGTCTTTGAGTCGCTTTTCAGTCTTGGTGAGCTCCCCTTCTAGTTGCTCATCACTCATGTCTTTGTACTCATCGAAGTTCTCCATCTCGAAGTCATCAAAACCTTCCCCACCTTCAGCCATATTACATTAGCTCACGTTTCGAATATCACTTTCTGGTATCCATGAATTATGTTTGCTTTCATAACCTAACCATTTGACCAGCGCCATCTTCTTCCCTCTGACTTTCTTTCTTTTCAACACCTTCTCAACTCTGTACACATCGTCACCAGGTTTCTTATTAACCAGCGATAATTCCTGTTCATAAAATTTACCAATAATCTGTTCACCACTTATGTCCTCAATTTCGTACACATTTGGATCACCACGAATAACCTTTACCACTTTAAACAGCTCTTCAGTGAAGTTGGCTTCATAGCCCTTTGTGAACACACTCTTGTATTTACTAATTCTCACTGATTGACCAACTCTAAACTTTGGCAATGGGTTGTCTGCAAATTGATGACCAAACAAAGTGGTCCACACTTCATTTTCATTTGACTTATTGACATCCTTTGGCTTCATCATGATGCTTCGGTTCACACTGCTATTGTAATTGCTCACAAACTGGTCAAGAACGTCAATCCATTTGTACGTCCCGCGGGTATAAAAGTACTTCCACATAATGCTCTTGAGGCTTCTATTAAAACGCTCGACAACAGCGGCCTTTTTATCACTCTTTGTGCTGAAATATTCAACACCATGTTCTTTCAACAAACTTTTCACCCCAACATTGTAGAACTCAAGTCCATCGTCAAATTGCGCTAACTTAGGCATGGTTCCAAACCGATCTTTAAAGTCAACCAACAATTTTCCAACAGCCTTAGTCATGTTCTTAGTGTCTTTTCTGTAAACTGCAATGCCAAAAGCATATCTACTCAATATTTCAATGCCTGTCAATATCCAATAATAACCACCATTCTGTTTTGAGTACTTGCTCATGTCCACTAAATCCATTTGAAGCTCTTCACCAAGAAATCCAACAAAAGTCGCGCGGAACTTATGTCTTCTCACAATGGGTTTGTACCTAGTGTAAGTGTCCTGCGCTGTCAACCATTCTTTCACTGTTTTTCTAGTTACTTTCAATCCGTCTCCCAACGCACTTTGATACAATTTCTCTACACCACTGAACCCCGTCTTAGGATTGTAATAAATGTCTCTCAACCCCTGCTCTGTTTCCACACCAAGCTCCATATAATTCACACAATATACAGTTCCAATAGCACCGCGCCAATTTTGAGACTATCGTTATTTGGTTTGACGCGAAATGTCATACTTGAGTAAACACCTTTTTTAATACCCACCTTGGACTCAATGTCTACATGACGTTGTGCTGACCCCTTCAAAGACTGTTCAGTGGGTATTGGTAACGTTGTGATCACATCACTGCGCTTCCCATCAATACCCACGTTGCTCTCGGTTTCAACAACATCACACGAAACTTCTATGTACTTCAGACCTCTGTACATGTCGACCTCGTTTGGGCTAGTGTGCCACTGTGAGTCATTCTGAATCACCTCACCCTTCGCGAAACCAAGTAGAGGCCCAATGGTGTCTAACACAGCTGAACTGCTAACCTTGACTCTACATTTGCCTGTGGGCACCAGTTTCTCTATCTCGAGACTCACCTTAAGCTCGCTAGACTCGTGTTTTAAAACTTTGACCAGTGCGTCGAAGCTAAAGTACCCTTCACCCACTTTAATCTTCTTAAAAGAGCCAACCCTAGAGTCATCCAGCGTGAAGACCTGAATGCTGTCGTCATTTGTTGTGTTATGGTAGTCCCAAAACACAGTAGCTGTCTTGACCATAATGTATGGGTTATCGTGTATGACCATCATCGCGTTGTCAAAGGACACCACTTTCTCCACACCTTCAATGAATACCGTCAACTTTCGCATTATGTATAACATATGGTATGTTATATGCAGAAAGCCTTTCGTGAGTACTATGGAAAGTACTACAAACGTGCGATGGCTAACACATCGAAGGCTACACACGACGCAAAGGCAGACCTCATCAAAAAGTACCCCCACGCTACTTTAAGCAAATTTGAGTTCGATCCAAATATTTCGCAAGATGGTAAAATCATGAGTGTCGACGTGTATTTCAGAAACAATAACATCCTCAGCACAGACATAACCAGCACAACCTTCAAAAATGATAAAAACACGCAGAAGTGGCTACACAATAGTAAGTTCCCAATAATATGGCAAGGTGGTGGGACTATCCAACCACTACCAAAAGGTCATAAAAACCACTGGGGGCTTTGGGATGGCTATCCAACAGAAAACGTGTTGAATTATCCAGTGAATAACTTTAAAGTCTTTGTTAACCAAAATAGCTACTTCATGTCAAAGCTGCCAGTCTTGCGAGTCACCACGTCAAAGACAAAATCAGAGTGGGATGACAACGAATCTTACTACCGCGTTGTGTTCGCGACGTATTGTGCGAGTTTCTGTTGTGGGGTGTCGTTGCAACATTTATCAGTGTCACAAGAAGTTCACCCTGTGGTCACAAGTGTGATGAGATTTCATTTGTACTTCACCATTAGAAGACTTCTGAGAAGAATGGAGGGTGGTGAGACCATGAAATCAATAAGTAGAGAATTCAACGCCTCTGAATTGTATGGTAAGATTTCCAAGATTCCTAGAAAACACTACTACCAGAATAAAGTCCTGAGCGATGGCACAACAGGTGAGTCCAGAGTCTACACACTCAACGACACCCATAACGATTACAGACGATACATCGCGCGATTGTCAGACGGCTTTACCAACATTGGACTACAATATCTAAACCAGAGCATAGAATCCTTTGTGTACTCCACGCTTGGCGCACAAGCGAGAACACGTGTGTCAGTCGTTGGTGGTTCTGCAGGAAGTCTAGAGACCCAACAAGAATTCCGCAAGTTGTTTTCTGACAGTGTTATCAACTACGACATATCGACATGGATTCTCAACATGAATAAATCAATTAGAGACACCAACGTTGTCCAAAATCTCGCGTTGTCGCCAAGTACATGGTTAATGCCAAGTAACGTAGTGATACTCAAGAATAAAATCGCTGGGTACAACAACTTGTTAAAGATTGCCACAGAGTCCATGAAGTTTGGAGTGAACACTAACTTGAATGTAACAACACCAACGAACCCTGTGGCTAAAAAAGTTCACCAAGAAGATGTGGTGACTCACTTAGTAACAACACCAACGAGTCCTGTGAAGAAAAAAGTCCACCAAGAAGATGTGGTGACTCACTTAGTAACAACACCAACGAGTCCTGTGAAGAAAAAAGTCCACCAAGAAGATGTGGTGACTCACTTAGTAACAACACCAACGAGTCCTGTGAAGAAAAAAGTCCACCAAGAAAGTGTGACGGCGCCAACGAAGGTGGCTAAAAAAGTCTACCAAGAAAGTGCGGCACCACTTCCCATGAGAGAAGCACTCCCCACAAGTAAGTCAGACACGACAACGTTGGCGATAATCTTAGGGTTCTCAGCAGCCTCTGGTTATCTGCTAACCAAATACACCTTCAGGTAGTAATGAGTCTAAACTATGGGTATGAGTCTGACGACCCTCACGATAAAATACTAAAGAGAACGAAAAGGCATCTGAACGAAGATCCTAAATTAAGTGCGACTGGTGGAAGGATGTCTGGAATAATAGACATGCAAGGCTCAGCGATAAAAAACATAGCAGACCCAGTCGACGACTCAGACGCTATCAACAAAAGAACTCTAAACCAACTACTATCAGGTTTCCTCAAGAGTCAGTCCTACAACATTGTGCTTGACTTCAATGTTAGCACACACGCCTTGAAAAATGTGGAGTTTCACACCAATGGTTCAAACAAAGTGAAAGCCATTGGTAAGACAAGTAAATTAGTGCAAAACAACCTAGCTTATGGCCCCATTGTTGGCATCAGCGGTGTAAGTCAAAGTTTTCTATCCCCCGTGTTAACACCAATCCCACTTGAGTCAGGTCTCCATTTTAATTGCCCCAGTATGCAATGGTGTGATCTTTCCATTTTTGTTGTGGTGAGGCTACCCATGAGAACCGCTGGGTCAAATTGGGAGACAATTATATCGAACGACGATGGTCAGTGGGATAAGTTCATAGGGTACAAGACTGGTGTGACTAATGAACTCGCGTATGGTGGTAGCATCCCAGCGATGGAGAAAGTATGCACTATTCCGAGTATTATTGACATAAGTAAAATACATATGATATCAATACACTGGCAAATGTACAATTCACACGTCAGGGTCAATAACGTTAAGTCAACCGACTCAGACTTCGTAGCGAATATGGGAAAGATAGGCACACCCTATGGAACGATTTTTGGAATACATCGACCAAGAATACCACTCGCACCTTATGCATACCCATCGTTGATAGAATTCTACGGCGTGAAAATTGTGAGTGGTTACATGACGAACCGAGACATCATAATCATGGGTGGAGAAATGATGAAGGAATATGGTGTAAAGTAAATGGGAGCATGTTTTTCGAGACCCCATGAAATATATAAGATAAATAAGACGACTGATCACATGTTCAAAGCTGGTGGATCATTTGGTCGCGGTGACGTTACTCTCGAGCTCCACGCTGAGATTGGTATGAGGTCTAAAAAGACTTACGGCAAACCTATTATGTTACCAGAGTCAGACAAAGTAGGAGTGGTGGGAGACGTGACCTAAGTTATGTAATGGGTTGGCTTAGAAAACTGGCTCGTAACATTAGAAACTTTTTCAGACGACGTAGAAAACTGAGGACTAATAAAACGTATTTGCTGCATTGGTACACAACAAACCAGATCTATAAAAAACCTGACACCTATGTCGAGTAGTTTTTTGTAGGAGACTATAGTATAGTGATGACTTCCACGGTACCTCAATTATTCGATTTCGATGGTCACCAAATCACAACGGTTAATCACAACGGTGAAATATGGTTCAAAGCGAAAGAAGTCGCGAGCGCTCTAGGTTACGCTCGACCGAAAGATGCAGTAAACGACCACGTCGAACCTGATTGTAAAACGAAGATAGAGCAGGCCTCGTTTATCAACGAACTTGGAGTCTACTCATTGACGTTCTCGAGTAAATTGGAGCGCGCGAAACACTTCGGAAGGTGGGTGCACTCAGAAGTCTTACCAAGCGTTAAAAAAAGTTTAGCTGACGTTGGTCTCAAACACAATCAATTCGTAATGATCACTGAGTTCGACCTTCATACGAAAGTTGTTGGTTTTCTTAGGAAATATTATCCAGAAGCTATTTTGATAGCCGCTTGTGGTGAAAATCAAGACACTTCGAGTAAAAGAATAAATTCGTGGAAAAAAGGTTATCAACGTGGAACACCTGACTTAGTTATTGCTAATGCAAACCGACAGCACAGCGGACTCGTGATTGAGTTCAAGAACCCAGGTGGCACAGGCAAGACATCCAAAGAGCAGGAGTCTCTGCTACTCAGATACAAAACCGCTGGGTACCTAACACTCTTGTGCGACTCGTACGACGACGCTATTACCGCGGTGATAAAATATTTCCTCGACGTTGGGTTTCAGTGCTCCCAGTGTTTTCGTAAATTTAAAAATAAATCAGCGTTGAGTAACCATGAGAGACATCACTGTGTGACGCGCGACTAATTTTACGTGTGTGAAAAATGTTTCTACTGTACATTGGACGCTTCATGTGACCAATGTCTAAATTTAAAAAAGTGGGGTATTCGAGAACACCCTTAATTTTGTGTGGAAGGATGATGACGTCTGCACACTGCACGATATTGCTCAGCACCACCAACGAATGATGGTCCTGGGTTGTATCTCCAATTGAACGGTGCATCAACAGTTGTTCCGTAAGTGTCGCGACAAACGGCGCAATACGCTTTTAGAAATGTGATGTCGTCTGCCATTGGAAAGAGTGTGTCGAGTTCACCAAGTCTTTTTAAATGCTCTGTTGTTACGAGACCACAAATAATGACGTGAATGCCAGCTTTAACATATTCACGGGTAACTGACAGATCAGAGTACCAATGGCCTTCATCAATTCCGATGACGTCGTAATCAGCTATCTCGGAAGAACTTGGAAGGTTGGTGATTAACTTCGCAGGTAGACTGTCTGACCCGACGACAATGGTCTGACGATGTGTGGAGAACGCGTGGTCAGTTCGCCTAGTGTCGCCTGTGTTGTTCATGTAAAGGACTTTGAGCCCTGATTTACTCAACGTGACTAACCTGCGGAGAGTCTCTGTCGTTTTTCCTGCGAACATGGGACCAATCACGATTTCTAGTTTACCGACTTTTCTCATGGTTACTATACCCTCGGAGAAATATTTTTTATTGTGGTGGAAACCGTCGTTCCATGTTGAATATCCGCTGGAGCTCTAAGTTTTTAAGATGGGACCTCGAGCTCTCGTGTCTCAAGCGATGCAGTGGGTCGTTGGTGACCACACCGCATGGGTGACAGGTGTACACGTTTTCGTCTCTCGCAAAGTGTCTGTGGGCGGGCGAGAGTACGTGGTCCCTGATATCGTCCGCACCCAGTATCTCATTACACCCCACCTTGCAAACGTGAACGTCGCGGTTTGCGGCGAGCTCTAGCCACGCTTTGGCTTTGGTTGGGCATGGTTTCCACATAAGGGTCGCTAAGAACACTTG
The DNA here is from genome assembly GCA_035772405.1 of Chrysogorgia sp. JL179-B06. Taxonomy (NCBI): domain Eukaryota; kingdom Metazoa; phylum Cnidaria; class Anthozoa; order Scleralcyonacea; family Chrysogorgiidae; genus Chrysogorgia; species Chrysogorgia sp. JL179-B06. The sequence goes on along the minus strand of JAYKKM010000495.1, from coordinate 901,286 downwards.
GAGGAAGTTACCGAGTAACGTACCGTTGGACCCACTAGGGTTGTTCAAGTAGACATCACTCGCTAACATAAGGTACTTGAATGATGAGTAACACCACACAGGGATTATGCTAGCTAATCTATCAGCAGTCTCCTTGGCTCCGTCTTCTTGAAGATCGATCCAAGTGTCGTGAAGATGCCTCGCACAGTCGACCTGGGGGATAGGCTGTTTTATTGACACCTCTTCACGTCTGAGGTCGAGCAGATTGTATATTGAAAAGTACTCGTTTAAGACGTTGGGTCCATTGTCGACTCGTGGGGTAGACACACTGACAAAGGCCGTTCTCAGCAAGCGGTCAATAACTTCTTCGCTAATTTCTCGGGCTTGAGTCATTATGTTATACTCTCAGAAAAAAATCCTAATTTTTTAGTGCGTTTGGTCTGGAACTGTGAGATACCTGTGAGGTTATCTGTGAGACACCTGTGAGGTCATCTGTGAGTAAGATAACACGTGATAATGTATTAGATGGTTGAGGACTCACAGACGGCTGTTGAAGCTAAGATCACAGCTGACGTGAAAAGTGTTAAGGTGAAGGACCCAAAGCGTGTCGCTGCTGGTAAAAAGTTGGCTGAGATATCGAAAGCTGCGAAAGAAAAGAAAATGCGCGAAATGATAGTCAACGAAGAACAGGGTGGTGAGTGGAGTTATGGTTACATTGTTGGAACACTTGGTGTTATCATTGCTGGTGCTTCGCTATGGTACACAATTAGCAGTGAAAAAGAGACACAATTAGAACCTGTGAGTACTGTGGTTAGTGTGTCAGAAAATCGTAGAACTTGTCGTCCAGCGTTAGACACATTTGATTCTTAAACAAAACACACGACAATGTATATATGGCTGCGATCGATCGAAAAGAACTTATGAACGAATTGTACGATGCGCTACTTGTCACGACTGGTGCTGTGGCAGTGAGTATGATTTCTAAAAAGGCTTTGGGAGAACCATTGGGAACACCAGAGACAGTTAAAGGTACAGTGAAACTTGCTGCAGCTGTTGGTGCAGGGACGCTGTTAGTAAAATGGATGCAATCGAAAAAGTGGATACCGACAGACCCATTCAAATCAACGTAAGTTAATGGTGAGTGTCGTGGCTGGAGGGATTTTTAATGCAGTGGCTTTTGCAGGCGCTGGCTTTATGTTTTCAAAGTTTAATCATTCAGGTTACGAAGCCGAGATGAAAAGACATAACCACGCGTTGGAGCAGTTAGCCAGCGCAAAAGAAGTGTGGTATGAGAATGAAGTCGCTAAAAAAGATAAGATTCAGCGTTTACGACAACGGCTCTCTGATGCTAACGCTGACATCAATGACACAAACCACGCGTTGGAAGAACTTAGAAGCGTAATGACTATTCAGCACAGCGGACGAGTGTTCACTAACTCCCCGAAGATTGCGGATTACTACCAACCGAGTGCGGAAATGAAGGAATACCAATTATTGTTTGTTAGCGCGCTAGGTTTGGGTAGTGGAATAGCGGTGTGGGTGTTAACTCGGTAAAAAATGTTGGAGTAGTATAAGAGTGATGGACAAACTTATGAGGCAGATGAGTTATGGTTTGACAATCGACGAGATTGCGAATGAAACACAAATTGAGTGTGGAGACACCTTCAGAATTTACCACTGCTCAGATTGTGACATTGTGAAAAATGTGACTGACTGTGGTGGGTACACGTGTCCGAAGTGTGGTGACACCGAGTGGGGTTACACTCAGAGTTACAGTGACATGAGACTCACACGACTAAAAAGCGTTCACAAACGGTCTTGGTGGATGGGGAGGAGACTACGGAACGTTGTGAAGCACGAGCACCTTGAGTTGATAAAAGAGGACTTCTTGAAAGTTGTCAATGCGTTGTACTCATGCAATTTGGTAAAGGGTAGAAATGTCAGCAGATATGGGTACTACATTATTAGGTTATGTCACAGAAGACGAGTTGAGACACTCAAGAAGGTGTCAGACCTCAAAGACGGGAAGGTGAAAGACTTATTTGACTACAATCTGTTTGGGGTGGTGTATCCAAAGTTGGGATGGTGCGAAAGTGGTGATAATTATTACGACGAGTGGCTTAGGAAAAAAAATATATGTGTAGTATATAGAAGCCATGGGTGACGTCACAGAGAACTCACTTGTTAGAAATGGTGCGGCCGTTGTAAATCCACTAACAGGTAGAGCAATCAACGTCCACGGGCGAGTCTACAATCAACTTGTTAGAGATGGTGTTTTTAGTGACACGACAAATGTCAATATTGTTAATCCGCTGACAAACAGACGAGTTAACGCTGGCAGTCGGACACACAACCGTCTTGTCAGAGACCAGGAGGCACAACCCACAGTTGAAGACCATAGCCCACGGCTGTTGGATCGAGCGCTGAGAGGGTTCACCAGGTCCTATGGAGTTGAGGTGGTTAATGACAGAGACATCAATCAGGTAAACGGCAGTAGAAGCGTTGTCATTAATCTTTTGAGACGCGAACTAGGTGAGACCAACGGAATGAAAGTGGTAGAGACAGTTAAGGTCACTTTTGAGAAGGCTTTAGAACTCGATAAGACCACATACAAAACTGCCTACTTTAACAGCGAAACGTTTGTCGTTATTAATGAACACAACATCGAGGGTGTCGCCAACCGTGGATCGGAACAAATCTTGACACGGATAGCTGGGTGGCTATCTGAGGGGTCTGGGTGGACTATCGACAAAATAGATGCACACTACGTTAATATCGCTATTTATAGACCTTTGAATGGGAGTAGCTACATTACGTTACCAAAGGAGTTGCGTAATAGTAAGAAGGGTTTGGTAAACGTGAATAACGATGATGACAACGAGTGTTTTAGATGGTGCCACCTCGCACATAAGTTTCCTGTTGAAGAACACTCTGATAGAACGTCAAAGTACGCTAGGCATGTCAGTGAGCTGAATTATGACGGAATTGACTTCCCAGTCACACTCAAAGACTACAACAAGATCGAAAAGGCGAACGATATTAGCATCAACGTTTTTGGGTATGAAGATAAGCAGCCATTCCCTGTGTACGTTTCTAAGGAGGTGTACCCTGACCATATGGACCTACTCTTGATAACTAATGACATAGGCAACAAGCACTATGTGTACATTCGCGATTTCAACAAGTTTATGTATCGTCAGACAAAGCACAAGGCTAGAAAACACTTTTGTAGATATTGCTTACAGTGTTTTAGTCGAGCGGGCGTGCTTAAAAGTCATGTTGAAGTATGTTTGGTCATCAACGGGAAGCAAGCTATTAAAATGCCGCAAAAAGGTGCGAAAGTGAAATACGAGAATTTTAGCAGACAATTAAATGTACCATTTGTGGTGTACGCAGACTTCGAGGCTATCACACAGAAGGTGCACACAACAAGGCTATCAAGTGAGTGTAGCTACACAAATGCCTACCAGAGGCACGTCGACTGTGGCTACGGGTATAAATTGGTTTGTTGCTACGACAACGAGTACAGTAAGCCAGTAAAAGTGTATCGCGGTGAAAATGCAGTTAACAAGTTCATTGGGGAGATGTTACAAATTGTTAAGTATTGTAAAGAGACATCTGAGAGTCACTTTAACAAAGAAATGGTGTTGACTGATGACGATAAGAAGAACTTTGACGAGGCTGAGAGTTGCCATATTTGCAGTGTTGAGTACACTGATGATGACGTTAGAGTGAGAGACCACTGTCACGTGTCAGGTAAGTACAGAGGGTCTGCGCATCGTGAGTGTAACGTGAACTTTAAGTTGACTGATAAAATACCTGTGATCTTTCATAACTTGCGCGGCTACGATAGCCATTTCATCATGCAGGAGATTGGTAAGTTTGGCCAAGACATAAATGTGATACCGAACAACATGGAGAAGTACATGGCGTTCATGCTTGGAAAAAACTTGGTGTTCTTGGACAGCTTTCAGTTCATGGGTAGCTCTTTGGACAACTTGGTGAAGAACCTACCAAGGGACGCTTTCAAATACACGTCAGAAGTGTTTCGTGAAACAGGGTTAGCACTTATGACAAGAAAGGGGGTCTACCCCTATGACTACATGGACTCCTTTGAGAAATTCGATGAATGCGAGTTACCCTCTAAAAAAGACTTTTACAGCGTTCTGAACGACGAGCATATTACGGAAGAAATGCATGAGCGCGCCATTGATGTGTGGGACTACTTCGACGTTGAAAATATGGGTGGGTATCACGACCTGTATTTGAAAAGTGATGTGCTCTTGCTTGCCGACGTTTTTGAGAACTTTAGAAAGACATGCCATCGCGAGTATAAATTAGACCCGTGTCACTATTTCACATCGCCTGGATTGGCTTGGGATGCTATGCTGAAGATGACTGGAGTGGAGCTTGAGTTATTGTCCGACATCGACATGTTCCAGTTCGTAGAACTAGGTATGCGTGGTGGTGTGAGCTACATATGTAACAGACATGGCGTGGCTAATAACAAGTACATGGAAGGGTATGACAAAGAGCAAGAGTCGAAGTATTTGATGTACCTTGACGCCAACAATTTGTATGGATGGGCAATGAGTCGAAGTCTACCCACGGGTGGTTTTAAATGGTTGACTAAGAAAGAAATAAAAAAGGTGAACTTGCACGACTATCACGACGGTAGTAAAAAGGGCTTACTGCTTGAAGTCGACTTAGAGTATCCAGCCTATTTGCACGACCTACACAACGATTACCCGCTGGCCCCCGAGAAGATGGAGATAACTGTCAACATGTTGTCAGAGTACTGCACGAAAATCAAAAATAAATTTAATGTGAGTGTTGGTGGTGTGAAGAAATTGGTGACTAATTTGATGGACAAAAAAAGTACGTGTGTCACTATAAAAATCTGCAGTTGTACACGGATCTTGGACTAAAAATCAAAAAGGTTCATAGGGTCCTACAGTTTGACCAGTCCAAGTGGTTGGGCAAGTACATCGACTTTAACACAGTCAAAAGAACCGCAGCTAAGAACACTTTTGAGAAGGACTTCTTCAAGTTAATGAATAATAGTGTGTTCGGAAAAACGATGGAAAACTTGAGGAAGCGTGTGGATGTGAGATTAGTGACCACCGAGAAAAAATTAGAAAAGCTTGTCTCAAAGCCTACGTTTGTGTCTTGCAAGATATTTAGCGAGAACTTAGTCGCCGTCCACAAAGTCAAAGAGACGCTGACATTGAATAGGCCTGCATATGTGGGTATGTGCATACTAGACTTGAGTAAAACGCTGATGTATGATTTTCACTATAATTACATTATGAAAAAGTACTCTAGCGACACCTGTAGATTACACTTCACTGACACTGACAGTCTGTTGTACTCAATCAAAACTGGCGACGTCTACTCTGACTTTATGATGGAGCGCGAAAAGTTTGACAATAGCGATTACCCCGCAGACAACCCATTCTTCTTTAGAGAGAATAAGAAAGTTATTGGGAAGATGAAGGATGAGTGCGCTGGAACGCCAATTGTCGAGTTCGTCGGGTTGCGCAGTAAAATGTACAGCTATTTAAAAGAGGGTGGAGGTGGCGGGAAAACCGCTAAAGGTATTAGAAAAAATATAATTAAAAAGGTAATCAGACACGAAGATTACAAAAGCGTGTTACTTGAGCAGAAACAGTTGCGACACACAATGAAGACCATTAGAAGTGTCAAACATCAGATTGGTAGCTACGAAATTAACAAAGTATCGCTGTCCTGCTTTGACGACAAACGACACCTTTTAGAGAATGGTATTGACTCCTACGCGTATGGCCACAAAAACATTGTAGTGAGAGACACCACTGAGAGTAGTGAGCAAACGGACTAATTCGTAGAGTAGTTGGCTATTTGTTAGTCAATGTTGTCAATCAAAAGAGCACCATTTTGCTATCCATTTGGATAAACATCATCACTAGACTTGAAAATCTAGTGGTTTTTTTCGCGCGTGAATTGAGACAGCAGTAGTTTGTTGAAAAAAAAAATGTGAAAATGTTGAAATGTGAAAATGTTGAAACGACACTTTTTTTTAAATATGCGAAAAATGTGAAACGACACATTCTATTTTTTAAAAAAACATGCAAAAATATTGAAATGTCACATTATTAGCATATAAATCGAGTTTGTGGTCTTATTTGATGTACATTGTAAATTTAGAATTACCGAAATGACATCGAACTTTTGGGGGTTTGGGATTTGGTGAAATTTGGCGATGTTTTGGCGATTATATTCGCGTTCAACATTGAATGTGTAAAAATTGGCTTCGTAGCCCCACTCTCTATACTACTGGTGTGACAAGTAGAAAGTAGCCAATCAAATGCACGGGAGATAAACAAACTCATAATTAATGAGACGCAAAAAGTTAAATCATTTGCTATTTTTTACAGTCGATCAGCAAACAGACTGAGAGGGAAGGAGAAATGACTGGTCCAATATTCAAGGAGATTAGGCGATAGTAAAGCGGTGTATGAGCTAATAAAATTCAAAGCAAACTTAAATGACAAAAAACTTGTATGAAATTGAATAAACGAAAAGCGTTTGTTTAGACCAAGAGGGTGTGTGGTGCCAAGTTTAAAAATGAGACGCTTCTCTTATCGTTACCACTTGAGATGGGAAGGATGGCACAGACTTTCATGTCTGTAACCAAATAGTTAGAGCTGTTGAAATGGCAGGCTACAGGTTTGTCAACATCATTGTTCCTCGCAGAATGAAGATGTTCAGCAAATCTGTCTGAAAGGCGTGGCCCAGTTTCACCGATGTATATTTTAGGGCATTTATCGCAAGATATGCAATAAATGATGTTGGTAGACGTGCTTGAAAAAGTTGGTTATCGGGATTTATGGTGAAGGAAAATTGCGAGGAATATCCTACACTCGAAATTTCCTAGACCCGGCAGACCAAAAGATTCACTGAACCACAACGCCTGTTATCCTTGTTGCAAAGTCTTAAGTTTTCGTTCTTGCTGGCGTTTTCCAACTTCGGAAATTGTTTTCCCCTTACAATTTTCTTTGGGGGGAAATTCTTTGGATGATATTGAACAAACTTTCATTTTCTTGTTTTAATTTTTTAATGTCGATAATTACGGTATTCAACGATGTAACTGTAACAAGTTCACTTTGTTCCACAGCAATATCCTTTACTTTCGTTAAAAGGTTTTGTTGACTTGTTCCAGTTTTTCCAACGAATTGAGCAAATTGCCTGTAAGCATTCCTCGATTTTAGAACAGTTCTCCTGGATCTTCGCAGTATACCGGTTGCCAATAAATACGTTAAAGTGCATATAACGTCAAAATGTTTTTCTTGATCAATTAATCCACCATACCGAGACGATCAATATATGAAGTATACCATAAATATTTCCAGTGATATCGTGCTTTAAAGACGCCAAAAATCGCAATTTTGAAAGTCATGGCCGGGAGAAAAGAGTCTGGGTCCGAAAAGACCTTAGGACGTCAAAGCGGCGCAACGCGCTGTGGATATTATGCGCTGTGTGATAAACATGCCGTCCAGGTGCGTTGTGGCCGGGTGTTCTAATACTCCAGATCAGCCGGCAGTGCAAGAGGTGTTGCACTTGCACTAGTTGCAGCCGCTGACTGATTCGGACGAAAAACCGTTGAAACTTCTTGCTCTACAGCGTTGTATCTCGTTGGCACTTGACGATGTGACCCATACGCTTCGACAGCTCTAGTTAAAGTATTTCTAAATTCTTGATTTGACAGTATGACTTGGACCACTTGGTCGGTTAACCACCATTTTGTTGTAATGTGTTCCTTTTTAACATTTCTTACATGAAGTATTTCCACCTGTTCGACAAAGTATACTGAAAATACTCGCACAAAGTATACTGAAAATGCACACATGCACACATGCACATGCAAAGTGTACTGAAAATATTCGCACAAAGTATATTGAAAATGCACACGCAAAGTGCACTGAAAATGCCATGTGTAAAGTATGCTGGAAATACTCGCACAAAGTATACTGAAATATGATCACCTTGCACATTTCAACACAAAACCTCAAGAATCAGGCTATGGTGTATGCACTTCATACTATGTTATGCATGCATATATTATTTCAACATATGTTACGCGTATTATATGAATTTTCCAACACATCGCGCAACTCGGCCGAGAGCCAGTATGGAATAAAAGGAGTGTGCGCCGGACATGTCCGGCGCACGCGATGATTTGTCGGCGCACAAATTGGCGCACAAAAAAATACGGAATTAGAGTTTTGGCGCACAAAAATACAAAATAAAAATTGTCTGAGTTGGCGCACGTGTTTATACACAAATGTAAATAAAATCCAATGAAAAAATAAGAATTGAGAGGTGAAATACTGAAATTGGTGAATGAATGAGTAATGACTGGTGAGTACTGCAGTCAGGCTTTGTGTTGAGTATTAAATAGATAAATTATAGACTGAAATATTGAATGTTTGAATTTGAGTATAATTTCTGTATATAATTGATTAATTGGCAGTAATTTACTATTTGACTTTGAGTATTTTAAGATTTTGGTCTATCAATCAAGTATACTTTTAAACTTTATGTTTATACACACTTTAATTATAATAGCATGGCAAATTTATAGTCAAATTTCAATATTCAATTCATTGTGATTTGACTTATTCATATGGACTAAATATAGTCAGATCATTAATAATTCATTAAAAATTTCAGCCCTGATACTGTGACAGTATGACACTGATACATGCCTGTGATAAATGAATGATTAATTGATTATTAAATGATAATTGATAAAATTATCATATGTAAATATATATTTAAAATTATTCATCTTAAATCTAAAAATTATATTTATAACTGCATAAACAAATAGGTTTATTTTCTGGCAAGCAAAAATACCCATTGTTTTTAACATTAGTCTCAATTATCAAAAATCCCTCATCCTTTGCCTGCCAGGAAACATGAACGACCATCTGTAGACTGTAGATCTTATCATGCAACTTTCGAAAGACTTATTTATAATCCTTAGGGTTCACTCAAACAAGACATTTGTGACAGTTCACATAATTTGTTAAACTGTTTCCTGGTTTGCTTCTACAAAAAGGGGTGAAGGTAATTCTACTCGTCATTGGTATTATTTTAACCTGGAAGGCTTTTTGACTATGTTAGACGAAAATTAACTATGTCAGATACTGATGATTCAGAGGCAAGTCAGGGGACTGGAGAGAATTATGACCAGGAAGAAGAATTATCATCTAATATATTAGGGAAAAGGTTGGGTGATATAAATGATTTGAACAGAAGCTCAACAGCTAAGAAGGCAAAGCCCACTTTTGATTGGTCTTTCTTAAAAGACAGTGGAAATAATGATGCTCAAAGTCAAGTTAAAAAGAAAAGAAGCTATGGAACCAAGCATGTTTGCTTGTCTTGTGCCAATAACGAAGGCCTGAAGAACAAATCAAAATCAATAATATGCAGAGGCACATTTGATCAGTTGAAGAGACACTATGAACGTAAGCATTGCACGCCTGGTTCTAAGTGTATGTACACAGATAAAAGCCAGTTTAAAAACATAGTGCCAATGGATCACTTATCTGTACCACACCACATTCGAGCTTTAACTACAGAAGGAAAATCAAATGAAAACAATGAACCAGTCCCTGCAAAGTCAACCATTGGGCCAGTAGCATCTCTCCTTACAAATGAGAGCAGCAGTTCTACAATTACAGCCACCAAAACTGGCAAAACAGCGTGTAAGAGCCTTCAAGATCCAATATCGCCAACTGAGATTGAGTCTGATTTAGATGAGCCAAGTGTAGATGATCAGCCAAATTTGCCTGCTTACAAGAAACAGAGTACGCCTTTGCAAAGTGGTATAGAAGGGTACATAAACGTATCAAAACCAGATTTCGAAGAAAAAATGCTAGAAATGGTTGAAAGCATTAGCAGAAAAGTGGACAGACTAAGCATTTCATCAGGTTCGTCAGCACAGGCAGGGTTATCATCCTCTGGGTCAACACCTTCCGATGGATTTAGTAAGCAGATGAAGGAGAGTTATGGTAAAATGAAGGAGTGGAAGAATGTGAAAAATTTGGTTGAACTAGTAACGAACATTGAATGTTTGACTTTATATCCTCTACCAGTAGAAGATATGGATATTTTCAAGGACGGTGGAGCCATATTAAGATGTGAAACTTGCTTCACACTGCACAAGGATAAAGCAAATAAGTTAACGGCTGCCCGAGCAGCACGCAAGTTGTCCAGTGATTGCTTCAGTATTTGCACTGGTAAATACCTAAATCCAGATTGCATGACTGAAATGATGTCAGGAAAAGGAGATAACTGGCGTAGGTTGAAAAGCAGAATCCTACAACACATGATTTGTGCGACAGATGGGCAAACCCACTTTAAAGCCCTCACGTTGCTGAATGAGGAGGCTACGTTGAAGAAGAAGCATTATGAAGCTGCGGAGACTCTGCTTAAATGTGCTTTGAGTGCTGTGAAAACAAAGTCTGCCGCTCTCCATTTTGAGAGTCAAGTAGCGTTTGCCTTTTCAGTTGGTGGACAAGTAGGGCAATGTGGTCATTCCCGAAAGCTATTTAGTGATCATTTGAAGTGTTTGCTGGCTGTCATAAAACAGCAAACTAAAGAAAAATTGACCACATGCCTTGCGTCTACTGGTTTACCACCACATTTCTACATGACAGTAGACAAAGCAACCGTCAATAAACGGTCAAATCAAGCTGTAATAATTTGTCCCATTTTGGATGGGAAAAGAGTGCCAATCGCAGTAGCTGCGCCCGACGTTTATACGGGTAAGACAGATGGTAGCGTTGAAGGAGGAAGCTTATCTCACTCAGCAACGCAAGCATTAGAAATCACGGAAAATGCATATGGCAAAGATGTTGTGGACTCTTTGATTGGTATGTAATAAAACTTGTGAGATATTTATGAATATATGTAGATTCTGAGGGTCTTAATAGAGTTAACTGACTTTCGACTACTCACTACTTTCCTTGGTACCACATTCTAGTGATTCTGCTTATTCTAAGTGTTCAATCTACTTAGGTATTTCAGCTGATGGCGTTTACCAGGCAAAAGGCTTTGGAGAGGTTGTCGCAAAAGACGTTTCGGATGATAGTATGTATGTAAAGCAAGTAACCTGGGATGCATCTCACTGGATGAACCTTGCAGTAACAGACGTCAAAGATGGAAAAATAGGAACATCCAAAGAGTTTTTCCAAAGTTTTGTTGAACGCACAAATACTTTCGCTGATGTATTAAACAGAGGAAAGGGTCCGTAAATAAATTTGTTGACTTTCGATTTCGAATGTTTCAGCCTTCTATAAATAAAGCTTATATAGTTACGTTAAGCATTGTTTATTTTCCACAGGAAGAAGTATTCTCGAATCAACCGCCAAGCTACTGGAAACAAAAGCAACTGTTGCTGCAACGTACTCCCACACACGATTCGCAAGCTCTGCGTTCGTTCAGTGGCGCAGAGTTGTTAGTTCGTATAGATTGTTGGTAGAAGCATGGGGTGCAGCATCAGGAAAATCGGGTGATGAAGATGAACCAACTTTATACAAAGTTAGAGGACAGGTAGTTAATTAGACATAGTCTTTAAAAATGCCTGGCTACAGGCGATCTGTTTCAGCCGTAATCACGATTTTTGTCCTTGTTTTAATAATACTGTAGATCGCGTGTTGGTGACTATTAATATATATTTGTTATTGAATCTTTGCAAGGACTTTGTTCTGGACTTACTTTTGATGCACGATCTTTTTGAACCCGTGGCTAGAACGATGACTCTCCTGCAATCAATATCGGTCCCTGTATGGAAGGCTCATAAATGGACCACCATGTTGAGTCAATGGTTACGCAGGGCGTCGATAGAATGTAGCGAATTCGGCGATATGGATTATTTTCCAACATTGAAGGAAAATGTCGAGGTACAATACTTTTTATCAATTTTTTGCACGTGTATCTCCACGCAACTGCCAACACAATATCAATAACACATGAATTTATCTTTTGCAGCGAATAATTGGACGCGATCCTGAGAGTGAGGACCCATCGAAGAAGCCTACATACAAGGATGTTGAGCTGTTAGCCGGATGGAAAGTCGTTGGTCAAGAGGTCAGGCACGTCACAGATGACAAGGGAAAGCAGAAAAAGGAGGTGCTTTTGAATTGGGAAGAACGAACCCTAGATGATTCGTTTCATGATGCCCGTGATTTTGCAATTGATCTTGCTGTGTCTTTAGAAGGGCGTCTTGACATCTGTACTACTAATGCAGTTAAGGAAGCAACATTCTTTGACATAGAAGATACCTTCACCGTTCTTTCTGGTCAAAGATTAGCGAATGAAAAGGTCATCCTTAGAGAAGGTGATTTAGAAGAGCATGGTGTAGACGCATTTAAAACGTTCTTTTCTGAAATATGCAACCTTCCATCAGTGAAGAAGTTAGATGATCTACGATTTGATCCAAGAATGTCATCGAGTGTTTTACATGACTGGAAGAAAAGTCTTCGAAAACTGGTGTGGGAAAAGGACATGACACAGGATCTCCTATCTTGTCTGGAATCTGTCAAGAAAAATGGAATTGAAAGTTCTCTTTTAGTGGATTTCGAAACCTTCCTCGTTAAGTTGTAACCAGTGGATGCAGATGAGCACAAAATGGAAACCCGTAAACCATTCAAGTTTGAATTCGCTAACCATCGCCCATTTGAAGCATATGTGAAGGAAGATGCAGTGGTAGAGGCTTTATACACCAAGAGCACTCTCTATGATGAAGCAGGCCAAGTCGCGATGATAGCTTTCGACATTTGTATGTCCATGGGTGGATCTGAAGCAGTATGTGAAAGCTTCTACAGTGTAATGGCAACACAGAGACAAGTAGGCCAGAGCAATTCCACTCTTGAAGACAGAACGCTGGTCGACTGGTCAATGTCTAACGTACTGCGCTCAGAAAATGTTATTTCACAAGCTGCTAAACTTTTTATTGACGGAGATCAGCGACTGAAGCTTCCTGTACATAGAGTTGGTTTTCTTAAGAAAAAAGGAGAAAATTCTTACAAAGCAAGTCAGGTTCTTTCTCGTTTAAAAAGTGACGGTGGACGTTACCCGTTCCTTTCCTGATAATTAGTGAGTAAAGTTACTGAGATCTCAAGACTCAAGGTCTTTGAGTCTTTGACAAACATTGGCATTGTACGTTATTTTAACATTTGTTTTTACACTAATAGAGTAGTAGACTATAGTTAATGTATTTTGGGAAATAAAAACGATATTCTTACATGAGTGACGTCCGAATAACTGGAATAAGTAGTTTATCTTATTTACCAACGACTTTAGCTAACATATGGTTATTAGCACGCGTTACTGGCGTAACATTTCCAATTTCTTCGTTGATACGGCGCACCGAAATCAGTGGTATAACCTCCATTGGCGCACAGTCAAAGTTACGAGACATCTTGTCCGGCGCACGAAAATTTAATATTCCATACTGGGCCGAGAGGGGCACTGATTTCGATGTTCTTGAAGCATTGGATATGGCATTGTTTCATCATTCGAGTAAATAACAGTGCGCCAGGAACAGCGTGCGAAAGCGAGGCACATTTTCCCACTAATTGCTGCAATAGGTGAAGAGCGATTGTATTCCGTTTGAGGATTTCCCGAACTAATGCGAGAAACTTATCTCGTTTAGCAGGAATAATGTGAAAAACCTCCCGAGAAGAATCGGAGAGAAATCCCAAGTATGGAACAACTTTCGCGGTTTGTAAAATATATTTTTTCAAGCCCAGGAAATACCCTCATCGAACTAGATATATAGCTGAATGAGCAGGAGCAAGATTCCGTTCATCCAAGGTTTTAATCGACCCGTAAGAACCTTGATTCAATCACACATGAACTGACCGTTATGGCGATCAACGATATACAATGAGCAAGGGATACAATGGAGCGAAAGTAATTAAATGAGAAGAGACCCATAGAGTGATAGATGAAATAGGAGATTTTCCAACCAAAAGGAAGCGACACATATACGAAATACCAACCACCCCATTGGATGCCGAAATAGGGTCAGCTTTCGGCTTGAAGAAGAATGTGATCATACCCGGATTTATCATCCAGAACTGTCTGATAAGTATCACGACGGACATATCGAGGAAGATCAGACAAATAGAGTGTAAACGGGACATTTTTCATCCACAAATTGAGGAAACGCGCGTCGTAGCACAAGCAAGGCTTTGTCGGTTCCACAGTCAAAGGTAAGACAAGATGAGGTGGGTCGCACACACCGACCTTACCCTTGAGAACAAGTGCACCCGTGTTAAGATGATCAATCAAGGTATTACGGATAAAACTGGCAAATTGTTTACACAAGAAATTATTCTTAAGCAGGTGGACGATCGGAGTTATACTGTACCACGACCAGGGAATTTACGAGTTCGAGCCGAGTTCGAGTTTTCGGCCGGGGGTTAGGTTTATGAAGATGAATACGGGGTGCAGACGGAATATTTTGCGGTATGGGCGAATGATTAATACTTCTTGAGAATATCCGGACTACCCACCATTGATATTCCACCCGCAGCAGCGAAACACGTACCAACCACCTCCGACCGATCGTCGATGGATACCGACGACCATCCGGCAGATCCCGACCACTTTGAGATGGCCTACGAAGACCTTCCGATGTTGTTCCGATAACTTCCGAAGTTCCGACAACTTCCGAAGTTGTGCCGACCCTCCAACGAAGACGTCACGACCTCCCTGTATCACCTTCGAACCTTCCTATTCCATAAATATGGAATTAACATAACTTCTTATGTTAATTGAAGACATCCATCTAACCGACACCTTCTCAGGCGTATATACAATTTCCTTTTGTAGTATCAATCGAACAACATGCCGAAAGAATTATTCTACAAATATCAATACAACTGCTCATCTACAAATATGAATACAAGGTCTCATGTGTTGATCAAACAACATGCCGAAAGAATCATTCCACAAATATTACTCAACTTCTCACGCGTTCACCACACACAAATTCCGTTTGTAGTCATCAATCGAACAACATGCCGAAAGAATCATTCCACAAATATTAACTTAACTTCGCACGTGTTCATCATACACAAATTGCGTTTGTTGTGATCAATCGAGGAAAATGCTGTTAAAATCCTGTTAAAAGTTACAGATGATATTTTGAAGGCTATGGACGATAAACTGGTCACCATTATGGTCCTGATTGATTTTTCGAAAGCTTTTGACAGCATCAATCATGACATCCTTTTAAACAAATTGTGGAATATTGCAATGGTCCGTGTGCCTTGAAATGGTTTTCCAGCTATTTGACGAATAGATCTCAAAGAGTACGCTTGGGAGAGTCTCTATCGCAACGACTTCCACTCTCTCATGGAGTCCCCCAAGGATCGATTTTAGGGCCTTTGATGTTTACTGTTTACGTCAACGACCTGCCATCGACAGTTGTTAAATGTAAGCCGGAGTGCTACGTTGACGACAGCAAACTCTATGTAAGTTTAAGGGTGAACGATCTGGATCCAGCTATAGACCAAATTAACAAAGATCTTGACCAGCTATGCTGTTGGTGCTGTGGCAACTCTCTTCTTATAAATCCTGAGAAAACTAAAGTCCTTGCTTTTGGCACTCGTCAGTGCTTACAACAGCTTCCAAGTTTCTCCATTAAACTTCTTTCCAAACAAATTAAGCCTGTTCCTGTTGCTAAAGACCTTGGTGTTCATTTGGATTCATGTCTTTCGTATACAGATCATATTGCAAAAACTGTCTCTTTATGCATGTACTCATTATTTCAGATTAATCGCGTTAAACACCTTTTAGATCGAAAGACCCTTTTACTTGTTATAGACCCTTTTACTTGTTAGTAGATTATTTTATTGTTCTTCCGTATGGAGCAACACTTCGTAGTTCGAAAGCGAATCTAAAAAAGATGCAACTTGTTCAAAATTTTGCTGCTCGTATTACAGTTGGTTTACCAAAATACGATCATGTTTCTCCTGCCCTGAAAGAACTCAAATGGTTGAATATTAAAGACCAATTGTATCTCAGAGATGCGGTACTTGTTTTTAAATCGTTACACGATCTGACATCTCCTTCTCTTACTGAAAAGTTTAAAAGAAATTCTGAGTTACATTCCAGAGTTACAAGGAATGCTAATGATTTGCATTTGCCACTTTGTCGCCTTGTTACAGGACAGCGAACTTTTAGTTTTAGAGGCGCTAAGCCTGTCCAGGTTTCTGGTAGGCCCCTAGCCATATCAGTAATTACAAATAATAATGTAATAATTTAAAATTTATAATATATGGGCAAACAAAAAAAAAATAAAAAAATTGTGGAATTCATTGTCGCCAGAGATCAAATCCAAACAATTTTTTGACCTTTTAAACGTAAATTGTACAATCATCTTTTTAATATTAATTTGTGATTAGATATTTTATTTTATATAGAATTTATATTTATTATATCATGTATGTATCATATATTATTAATTTATACTATTGTATCACTGAAAAACCCTTTTGAGGGAGTGATATTTATTAAAGTTTATGAAGTTTTATGAAAGAATTATTCTACAAATAGCACTGAACACAACTTCGCACGTGTTTATCACAAACTCCGTTTGTAGTCATCAATCGAACAACATGCCGAGAGAATCATTCCACAAATATTAACTCAACTTCTCACGTGTTCATCATACACACATTCCGTTTGTAGTGATCAATCGAGCAAAATGCTGAAAGAATTATTCTACAAATAACTTTGCACGTGTTTTTCATATAGAAAAACTCCGTTTGCAGTCATCATCGGCCACTTTTGCTATCAGAAATATTGGCAAGATCAGGAAATATTTGAGTAAAAAGGACTGCGAGAAGTTGGTGCATGCATTCATAACATCCTATATGGCTTACCAGAAGCTGAATACAGCGAATTCAAAACACAGCTGCAAGACTTGTAACAGGGGTTAACGAGAGGTCCGCAAAGCGAACATGTGGGTACCGCATATTAAATATATAGTTTTGCGTGAACCCGACAATTGGAATTTGTAGGATTTAACGATTATTAAAAGCTATGCAAGGGCGAAGATTTGCCGTGTGAAGGAACTATACCAATATCTATCAGTATCAAAATAAAATAAAATAAAGAAAAATGTATTTGGTAGTTAATGCTCTACTAGTATGCGTTACAAAGCAAATACTGTATTGTAACGCAGATTATGCTCTATCCCGGCTGGGGCACGTGCGCTCGTATTTCTGCGGGTCAATCCGTGAGCCAGTGTAAATCAGCCCAAAACACACATGCAAGACTATATTGAAAAGTGTTGCGCGGTGATGCTTGCGAAGGAGGCCAATTGAAATAAATGTAAATACACTTTATTGGCGAATATACAATACCGTTCCCTTTGGGTTTCTGGGCATAACTGTAAACTGAGTCATAATTATTTTAGATATGATTAAAACTTTCAAGTAATCAGAACGTTCAATAAGCTAGATTTCGAAAGATTTTTGTATACCTTGATTTCATGTGTGCTATAATCTATCCGCTTGACTGTGCGGGCAAACGTTGAATATGGGAATCGGCCATTGATTGGTCCACACCGTAATGACGAATTTGAATGACGTGTCACCGTGATTTTAATACCAGTGGCAGATGTGCACGTGCGATCGCTGAAAATGACTTCTACATCGACGAACAAGTTTGATATCAACCAAAAGACCGAAGTGAATGGATACATCCATGAATTATCTAACATGCAAGTGGCCAAATCAGGAAATAGATATTTTCACTTCAAGATTCAAGAAAACGAAGCACAATTTACGAGAGTAGCGTGTTTTTCACCAGATAAAAGGGAAATCTTAAAAGCAAGAGAATCGTCGGAAGCTTCAACACGTATTCTCAACGTAAGTCCTCAGAAAAGAAAATACGAACCAGATACCAAAGAGTATACGATGAACAAATACACGAAAGTGGTAGATGGAAAAACTTTATCCTTTCCATGGAGATCGATTCCCGTGCCAACAGTTTTACCGCTTCGTGACGTTCTCTCTGACAAAGAAAGTGGCGAAGTTGTGTGGGTTAAAGCCAAAGTCCAGTCCATATCAAACGTTGAGAGCGTGTATTCATCCACCATGCGAAAACAGCTGAACAAATGGGACGTAGTCATAGCCGATGAAACTGGAGCGATGTGCCTTTGCCTGTGGGAGAATTTGATAAGCCAAGTAAAAATACAGCAATGCTATCTGTTTACCAACGTCAAAGTTTCCCTGTTCAAAAATAAATACCTGAACAGTACAATGACTTCACAGATCACACTTCAAGAAGAAAACTCGATCAAAGTCTCGGCAGAAAGTATAGAGGACGCTGCGCTGCTGGAATACAATGAAAACAAAACAGCCGGCAGAAACGTCGAAGCCACAATCTTATGTGCAGAAGTAAATCAGTCATTCACGTGCATAAATTGCCGAAGCCGTATTTACGAAACAAATCTTAATGGCGATTCTAAACAAGTTGTCAAATGCCCTTCATGCAATATGAGCACCCTAAAAACAAACTTGACGACCTTTGTCACTGCCAACCTCACAATAACTAGTGATGATGACAAAAAGCCTGAGAAATTTCATTGCCCAAGTAAAGTTTTGGAGTCACTCTTTTCATCATTGAGGAATACCGAGGGATACAACATTAAAGAGAATGATATCACAAAACTGTCAGAAGATATGATCGCAGAAACACTTTTAAACACAAAAAAACTAAAGTTTGAGATAAACGACGAAGAAAAGAAAATCAAGTCAATGGAAATGCTCGATTAAATTTATCATTTGATCGTCATTTAGTAATTTACGTTGGAACTGATTAGCCAATTAGCCATTGGCCCATTAGGTATTATGTCTAATTTATATTCACTGTTCTTACTAAGTCTGTAAGCTTTCTAAGTATTTCTGTTGGCACGCTGAACATTGTATGCTGTGTCATGTTTTATTTTAATACTGTAGCACTGTTTAGTGTGAGTTTTGATTTCTGTTGGCATGCTGGACTATTTCTATGACTATTGACATATAGTAGCTGTGCCTTTTGTTAATACTGAACTTTCTACCATAGTAATAAATTGTGTCTTGTTTTCATTCAGTTTTACCTAGTTCTTTATAAAAGCCATTTTACTAACCTTTAAACTACTTTCTTACTACCATTTGCAAGCCACGTTCGGCTTCCACGTTTGTTTATTCGTTTACCTTCATGAATTTTCCGTCACTTCCGGAGTTCCCACGCTTACAAGGGCAATTAAACCACTGACGGCAGGAGGTATAAACAGTCGGCGATAAGTTCGAAACAGTCAGCGGAGTGTTCTGTGGGCTCACTTTCCTTGCTCGTGAACGTGGTATTATTTAATTACTTTTGGAAATTTTTCAACATTTTTGGAAAATTTTGGTAATTAAAAATTTGTGGTAATTACTTTGGTAATTTTTGGAAAATATTGGTAATTTTTTGAAATTTTCGTATGATTCCTAATAATTTATTGTCACTGAGAAGTACAACATTTATGCTAACGTTGAGGCAGTGTATGGTGATGAGCCGCATGAGGATGCTAACAACTATACCGATTAATAGATCAGTATTTGTCTGATCAGATTGACTATATTTTTAATCAATTTAATTTTTTTATATTCATTGTTTCACTGCACACAATACAATTATCTGATCAGTCTTGAGTAGTTTACATGTATATATGTTTAAGAATTATAGGAAATCAATCACATTGTTCATTAAATGTGAATATTCACATTTAAGCTGGTGGGAAAAACCTCATCTATTCAAACTGACAAGTTGCAAAGTTGACAAAAGGTGGTGAGGCCCTTGCCCACCACCTCTCCTTCCAATTGGAAGGACCAAGTATGGTCCTTTAACAGCATTTCTTATAATTATGAATTGAAGTATAGGACAATGATTGTTCATGAAAAGTCTTGAAATAATAATATTTTCTTTTTTACTTGATTTTCTTCTGGCACAGCACTATAAGGAAGCACATGTTACTTGTTCCATTAAATTTGCTTTGTTATCTCCTGATATAGTCTGTTTCTTTATGATGAAATGAAGTATTAGGATGATGAAGGTTCCTGAGAAAAAGGCTTGAAATATTTCATCAAAACTGTATTTTCATCCATTGCAGTGCAAACAAGCATGGTAGTTTTCTTTATGAAGAAATGAAGTATGGGATGATGATAAATCCTGTCTCTGATTTGGATTGAAGAAGTTCGAGGAAGAAACTTTGAAATGTTTATAATATTTATAACTTGCACATATTAATTCAACTTAGCAATGTTCATTTTGAAACCAGTTTCCAAAGTTGATAGTTACAGTGAAGAACAACATTAAAATTGCAATGTTGCTTTTGGTACAGTAGTCATTCTTGGTGTTGTGTACCCACCACCTCTTAAAAATGAAAAAAAGAAGAATCAATTTAAGAGCTGAAGAAAAATATTTGTATTAAAACTAAATCTACCAAAAAGTTCATATACAGTTCTAGTTAACTAAATATAATAATAATTGTTAATAACCTCACCTGCAATATGTTGAGGTGGTCCAATTAGTTATTCAGTTGAAGTAATAAAATTACTTCAGGTGAAGTGTTGTTCCCATATAGCATGGGAACATAATTTTCACTTTATAGTCCTCAGTGTTATCAAAAAAATTGTTTTGAAAAATATTGATTGAAAATATCGAGTAATATATGCTAACTTGTGGAAATTATTTGCTAACTTATGTTGTTACATAATTTTTCACAATTAGAATTTATTCCCATGGCAGTATAGTCTAAAATTAATTCTGAATTCACTCAACTATAGTATGGTTGTCTAGTTCAATTTCAGCACAGTTGTTCATGTATACGATACCCATATTGATTTGTGATCACTAAAATAGGTTTCCAAAATCCCTGAATTTACACTTTGAGAAGTTGATTTACAGTATATATGGTCTATCAGAGTTCTATTATCTGTCGTGTAGTCTGATATTAATTGTACATATCTATTGTCTCTCACCATAACATTATAGAGTGGTCTTCTGTCTGTTTCACATAACCAATTTACGTTGAAATCTCCAATTATTAGACTTTCCTCAGCAGCATCATTACAGACAACTTCTCTCAATGCTGAACATAACTGACTTATAGGTATTTTTGGAGAGCGATATACACCTATGATTGTTAAGTTTGCATGAGTACTTATTTTAATGATCGTAAATTCGATGCCATTGATATTATGACTGTAGGGATAACCAGGAACAAAAGGAACTCTGCTATACACTGCTGTACCACCGAAGGGTCGTCCACTATTTGCAATTGAAAGACTGTCATTACGAAATAACTCAAAATCATGAAGTTTGTACATTTCATTTGGATCTGTTTGAGTAAATCGTGTTTCTGTAAATATTGTTACATGTGTAGATGAATAATTAAAATCCTTACGAACGTCTTCAATGTGTTTATGGAGTGATCGTGCATTTAAATAACATAATTTCAAAGCTGAATTATCATTTATATTGTACAATGAGGAAATACAAAGTTGGAGACTTGTCGCTGTTCTTAGCTCTTTCATTTCATTTACAACGTTGGAATCAACGGCAATTTTATTTTCACAGAGGTCAGTAATATAGAGTCCTTCAATGGTAGTTACTCGACTCAGTGCTACATAATGTATGTGAGCGATTGCTCTGCGAGTATTGAGGTTGACGACAATTTCAGTTTGTGTATCACCTTGAGATCTATGTACAGTTTTAGCAGCAGCTGCACGTAGTGGAAATTGCTTTCTGACAATTTGAGCTGATCTGTTTCTGCCGACAGCAAACTGTGTGGTAAGTGGTTTAATTGGAGTCCATGTTTGCTCGATATTACTTTGTCGATATAGTTGCCTGTTTTCGTGCCTTGTTTTTCTCCCAACTTCTTGTTGATCAAACTGTACCCATATTATACCAGATGGTTTGTCAGGTTGATGTAACTGTACTAACTTAATAATATTACTTGCACCATTTGTCAAACCATCGTCAGTTCTTACGTTTATTGCAATTTCTGTTCTTTCACCTTCAGCAATATGCAGTTTTGAAGCTAGCTGTTTAGTTTTGCGTGGGTCATTTGGAATTTGTTTCATTATTTTTTCTCTGAGCTCTGCAGAGTTGGCACCAATAACACTGTCTTGGGCTTTTATTGTGTACTTTCTCCCTGTTGCTGCTTCATGGACTTGATTATTGAATTCATCAACCATAGCGTTTTGAATAAATAAATGAGTTGCTTGTTGTGGACAGTTTTGTTCAGGAACTATTCTTTCTTTGATCTTCAAAATATCACCTTTAGTATGCTTTCCTTCTCTTAATCTGTTTAAAATTTCTGCAAATACTTTACTATCTCTTTGTCGCATAATTTCATCTAGTTCATGCATTCTAAAGTGTTTCTTCCATAAATTTGGAGTAAGAACACCATATTCTGAGTTATCAAAATCTTTGAATATCAGACTGTCCATGACTGGTTTTAGTTGAAATAAATCACCAATTGCAATGATGCTTACACCACCAAAATCTTCCTTGCTACCTTTTATGTCTTTTAACCGATTATTTATTTGGACATTAAACATACTGTTTCCAACCATAGATACTTCATCAAGTAATATGAGTTTTAGACCTCCAAGTAGGCACCTAATAGTATTTAATCTGTTAGAATCAAGAGGTTTGTAAATTTTTAGTGACTGACATGCAGGTACTGCAAGAGCACTGTGTATGGTATTGCCTTTGATTATAAATGCAGCTTTTCCTGTAGGTGCTAAAAGTAAGATTTTTACTTGATGAAAATCATCACCAGCTCTGGTGTTATAGTATTTCAATGCTGCTTGGTATATCGATTTTGTAAGATGTGATTTACCAACACCTGCTCCTCCACTTAGAAAAGAGTAAAATGGTTTATCACAGGTTTTAATCTGATGAAGTGAGTGATAGAAAAATTCCTTTTGTTTCTTATTTAATGTTTGTACCATTTCCCTGTATTCTTGATCAGGCAATTCATTTAAAATAAGTGGTTCATTATTTGATGACGCTGAAGGGATACCAAGATCATCTGAAATGTCATAGTTTTCATTGAAGTTAGGATGTAAGTTTTCAGTTCCCTCATCTTCATCTTGGCGTTCAATGTCTTGGGTAATTGGTGCAATTAAATCAAATTGATCTTCATTGTCATCAGGAGCTGCATTTAATTGTTCTTGGGCATTATTTAATTCTTCATAACAAACTGCATAAAGAGCCATTTGGTCTTGAATTGGTTCCTCCAATGCTAAGTAATGTTCTTTATAAGATGGATATTTTCCAATTAAATCAGTGTCTTCATTTCGCCATGGTGTAAAAAGCATTATTAATTCCCGATAATGTTTCTCTGGGTAGGCTTCTTTATTAAACCAAACACTTCTTATAATTCTGGCTTTTGTTCGCTTTTTTGGTTGACTTGTTTTGTTTACTTTTTTTTATTTAGAATTACATGTAAGTGATGTGTCTGTATTAATATCATCACAAAGCTCATCATCATTGTTGTCATCATTATCTGATGTCTCTAATGGTAGGCCATCAATGTCCAATTTAGTAGATTTCTTGAGGTAAGGTTTAATGTCACATGAATCATACCATGCAGCCCAGTCTGCCAAAGTTACATTCTCAACAGTAACTGGACGTTCACTATACCTCTTTAGAAGACCACCAAAGTGTATTTCTTCACATTCATCTGGCATCTTTTCAATTTCACTTAATGATTTTAACAGTTGAACTCTTTCACTGGGTGGTGAGGTGGGTATGAAAACAACCTGTCTTGAGGATTTCCTCATTGGCAATTGGAGAACTATGTACACAGCTTCTTGAGCACTAATTTCAACACTGTTTAAAAATTTATTTCCTATGTCTCTCACTTGCTGCTTAATACTAGCATTTCCTTCCCTTGCTTCAGCACACGCAGTACGTAGTAGTTCACTCATCCCCTTTTGGGCTTTAGATATATAGGAAACAATATACATTGCACATGAATACACATCAAGAACAAACTGAATATCCATATTTGCTCTCCAGGCATTGAGACATGCAGGATTATAATTGTTTATTCTTAGCTCATTGGGATTTCTTTTCAAAAATATTGTGGGGCAGTTGAGGGATGATCGTATTGCCAGTAAATAGTCATTTTCAGAGATATTCATATCAGTTAATAGCTGATCAAATGTGATATTTTCACCTTCTTTCATGTCATTCAGCTGCTGCTTTATGTTTTTCCACAAAACTTTTAGTTTCCTAATATCATTTTCAGATACATTGTCATCAAGGGGATAAAGTATTTTAGTTAACCTAATTGGTGGTTGAGGGTAATTAAATCGACACTCTTTTTTTGACTTTTTGCGACAAGTATGGGAGTGTCTGTGTGTTTGTCGGTTAACAAGATTAAGTAGCTCAGGCTCATCATTTGGTAAATGGCAACTAATGATCTTATCAATAAAAGATGTGACATCATCATCTTTATCAACTGCAAATACTGGGGCATTTTCTAGCCATATTAGCATGTGAATATGAGGTGAACCTCTTTGCTGATACTCAACTCTGTAGAACCAGTCTTCAATTTTCAGTCCCAAAGGGGAAATACTGCTCATTAAAAATTCCCTCAAAAATTTATTAAACTGATAGTCAAAATGTCTTGCACAAGTTACTGGGTCACTTTGAATGAGTCTGCATTTTTCTTGCCAAGTTAATTCTTCCAGTTCATCATCAGTATAATCTTTGTGATCAACAAGTTGCCCTAATATTTTAAGGAGGTGTAACCACTTTGTTTCAGCTGAGGAAAAGCTACAGAACAGAGTTGCAGGACCCAATTGTCTTATCATTGCAAAAAGATCTTTTTTAGCTTTTTCAAAATATGGTGGTGATCCTCTTAGTGCTCTTAAAAATTTGAAGCCTTCATCGAAGTTAATAATTCTCTCTAAACTACCAGGTTGCTTTAATTGTCCAGCTGTTAAGCCTACATTATTTCTATGAGTCTTTCTCAATGCAATTTGACATTTACCCAAAAGTATTTTCATTTGTAGCTTTTTAGTCTTGAAAAATATATTTTCAACACACATTGCTGCTCTTCTGTCTGATCTTCTTAATTCTGATTTGCATATATCACTATAGAAAACTTTGACTGATCTTTCTTTATCTTCAGGCCTTTTTTGACCAAGAAATATTCCTGGGTAAGCTAGTTCTTCAGAATATTTATCTCTAAATATACTAAGTGGTCTGCTACCTTCCCCTGGTGCAATATTGTGAATTGTTTCTCGTTCATGATTCTCGAGGAAATCTGTAGCAGTCAACGTGGTATCAGTTACACCAGATGGTATTTCTGCTTCATCTTCACTCCAATCTTCATTTTGACATTTTTTATGATTTGGGTTAACATTTGAATTATTATCATGTCTGCTTTCTGAATCTTTTTCCTGTGGTATATTATCATCATCATTTAAGTCTAAAATATTTTGAAAGTTATTTTGCCAGTCATTGTTAAAAATAATGCCTTGCTCTTGATAAAGAGCACTATTCACAGTTAGCCAAGTTGCTGCCTGAAAAACTTTATGTGGTCTTACATTTAATGACCATGCAGAATGTTTATATCGCATTCGTCTTTTAAACTGAACTTTGATTGTCCCAGTCTCGTGTGGAAGTCTTGGCAAGGTATTTACAGTATTGACAACATCAGCAGGTATATTAACAACATTGCCATTTATTTTAAATTGTTTGCCTCTTGGAGCTTGCATAAGCTTTAGAAAGGCTATTCTTGGTGCAACAAGTCTCCACTCTAATTCATTTAAATCAAATAACTCAGATGGCTTTTCTGGAAATAACATTCCATTTTTCACAGCAAAAGGTGCTATTTTATTCTTTTTTAAATATTTCTCACATGTTCGACAAATCCATTCAATGTTGTCAACACTCAATTTATTCAATAAGTACTGCACCATGTTGGGGTTTGATATTCTCAGTTTCTCAGCAGTATTGACACTGTGCCTGTACCATAACTGATCACAACATGTGCAAACATGTAATGGGCCTTTTGAGACAGCTATGTGAAACTTGTGGACAAGATCTGAAATCATACTAGCAGTAGCATCATTTGTATTTGAGCATTTTGTCCCCTTTGCTCTTATTTCCTTGTTATACACTTGCTTTTGTAAAAGGCGCTTTTCCTTGTACTTAGCAGTTTCATTTTCCCGTGCTTTCTTATTATACACCTGCTGCTGTAAAAGGCGCTTTTCCTTGTGCTTAGCAGTTTCATTCTCCTGTACTTTCTTATTATTCACTTGCTTTTTTAAAAGGCGCTTTTCCTTGTGCTTAGCAGTTTCAGACTCTTTCATTTTCTTATTATTCATTTGCTGCACTAAAAGACGCTTTTACTTGTGCTCAGCAGATTCAATCTCTTTTATTTTCTTGTTATACACTTGCTTTGCCGTAAGTCTATTTTTTTTGTACTCTGGAGATTCGTTTTTCTTCATTTGTCGACGTTTAGCAAGTCTTTTCTCTCGACTTGAATCGGTTTCGTTTATTTTCCTTTTTAAATAGTTTATTTGTTGAGCTTTTAGTCTTTTTTCTCTGTTTTTTCCATCTTCATTAGCTATTTTTTTCTCATTTTGAGCTCTTTTCCTTTTCGTTTCTAATGCTCGTTCTTCATCTGCTCCCTTTCCTTTTGGGCTGTTTTTAGTTTGTTTATTTTGATTACCAGTAGCTGCAGAGAGGTCTGTGTGGTTTTGTTTAGGAATACATTCCTCAACATTTTGACTTATAGAGGCAACATTAACTGAAACACCCTTTATCTCAAAAGGCATAGACCGTCCACAATATGTACTCTGTTGACAAAAAGTCACTCAACGGTAATCAATACAGCTGTACCAGAAGAATGTCGCCTTCCATACAAGTCTCTTGAATGAGAATCAAATACCTTATAACATTGTCCAGTATTTTTAAACACTGCAACTGTGCTGCAATCAATAGTTAACAAACAGCATTCATAATTTATTTCAACTCCATAAAATAACTCATTGAAGGCATTTTTAAGGGTAACGTAAGGTCCATTATTATTCCTCATGTACATTTCACCAGTCAATGACTCACTATAAGTTAAAATATATGTTTTGTCACTTATTGATACCATGTCAGGTACATCAGTTAACAATAACAAATCTTTTTTAACAGAACCCTTAATACAGCTGTACAAAGAATTACCATGTATCAATATATTATTTAAAACAGAAGAATCCCAATTAAAAATATCTTTAATGTTTTTAAAAACAATAGCAGTCAATGACATTGCTACACACTGTTTACCCGCATTGTCACCAAATTTAGCTTGATTTCCTTGACTAAAATCAGCACAGACAGTGTTGTTTGGATTTACAAATTCGAAAATGCTGGGAGTGGGGCCTGGATTTTCTTCAACATCGTTCGAAAGTCTCAAAATCAATGGCATATGGACATTATAGCTCAACATTTCAAATGACAACATAATCACCAAAAACACGTATAAATGAAATAACACCAACATTTTATTCAAATATCGCCCTCTCAGAAAAGGACTTGCATTAATATTTTTACTCATCTTATTCATGTTGACACTGCAGCACCCGATTCTTGCTCGATATTGTTCTAACGTGTCACCCATTTCAACTATTTATTACTTGGTTAACACACAATTCCTACTGTATAGAATATTTTCAGTTTCACTTTCAGTTTGTTTACGAATTACGAGTGCGTCACGGTAAAGCACAGTGGCTTCGTAGAGTAGTTTTGTCTTTGATATTTGGTATTGATAATTTGACTCTAATTTGATATTAAGTTTGAGATTGATTTGAGTTTGATTTGAGATTGATTTGAGTTTGATTTGAGATTGATTTGAGTTAGTATCAGCGCGAAGTGTCGACGCTGAACTAATGTCTGCTGGTGGTTTAATAGTGAACCGCACAGCAGATAGACCTGAAAAGAAAAGTAAAAATAGCTCAATTTACAAAGTATTCTTAGTGTCGACGATAGACTGCTTCGTAAACGATCGAAAGAAACTGCTTACCTTGAAAATAAACCACAGAAACCTTATTAAAAGTCAGGTTTTTCGATATTTTCTACCGTAGTGGCGTAGTTTGCACAAGACACGAGGAGGAATTGAGGAATGCTATAGAGACGACATTTTCCGATGAATTCCGAATGAGAACCGAATGAGTATCTGAGTTGCGCAGTTGTAATTTCGATGTTGAACCCCTAAATACCTCAATACCTCAAACGCCGTGACTATATGGGTACCGCTCATCGCGGTACCCACAAAAAATCGGAGCATATCTCCCCTGTGCTTCGTAATCTTCATGGTTGCCGGTGAGATCAAGGATTGTATTTAAGATACTAATAATTACTTTCAAGGCTTTGCATGGCCAGGCGCCTGTTTATATTACTGATTTGCTAAATAAATATAAACCTACTTGTGCTTTGAGATCATCAGACCGTAATCTGCTACTTGAGCCAAAATCCAAAACGGTAACTCATGGAGACAGAGCGTTCTCGGTTTCGGCACCAAAACTGTGGAATTTATTACCACAGGAAATTAGAAGCTTTGATATGTTGGGTAATTTTAAGTCAGCAGTAAAGACTTTTCTTTTTTAAAATTAATAGTTTTTTTTGTTCATAGTGGTAATATGTAGTAGGCTTTATCTTATAATGAAACTGTAATAAGTTTTATAAGTAAATTTAAGAATATATTGTTGTAAGAGCATTGAGACTATTGTATAATGCTCCTAATACGTCTATTATTATTATTATTATTATCAATCGAACAACATGACGAAAGAATCACTCTACAAATTAACACAACGTCTCGGTCATCAACCGAAGTACCGATCAACACGCCGAAAGGAGCATTCGACAAATATTAACACAACTTCTAGCATGTACAGCATATACAGTATACAAATTCCGTTTATAATCAACCGTCGAACAACGTGCCGAACCTAAGAACTAGAACAGTGACCAAACGTCTTATGTTAAACTATCGTCGACAAACGCCATTTGTAGTCACAAATGCACAACAATTATAAAGAATCATTCAACAACCGTTGAGACATACTTAGCCTTGGGCGTAGATAAACTCGCTCGATCAAACGGCATAAGAACATAAAAACAATGCCAATGACTGCATAAGGGCAAATGCACACAGAAAAAGAAAAAGAAATAACGAACATATAAATTACGTCCAATTTCTCATCAGCCATCTGAGCCTGCATCGGCGGTAAAGGAGGTTCAGGTGGTAGATCTTCCACCAGATCTGCAGCAACCGGCCTGTCAGGTGCTTGAGGAACTGGATCAGGAGCACAAGGCTCTGTGCCACCATATATGTTTTATGGTTAAATTTTAATTCGTCAAAGCTGAAAATTCGTGTCGAGGATTGACTATTGGTCGAGCGTTCTCGTCCACGCTGGTAAGAAACTGAGAAAAAGCCAGAGTGTGTGCTTCAATTTATAGGAATCTCACTAGGATAGACCGGAAGCCCCCCTACTACGTTCTTCCGGTCATGTCCAGTCTTATTTCCGTTTCGGACTTCGCGCTTCGTTTTCCAGTGTTGTGAATAGCAAAATGTCTATCATGCGCTTTCCTTTTTGCTATTGCCTTCCCAAATATTGCCGCACATGTACTGTTTGTCTCGACAGTTACAGGTTGGGTCTTCCAGGCCGAAAGACCTTTGATTCTCGTCGTACTTCATGATGCCGATATTTATCGTCCCATCCTTCAGCGGCCCTTCAGTACGCTTCGACTTCTCTCTGACGAAAGTTGGAGCTCCTGTTTTTCTCTTTTCGTGAACGGAATTCGTTAAACGACACAGTTCGCCGTTTATTGTCTTCGCTCGAAACCATGTTACTACTTGCGCTCAGGGAAGGGGTGTCACTTCTGCCGCCAGAATAAGATGCTGATGAAGCCGACTGTTTTGCGCCATGCTTCGCGAATTAACAACTGTCTTCCACATCTGCAAAAGTTGGTATCTTTGTCCAAAACTTTTGTGCCGCAATGAACACAACGAATATAGGATTGAGCACGTGCTGCAGAGGACATCCACGATGCAAATGAGTTCTACCGTGACGTCGGAGAGTCTCCGAAGAACCTCTGCGGAGGAGGGAGGTCTGGTGAAAAGGATTGGGCACGTTACATCCGGGAATTTGTATTTCAACATCCGGGAATTTGTGTTTCAAGTTATTGTTTTTGTTTCGACAGGTTATGTTTTGCGCCCAAATTATTATTTGTGTTTGGTAATATGTTTTGCGTTTGGATTAATGGATTCTTATTATTTTCGTTTTGTGGTATAATGCTATCGTTTATGTTCGAAATGTTATTGTTTGTGTTTGCACTTGTGGGCCACCATACAGATAGCCTCGAAAACCAACAACAACTAGTGCGTATGCCATACGTGATGATCCGTCATCATAGGTGGTATCTCACCTCAAAGAAACTTTGAACATATTGCAATAAATAAACTCCACAGTCTGATGAATTTTGTTGTTCAGGCACCTTTGAATCGGCCCCATTTCTAGTCAGCATTGCCAAATTTATTAGAGATATATCTTGCACTACTCCAACTTGTGCAATATTCCCTCCGCAGCCAAAATCGCAGGTTGTGTGCACTAAAATGTTAAGTGGGGTATCAGTGAAAGAATATCCGGATGATCGGAAGTACTTCAAAGAAGCTACCCTCATTATTTTGTTTTCTTTCATCCATAGATGAGTCCTTTGCACCCCAGGAGTTCAACCCCCTTTTAACAGAACTTCTTAAGTGTGCATACAATGCTTATCAAGGCTATGCCACTCCTGTTGGTCATGTTTCAAGCAGTCCAACTCTGTTAGCACACTTTCCATCGCTGACACCCGTTCATGGCAGAGGAACTTACGCAGCAAAGAGTACTAATCATATCACAGATAATATGTGCACAAAGAAGTCCGGTAGACATCCTACTCTTCTTCCTGGTGTGTTTCTCATTTTTGTGTCAGCATGGTTAGTCTAATAGTTAATAAATCTTTCTCGTCATTATTGATAGGGAAATAATTCTTCATAATAATCAAGATGATGGAGATCAGAACATTGTTTGTAAGCATAGCCTTAGAAGGGAGAGGGCTGTGAAAGTGGGCGGGACTACGGTTTATGTTATTGTTCTCAAAATTCAAGGTAACGTGATCTTGCACCTGCACAGTCGGCTTCTCCTGTAAACAAGCATATAGTAAAAGCGTGTTCTTAGAACGATTATAAAAGGCTATGCCAGGCGAACATTGTAGTTTGTATGGTTGTAACAATAGTAGAAGAACCCCAAATGTGCGGTGAAATTATTGGATTCACAGACCTTGGTGACCCTGAACTTACCTTTTCTTCGTTTGACAACGACTTGCCAGTAGCAACAACAGTTATTGCATTTTTAGTAAGAGGATTGATGACCAACTTAAAATTTATTTTGTTATTTTTTTATCTCTGGAGCTGCAACATCCTTTCAAATCTTCACCCTCTTCTGGCTAGTTGTGTCACTCCTGGAGCTCAAGGTAGAACAGAAAGTTTAAGCTACATAAAGGTCTGCAAGACGCGTCATATACTGGTGTCATTTATTACAGTCAACTTATTTGCCCCACAACGTAAAATTTATTTTTTCTCTGATGTACCACATCTCATTAAGACCTTGTGCAACTGTCTTTACTCATCTGGTAATAGAGTTGGGGATGTCCACACAAGATGTATGTGGAACAATGACAAATATCTCTTGTGGAGTTTTGTTGCACAAGCATATTATCGTGACCAAGAGGGAGCTATTCAACACTTGCCAAAAATTACTCTAGACCACATCAAGCTCTCATCATCTGGAAAGATGAAAGTAAACTATGCCATCCAAGTCTTCAGCAAGTCCATGGCTAATGCTCTGCGATATTTTAATCCAAATGGGGAAGCAGATGAACTTGCTAAATTCATTGGCATGGTAAATGATTTCTTTGACATGGCAAATGTAAGAACCATTAAAGAACATATGCACAAAAGAAATCCCAACTTAAAACCCTACAAAGACTGACAAGACCAACGACTTACCTGGATGACAGATGTGTTTTTGGCATACCTAGATCAGTGGAAAATCAAAGTAACAGACATGGTTTCAGCAAAGAAGAAAAACAAATGTTCCTCTCCAGTCAAACATATGAAGGCTACCAGATTACCATAAATTCGTTAGTAAATATTGTTCAATTTCTACTTAATGCAGGGTTTTCATATGTTCTGACAGAGCGATTCATGCAGGATGTCTTGAGGAGTATTTTGGCTATCAGAGAGCTAGAGGAAGGAGATCTGATAACCCAACTGCACAAGAATTTGGGTATAATGACATAACAATTAACATGCAGCGAACAATAAAGCTAAAAGGGAATGTACATGGACGAAACCAAGGACATTGGGTAGAAGTTAGTGATGAGCCATTACCGAAACGCCCAAAATCAAAGAAAGAGTCAAGTTGAACTCAATGAGATATTTATTTTCATATTTACTGAATGTATTTATTTATTTATTAATCTAAATATTTATTATATTTACTGTATTTAATGTGATAGACAGTATACATACATAATTTGTATAAATGAGCTTGACAATTGCCCACATGTTGTCTGTCTACTCATTCTACTCCAAGCTCCCACATTCACTACAGCAATGTTCACATTTAACATATTAAAACCTAAAATGTCATGTAAAACATGCTCTCCATCCAGTGAGTCTCGGTGGCTCAATGGTTAGAGCGTCTCAGCGGCAATCAGAAGGTTACAGGTTCGATTCCTGTCCAGGACTCGGAAACATTTTCTGAGATTTGAGCTTGACGATCATTTATGTATTGTCTGTCTACTCCAAGCTCCCACATTCACTACAGCAGTGTATATAATTTAACACACTCAAGCATGAATTATATAATAGTATCATATATAATATTGAACCAGTACATCATTGTAACCTTCGCTCTCCATCTGAGTCTTGGGAGCTCAATAGTTAGAGCGTCTCACCGGCAATCAGAAGGTTACACATCCGATTTCTGTACGGGATTCAGAAACATTTTCTCAGGATTTGAGCTTGATAATTGTCCATGTATTGTCCAAATTCATAAAGATGGCAGCCGATTAATATTCTTTTCTGTGCATACAGCAAAAATTAGCTCTTTCAAGCCTCCACATTGTATAAAATTATGTATAAATTGTATAAAAATACATACAAAAGAATATTAATTGGCTGCCATCTTTTATTATGAATACATGTGGGGTCTATTGAATTAAATAAAACTGAACATACTCCTGAGCAGTATTTCTCAATGTTTTCCGTAAACCCTTCATTTTCTTCTCTGCTTTTTCCAAAATCTTATACTTTTCAATAATGTTTCGTGTGTGGGAAAACGACCTAACAGTTATGAACAGTTTCACAATATTTTCAAGCATTGAGGATGAGCATTCTTCAGCAACTTCAGTAGGACAATCATGTACAATAGCATCCCAGTGAGATATTATATCTGGAGATTCTAATGAGCGGTTCAGAATGTCAGTAGTGGGTACACTTGTTACCGTCTTGTTGGTCTCTTCCCGATATATAATTTCCACAACCTAAATAAGGGCAACAAGAAGATCACAAGTGTTCCATAAGCCTCCTCGATCTACGTTCAGCAGGTACTCGTTCAATTCCGTAGGAATGCGCATCGAAAGCAAGAGGTCCTGTAACATTCTGTTGACAGTGCGTTCACTTTCTTTACTTGTCTTACTCTTGCGGTAAAGCTTGCTTATTACGGCTCCGATAATGTACCTGAGAGGACCTTTTTCCTGGTCAGTCAATGGTTGTACACACGAAACAT
Source organism: Chrysogorgia sp. JL179-B06 (assembly GCA_035772405.1). NCBI lineage: Eukaryota > Metazoa > Cnidaria > Anthozoa > Scleralcyonacea > Chrysogorgiidae > Chrysogorgia > Chrysogorgia sp. JL179-B06. The sequence goes on along the minus strand of JAYKKM010000495.1, from coordinate 867,360 downwards.
TTACGGCAGCTCCAGTGTCATGGCCTTTCTTGATGTAAGATGCTAATTTTGCAGGAAGATCCACCGTATTAATGTTTATTATTCGAGAATCATTATCAGGGAACATAGCTGGAACCTCAGGGAAAATGTCAGACGAAAAGAAAAGCAAGAAAAACTTGTCTTGGTCTTTGATGATCTCCATATTTCGGTAGCACTTTTGCATCCGATTAACCAACACGTTAATAAACACCCTAAAACTGATTTGGGTTGATGCTATAATAATTTTACATTTCGGTTGCTGATATATCGAGAAAGGGCCCAAAATCATCTCAGTATAGCAGCAAGGTAATGATTATAGGAAGCACAAATTGAAACAGTTCAAAATCATGTTGGTAGAGCAGCCCAATAGTGACCAGAAAACATTGACAGTTGAAAATCATATTGGTAGAGCAGCAAACTGTGGTCAGGATTGGGCAAAATCAGTTAATAATGGCTTAATGAAAAATTCTTCTTGATTAATTGGCACTTTATTTGGGTTGGCAAAGGGAAACATAATGATCTTTAATCGTAGGAATTACTGTTGTCTTGAGATAGTCTATATGTAATGATGCTCACATAAAAAGGTGTTATATGTAATGATGCTCACATAAAAAGGTGTATTTGCTCAATTTGAATATCATCCCATTTGCTTCTCTTGGCAAAATGGTGCAGTCGAACATGAAAGCAAGGGAATCAACCTATTCGTGAGGGTTAATATCATCTGGAGTTTGGCTCATAGAAATTGGATAGTATGATTCAATGGGAAGTTTGATCAAGAAGACATACAAATTAGGAAAATTGAGAGTTATGGACATTATTGTAAACTTCTGCATCAACAGCCTTTGATCGATCTTCTCTTGTCAAATGATTCATTGCATTTTCAGACAAACACATAACAAAGGCATTTGCTTCATTTGTAAATGCATTACACTGCTGCTCAACCAATGGGTGGGAAGTATAAATTGAGAGTATACATTACATACTGTTATGCATTATGCAGTTCAATCCTTGTAAGACAGCAGAGGTACATATGACTAGGGACGCGCTTCCACACAGAGTAATATAACAAGCATTGTAAAGACAATTACCATCTGCTGTTGTTCTCTATACAGTAGATCAAAGGATAGAGCGAAGTACACAAGGCCTTGTGTGCTGACAACGCATTTGCAATGCTCAAATTCAAACTTCACATACATAACAGTATTGACATCGTAAACGTCGTACTTGCAAAACGAAACTTATTTACATTATAATACACATGACATATTAATGCATACGGTATTAAAACGTGTTGTGCTGCATAGACAGTGTTATTACAAATCGAATACTTGAGTGCCTAAAGACCCTAAACAATATTTCGGCAGTAAACCAACCTTTTAGAGTTTTCGATTTGTTTTACACAGATTCATTAGCATATTTAATCATATAATTATTATGTATGAGTATGATCATTCACAGATTGAGCTTACTGGCTGCGAGGGAACTGTCAAACATGCATGCAGATAATCCTTCTTCTTCCCAACTTCTCGCCCAATAACATGCGCACAGCACCGTTTAAGGGCGATGGGCAAGTACCACATGTGACCTTCACTTGCTGTTGGATTCCCGTCATTTACTCTGATAGCATATCCTTTGTCTATTATGCTGTTCATGAAGTTGACATAGTCTTCCCGATATTTATCATCAGCTAAAAGTCTCTTCTTCAGACTCTTCAGGCGTTGTTAGGGTTGTGGACGGTTGTTTGGAAGGTTAACGTTTTCTCCCTTGAATGGTAGTGGCATCTGGTAGTGTGAGTCTTCACGATGTACGATTCCAGTTTCAACCTTCTTCAGAAACTCGCGATCTTCCTTTGACATTGCAAGTCCTTTCCCTTTCTCAGAAAAATCTAATTTAAACATTCTCTCCACAGATCTAGCAGTTATTTCTTCTTTGATCTTTCTCTATGCGACGATGCATCCGGATGGTTCATTTTCACCTTGTACTTGCACTCGTTACAGCAGACTGCGCCATTCTTGAAATTTACTGGACCATTTATATACAACCCGAGGATTGAACGTACTGCATATGGTTCTGTGTCTTGTCCATGAACTACTTCTCTTGGACATAAGGCCTTTGGACTGTTAAGACCAATCAGAAGGCCGACTTCCACGTCCTCCGTGTATGGGGTCAATTGCTCACTCACTATATGCAGATGTTGAAACTTCTTAGCCACTTCCGGTCTTGGTATTTCTCATCGGTCCGTCAGCATCTGTTGTCTCACATAACTTCTGGGGAGATCGAGACGTACGTCATCTAGCTGATAGTTGACTGCCACTAGTACATTTACAGCCTTTTTGTTGATCTCTTGTGTACCATGCATGGTTGTTGTTAGCATCAGCATTGCCATCACTGTTGATACCAAGCTTCTCCATCGTTTCTTCTTTGATAAATGTTCCAATAGGGCGTACACCTTAATCCTCTTCTCAGGGTTACTCTTGTGGTATACCCACACAGGTACTATACCCATATTGACAGGAATATCACCAGCTTCAGTAATACTACATACTGTGAATCCATTGTTTATTCACTCTTGACGGTATGTGTCTCGACCCTTCTCATTTTCTCTGTGTATTTTCGCTTCTCTTGAACTTCGGCTTCCAATCGGGGTCGTGTAGTAACGAAGGATGTTTCTTCTCACATGTCTTGCACGTCAGCTTATCATTGCATTTGCTGGAAATATGTCCTGGTTTTAGACATACAAAACATAGTCCTTTATCTCAATGAGGTCCTTACGATCGTTTAAGGGCTTCTTACGGAACTTGTCACACTCACTCAGATCATGTGGCTTAAAGCATAATGCACACTTCTTGGAACTACAATCCTGGACAAAATTCATGTGGACAATGCGCGTGCTTTTGTATTATTAAAAGCATTTTACTCGGAACCAACAAAATAGGTCTCCCCTCCCCCTTGGCAATGTTGGTGAATCTACACGCGCAAAAACCGAGCATTTGTTTTTGTTTGTCGTGGAATAACACAACATTGACGTGGGGAAAGGGGATGGAACGTTTAATTTGGGCACAAATTGGGCAATAAAAAGAAAGCTGGTAATTAACGTTGTATATTTTGCGTTGTCCACATAATTTTGTCCAGGATTGTAGGCTTCTTAGAATTCTCTTCCTTTTCTTTAATCTTGGTATCAAAGCTTCTGGTACTCTTGTCTCTTCTATATCTTTTGTCAATGTCGCCGGACGTATTCTTGCTCTCTTCCTTTGACTTTTCGACTAGATAACTTTCCGAGAACACTGAATCTGTAGCTAGGTCAGCCTGCTCTGTGACAAATTTGGAAAACTCGCTGAAACTCGCATTTCTACTTTGGCTACTTCTTATTCTGCTTGCTTTCTCTGTCCCATTTACTTCTTAGGTATAATGGCAACTTTCCCCACAGCCATCGAAGAACCTGAGCTGTATTCAGATCATCCATGTATGGTATGCCGGTCGTCGCATTCTTCGCTGACATGTTGTCGCCTAACAGGGAGCTGGGACCATGAATAGTTGTTTGTTCAGCATTTTGTTGGGCATCCCTGAAGTGCTGACAGACACTAGGTACTTCTGGAGATCCTGTGGGATCGTTATTTCATGGAACAAATGGTATAACATTCAGATTCATTGCAAATTCTTCCAAACCTGGCTTTATATGTCTAGAACTTAAAACCATTGCAGGACTCGAAGACTCAGGGGCATCACCATTCCTTGGTATAGCAGGCTTTAATGTCGGGCTTGTAAGGGAGGTTGCTCCCATCGCTCCTTGTATCGGATCTGGTAGGTCCACTACACCATTGCTAAATTGCACTGGTCCGGGTGTGGTGGTATTGTGTGGTAAATCTTAGATGATCACATTGGGGGTAGAAACGTCCTTCACTTGCTTGGGATCAAGTTTACTGTTCAAGTCATTGTCAATTTTTTGTTCAAATTGCTCGTAAATTCTTTCTTCAGCCTCAGCTATCATTCGCTTTAGCTCAAGTTCGTCAGCAGCCATTTTTAAAGCTTGACTTTCTCTCAGAAAACGCTGCCTTAATCTCTAGTGAAGCCGTTTTGGCTTTAGCTTGAATCAGATATAATTGGCAAGAAGATCCAGATGAAAATGAGCGTTTGGAGTGAGAGTTTTTAGATTTCATTGAACCTCCACCAAACTCTTCATTTCGAGATGCCTTTGCTTCGTTCAAATGGTCAATTATGCGTTGCTTAAATGTGAACACTTCCTTATCGTGTAGGTCATACCACTCGAATGCATGTTTTATTTCATCGTAGTCGTCTAAAGCTTTCGAGTAATTTTCATGGACATCTCACTTCGCTTGGACATTTCACTTCCATCAAGACAAATAACTTGTCTAGTTCCTTTGCTTTTATTCGTACTAGTTTTTGGTTTGAGAAGCTTGACAGAAGTAGTTTAATCTCGTTCATTTGTCTGGTGACATTTGACAGGGCAACTTTGCAGTCTTTCTTCATTTTATTTAGTGTATATTGCCAACCTTTCTCTGTAGGTACTTTCTTTCTGGCTCCATTTGCGTCCTTTTCGTCATGTTCCGGTCTTGGGAGGCCTGTGGTTCGATTATCTGCTGTACGTTCTTTGTCTTGTTTCGCAGTCTCATTCTCGTTATCAAAGCGTTTATTCCTTCGATTTCCAAGTCAGAGAGTTCTTTTCCAGCTTCCTTTCCGTAATAATTAGGACTTGCTGGCGTTCGTAGAGCTCCTGCGTTTTCTTGGAAGTCTCGTTGACCGTCATTGGAATATTCTTCCATATTATTGCTGAAGACAATCTAAGGTCTTACTGTTACGGATAGCTTCGGATAGATAATTCGACGACACATTAATTCACAGCCACTGATGATCGATATCAACTCTTGGTACGTACACTCTAGTATCGTTTCACATATACAATTCACTGTTCCTTTAATGTTATCCTTTAATGTGAAATAAACGTTTAAAGAGTGTATAACTGTTTAACGACTCCTGACCAAGGTAAGACCATGTGCCAAGTGTGGCGGGCCTTTTCCCGTGCGAATCGTTATATTCGAGAAATAATGTTATTATTCAGTTTCTCACATTGATAAGATTAACAAATTGATTTCAAAACCAATCAACAGCAAACAGCAAGTTCAACAAACGTTAATGAACTTGTCAATGTGAGGAAATAGATAGCAAAACCTTTTGAAAGACACTTCTATTGGTTGGGCTGCAAAATACAATAGAATGGTAGTGGAAACTGTGTCTAGTTTTCTTCATCAAGATCGAATCCTGTGTGAGGCTCATCCTTATTGACTGGAAATTGCTTCCAAATTGCTTTATAATCACATGACAGCAACGGAATTCTCTTGCTTCCTAGTACACCATATACCAGCCTTGAAAATTCACAATAGGATACACTTTGTAAGAAACTATACAAAAAGAGTGAAAAAGTATTCAATAAACTGTATCAACATACCAAGTACTTTGGGTTGCCCAACCCAAAGTACTGTGATATTTACTGCACTATACAAGCAAGCCTTCATGGTGAAATCATCCTGCCCTAAGTCAGTTTTACCATACTATTTTCTTGTTTTTTTTTTGTTAGGCTCCTCAAACAATTCAAGACAGTCGATGAAATGCCACATAGTGAATGAATGCAACAGCACTTTTGTTATATTTGTTGGCAATTAAAATAATTGGGTTTATTTGAAACCAGATGACAAAATAAATTTAATTCTTTGGATACTCATAACTTTCTCAGAGCGATGGTTAAAATATTGTTAGTATATATCACAACCATTTGACATAAGTTATACTAACCATGAAATATAACTATTAATCTGCAATATTGGCAAACAAGTGAAGACAAGAAATACATGGTAAAATGATCCTGAAACAATTGTTTGCTGAGATCTCATGATCACTGCCATAATATCGTCCACAAATCATTCTATCATATAAAACTTTTTTTTTAGTTTATTAAAAGCCAATATATAGATTGCAGAAAATTGCCTGATGAAGGCCAAGCAGTGTAGGGCTTGTATAATCAAGCATGGACAGTGACTTATTAAAAAGCTACCTCTCTTCAGTTCCAATTTGCTTATACTTTTGCCAACCTCAGACTCCATTTCTGCAAGCAAACGGGATTAAATCCAGGGTGTTCCGTTATGCATGTTAATTTCACATTACGAGGAAGACGTTGTAAGCCCGGAGAAGCCTTCCAGCTCACTGCAGCAATAACATTCCGAGACATTTTGTAGTGATTCAATACTACAATTTCCACACCTAAAGTGTTAAAAACTTTAAAATATAAATGGCTCAAAAATATTGGTGAACAAATTGTAATTGAAGTGTGCTTTTGAGAATGATTGGTAAGACCTTTCGATTCATTTAGTGCTACTGTCCAAAAGGTCCTTTAGCATTCTTTCGTGCTCATTGAGCTCTGAATCTCTTCTTCGTATCTAGCAATCAATTCTGCAGCAGCTTTATTGCTCGAACTCGAAGGTATTGGCGATTCGTCAACCGCCGGAGAAATGTCGTCCTCAGAATCTGGTTCGGTTTCTTCCAGTATTCGGAGTAATAATTTGCTTCTGAATCGTCTGAGTCTAAAGTAGACTCAGAATATGACGAAACTGAAGACATACTTGAACTTCCAGAGAGGGTTTGATGAATATGAAAATCGTAAATCAAGTTAAATTTCAGTTTTCGGAAATCAGCTAGCGCTGCTGAAAGGGCGTTCTGTAAACGTTCAACAGGGCACATAAAATCAAGGATTTTTTAAAGTAAAAATGGGGTTATGAACTACAACCGCTCTCTACATTAGGCAACCCCTATCATTTATATTAACCCTTTCCTGCCTAGGCCAGCCTTAATTGGCTCTTTCTATATTCTGTGTTAGGAGATAAAAAATACACAGATTGAAAAGGGGTTAAACTGATTGGTTAATACCTCATTTTGAGTTTTGACTAAGACCTGGCAGGGTATCTTCAGAAATTGAACAGTTCAAGTCTGGGCTTATTGGTGTTGGTGGTTTGTGGAACAAAGTGCAGTTGTATCCAAACGAATTTCAATCCTCTTTACTGTTGTTCCAGTGGCGATATCAATGGTATCTACTAAAATCTAATGTGTGATATATTGTAATATAAAAGGGGAGTTTCCGGACGGTTGTAATACAATAGAGGGACGACCAGGGGGGCATTGTGAGAGTGTGCGTCTTAGAGTGAAGAGGTCGCACATGGGTTCTGTAATACATGTAAAATAAAGAGTTTGAAAACGAAACTTGTGTTATAAATAACTGGTGTCTCGACATGCTACAAATTGGTGGCTGCGGTAAAAAAAACGATGGCGACTGGCACCATTCTACCAACAAAGTTCGAGGGAGACGACATTGTCGCCTGGTTAAGGGAGTTTGATGTGTGTGAGCTGGCTAATGGCTGGAAAGACAAGATAAATAAATTACCCGCCTTCCTTCACAGCAGACGACAGGAATACGTATGCCGCAGCAACGACAAGGCTGAAACAAGCGCTATGTCCACTGGTCAAGAGGGAAAACTATTATGCCCAGTTTGATGCACGAATGCTTCGGCTTGGCGAAGACCCATCCGTATACAAGTGGGAAACTAGAGCAACTTCTCTGCAAAGCTGACCCAACACTGGTTGACGAAGCTAAAACTGCCCTTTAGTCTCGCCAATTTATGCGCGGCCTACCAAACACCATTAAAGTAAAGCTGTTGGATCACAACCCTACACCAACTTTACCAGAGATGTTAAATTTTGTCTGCCACAATACACTCCTTTCCACCAGTGCAAGCACAACCGCACCAACAACGAATGCCAATATCGACCAACTAGTACTCGACAGCAGGCGCTTGAAGATCAAGTGTCTAATTCAGAAAAGTTCTATACCGCTGCAGTTGGCCAAAACAACCGACAACGACGACCGTCAATGAAGTGTTTTCAATGTGGAAATACAGGTCACTTAGCTCGTGATTGCTGCAGTCGCCAACTCGTAGTCCCATCTCGATGATCCCGAAGCAAGTAAGGAGTGTGACTATCATAGTAATAATGACAATAGCATTTATAATGATAATTTTCCTGAACATTCGTTCATAGTGTGTAGCATTGAATGCTCTCCTAGATACAGACTGCATGAAATCGTTTATTAATGATAAAATTCATAATATTGATTTTGAACACTATTAGATAAGTCACAATCGCCACATTTTACAACCCCCAATATTTGTATTTAACAATTCTAGATTTTATTAAATTTTGGAAGACAAATCTTAACATACTTTTTGAATAATTCACATTGAGAAGAATTTCCTACTTTTTTTGCTTTTACCAAAATATAATTAATTAATTATTTCCTTTTTCTAGGAATTTTAAACATTTACAGTATATCACAAAAATGCAGATGGCCAATGTTACACTATTTTGTCATTACAACTTGTCCAGAATCTTTTGCAGACTTTTTATATTGACATTGTTTCTATTTTGTTAACAGATTGACCTGTTAAGACAGGGTTTGATGTTGGGCCATATCTATTCAACATCTCTCTTGCTACATCAATACCTTCTGTATCAAAATCTGTTCTAATTCGGCGAGGGTAGTGGAATGCTGAGTGGCTGCTAGAAAAAGTACAAGGACTGTTGATACCTTTAGGAAAACAACAACTCTAGAATACCCATCTATGGGCCTTCAAGTACATGTAATAATAATAATATACAATATTTTTAGTATACAGGTTAAGGTGGTATTGGACAAAATAAAATCCTTTAATGTTTGTGTTTTCAAACATATTTTGGATAGGAATTATAGGATATCATATGCTGATGATACTAATTGGAGTCTGTTACCATGGTAACTTATAAACGACCCCCAACAGAGCAATGAAAGGCACTTGTTTGGGGAAGAATATCAAGAGAAGTAAAGACTAGAAAAATATAAAATTAGGTTTAATGTAAAGCCCATAGATATATCCAACATGTAAACCTCAAAAAATTATAAATTTATATATTTATTTAAAAAATTTAATTTGTTTGTAACAATGCCAAAATTCGGATAAACAGTCCAGAAAAAGGAATTTTCTAAAACATTTACCATGTATTAAATTTTTGAGGTTTATGTTTGCAATCCATTTACAAATCAAATCCTTATAATTTGATGTCTATACGACTAATATTGAATGTAGCATAGCGTCCCATGTCTAGTAAAATAACGGTTTGATAAATTCGAGTTTAAAGTTTTGAAATAACGTTCTAGTGTATTCTATTGTATTCCGTTCTATTGTTTTCCATTGTGTCGCCTCATCTGAAAACCACTCTGCAATATTTATCCCATTTTTACTGCACGAATAAAAAATTTATCATCAGGAAACGAAAAAGCAATGATTAATAGTGTATAATTTGGTAGTTTTAAAATAATTATTTTTTGGAAAATGTTTGTCCAAGACCACCTTAGCAAATGCTAGCTGCTATCACCATGGATAGTAAATAGACTGGATAGGAAACTAGCTGACGTCAGCGTGAAAACCTAGTTGCAAATCGTGACGTCACACCAAAACATGACAAATCTCTTTGCACGACGATAATATTTTAAAGTCGACGACTGACTTAAAGCAGTATTATATGTTTAAAAGAGTATTAACTATAGCATGGAAGTAGAGGATGTTTTCGAGGAGTGGGATGACAGTGAGAGCGCTATTGGCCAGGGGGAAGAGAAAAGCAAAGAATACGAGAAAGGACAAGACAGCGAAGGAGAAACTGACGACTCGGCGGATGAAGATAACGAAAAAAATAATATTTGTTACGTTGTAAAAAATGTAGAAAGATCTACCGATTAAAATCGTGGTTTTTAAAGCACCAAAGTAGCTGTGACGGTACCTCGAAAACAACCAAGAATCATCGGAAGTTGTCGCAGCACCAAATCAGAACAAGGGAAGTGTTGACCGGTCTCGCAGTTGACGAATATTTTGAAACAAACGGTTTACCAGCTATCTTAAAACTGCTCAAAGAGATTTGTGCCACCCCTGCTGATATAGTGTCTCTAAGAGGAGCACGGTTTGGAAATTTAAAACTTCAGGCCGACGAATTCTTTAAACGATTAACCGATGACCGGCACACAACATCCGCCGCCAAAATATTTTTTAGAGACATCGCACAAAAACTGTGGGAAATCATTTTCGGTTTAGACCATCGCGTGAGATCGTCAACGAGGCAGAGGTACGTTGCTCAACATTTCACTGACACTGAGTAGAAAACTTCTGAACCGTCAATTGTTTGTTGGACAGAACTTTTGAGAACATTTCGCATTAGTTCTAATGGGAAGCTACTCCTGCAAAAGATAATCTCAGCGGTTTATGAAGATATCAACGAGTTTAGATCCACTTCCGTTAGCAACACCTTGGAGATCGTCGACAAATATAAAGGAGAAACCGAAAACAAGACGGTCCTTTCATCTGCTGATAAATCCATTATAGCCTATGTTGCTGGATATGTTTGTAGGAAAACGAGAGACAAGCTCCAACGGTATTGCACAACTAATGAAAAGTCAACGACGAGTGAAGTTCGCGAAAACTGTGTAAGGTTAGGGAACATTATAAAAACAATCGGTACAAATTTACCAGGCGTCGAAAAGCATACTCCATCTTTGTCTTACCCTAATCTTGTTACACTGACCTTAAACAGAGGCGGTCTTACTACAGTGGACCCATTAACTTTTGATTTTTTTTCTTCTTTTGAAATATCTATTCGTCCATTTCTTAATTTAGCTAACTTTGGGAGTAGTACAAGGAAATCTGATTGTGAATACCGTAATTAACCTTGCTCTGTCATCTGAGTTCCAGTGGCTCAATGGTTAGAGCGTCTGTCTAGCGTTCAGAAGGTTACGGGGGTTCGAGTCCTGTCTGGTGCTCAGAGTTTTTCTGAGTATTGACAACTTAACACAGCTTACACAGTAAAACCTTTACAACTTAACAAACATCAAGCTGCAACTACCTAACTTAACTAACAACATTTGACTGGAAATTAACTGTTACAACACAACTTGTAGTCCAACAAGTATTTGTTACAACGGCAAGACTCGTCCCAGGTTTAAATACCGTAATTAACCTTGCTCTGTCATCTGAGTTCCAGTGGCTCAATGGTTAGAGCGTCTGTCTAGCGTTCAGAAGGTTACGGGTTCGAGTCCTGTCTGGTGCTCAGAGTTTTTCTGAGTATTGACAACTTAACACAGCTTGCACAGTAAAACCTTTACAACTTTACTCAAGCATTACTGGATATTTGGCCTTATTCTTCGTTACTTAGTTCTGAAGACAGTATGTTACTTCTTAGGCTATGCACTGATTTGTTTTATCGTGTAAGGAAATGGGCGTATCTTAAAGTGTACAAAGAACATAAGAAATTTAGGGAAACACTATCTTTAAATGTTAAGCAAAACTCGAGTCTTGTTGATCTACATGGAAAGGATAGCATCAGGAAGGCGTTAATGTGCAGCAGTAGCACCCGTGAAAAGTAGATCTAGTTGTCAGGTTTGTAAGTTGTAATAGTTAACGACCTTATTTATTTATCATAGACTAGCTTTTACCATGGATAATAAATAGACTATTTTACAGTCTATTTATAGTCTATTTACTATCTGTGCTTTTACATACGTTTATCATTCAAGCTTCATGCCATGTTGTTTATCACAAAAAAAGATTCATCTTGCCTATGCCTCTCACCTTTTCATATAAATCACTGTTGTGTGATTGTCATCATGGGTAGTAAAAAGGCACTGGCATAATTTTTAAATATGGAACATATTTATAACTGCTAAATGTTCCTACTGTATATAAAATGATGAATAACAACAACATAGTTTCTTCTCTTGGCTAGTCATGAAGTTTGTTTGATCATGTGCATTTATACTGTGTATTTATACTGTATTTATACAGTAACAACTTGTTTGACATTGAAAATTTTGAATTTATTAAAAAACAATGGGAAAAGATGACTAATTGTTATTATTGCTTTTCTTTATATGTAACCATTTTTCATAAACACATCCGGTATGCTAAGAACTGGCCAGACAACAACTGATTTCACATAATATAATATGTCTATCTTCTTTTATTAATAGACTATAAATACATATAATATTTGTTGATAATACAGATGATCAAAATATGGCGACCAAAGGCTGGTGTGGACCTGCTTTATATTGACATGAATATATATAATCAATTTACCTAATTAAAATAACTTATGTAAGTACATGTACTGTATATTATTCTTAAGGGTGTTCGGATGTATTCCTTTGCTAGACAACCGGTTGCTAAGGATATTTCATGAGTGGACAATAAATTCAAGGTATAACCAAGATATTTTATATCTGGAATATGTAGGCAAACTTCTTTTGTCTGGTGACATAATTCGATGATGTCACATGACGTCATCGACAAACATAAAAACACTATAATTTTCGTCATTTTTGACATTGTAGTACATTTCTGAGTGTCGTGTAAACCTATTACTTTCTACAAAAAAGTACGTATGGATTTGTTGATAAATTAAATAAAAATGAAGTTACCAATATTTTATTGTGTTTACTATTCGATATCCCGGCTACTTTTTAAAAAATAACAGTCCAGATTCTAATCGCATGTGAAAAATTAATCTTACTTAAAATCCTTCAAAGATTATAGGAATTTTCATTTTTCGATGACGTCATCGTATGACATTACCAAACGAAAGAGTTTTTGCCCACATATACTACATACACACTGTCTTGATGGATTCTTAAATCTGTTAAATTCTGTGACAAATTTGTTAAATCTAAGCTTCCTTAGCAACATATATAAAGTCTGCAAATCTAAATACGTCCGAACACCCTTAAAGTTTTGAACTTGAATTTTTTGAACAAATCCAACAAGCTTACCTGAATCATCAAATACAAGATCCTGTCTCAAAGAAACTTCATCATGAATGATACCCACCCATGCATCACATTCTTTTGGGTTGCTTCTTGAAAGAAAATCCTTTTTGGCTAAATCTAAAAAGACAGTATCAAAACCTATGCCAGCTTTAAAACAACTACTATAGTCCCTAAGTGTTCTGCTGTCTGGTAATGTAAGCCTTTGGGGATGTTGAATGGAGCTGAAAACACCATCTTATTATTAATGGGTGCCATCTTCTTCCTCGCTTGTCTGTACACTTTATGGCATTCTCTTGCTGTTGTATAAATAGTATCTTAAAATCTTCCGGATCTTCTGACGTATGGCTTGATTTCAAATTCTCAAAAAGACTTTCCAGCACATCATTGTCCTCTGACTGAAGTGCAATTGAATCCTTAGATAATAAATACAGAAATAATCCAAATTAAATGATAAGTTTTGAAAATGTTCTATTTCATTTTCATGGTTTTTCTTATGAATCAAATCCAGGGGCAGAATATAAACACTAATTTTCTGTATACTTGCACTACACTACTGTACAGCATACTGGTTTATAATTAAATAGGGCCTGGCATTTTACTTGTTTATCAGAATTTTTCTCTACCATTCACAGCTTCAGTTACTTATATCACATAGACTATTTACTATCCATGCATACTTTACAGTACCCATACTAAGTCTTATACTTAATTGTAGTTGGTGTTATTAATAATTACCTTTTTCAACTTCTTTCCAAGTTGGGAAATTCTCATGGATTTTCTCTTCCTGTCTTTTGTGCAGTTATTTATCCTTTCTTTCTGTTCCTCCTCACTAAGATGTTTCCAGGGGCAGTGGCTGTTTACGCTTGTTTTGGATGACCAGTTGCTTGGTGATTCAGATAACTCCTTACGTTTTTCCTTTGAATGTTGGGTTAAAAGACATACACAGCAAGATTTACAGCAATCACACAAAGAGTAGGTTGCAGTTGCTTTGACAAAGCCAGAACAATCAATTGGTCTAATTATGTTGCCTTTTGTTAGTTGTGCCTTGACTTTTCCTTGTCTGTCTTTAAAAACACCATTCCTATTACCAGACTTGGACAATTGGACAAGATTTTCATCACATATACCAGGGAAAACATTGCAGTTGTCAATAAAATCTAACAATTTGATGAATTAATTCGGGTGGTCTAATTGGTCAGGAATTCCAGCTACTTTATCTTTGACATTGTTGTTGTTTATTATGACATTCCAAGAAAGGTCTGCATTAATAATCAAAGTTTTCTCAGCAACTGGTGTCGTTGATTCATTTGTAGAGAATGTGGACAGCATCGGGAAAGGATGACCATGATTGATTAAGTTCCATTGATCAGTTAAAACATTTTCATTTACAAATATATTGAAAATATGAGAAAAATTGTGGAGTGAAGGTTGATCTAAAATTAAGGGGGGGAGATTTCGAAGATGATAATGAAATTTATATGACAGGCTATGCTTGTTGACCACAGATTTGTTGTATTGTCGGTGCGAATGTTTCCTCAATCTTCCCAACTTAAACTTCCCCATTTCTTCTCATTTTCTACATACAGTAATATCTAGAAATAGACAAGTGTTCAATTAAAAAAAAGGTTTTTTCTCCACAGAGTATATGACAACCTGATGCGATACGTGATTCGGTCCCTAGTAACCATCTAACAAAATTTGTTAAAAAGGGCACAGAATTTGATGAAAAAAATACAGTTTTAAATACAAGCTTACTTCTTTTAATTGTGACAAAGCCACAATTCAACCAAATATCTTTCTACTGAAACATATCTTTAGGGAAATTACACAAATTTAACATACAAAAAACGCGTCGCAAATTTTACAAAATACGACAAGAAATTACGCAAAAAATACACTATTTTGCGACGCGACTTTCTTCAAAGTGAAACGATAATAATGTAAACAAACATGATCTAGACTTACCTTGGACAGTGTTACGTGGCTTAGGCGGGTTGATATGAGCCATAAGTTCGCATAAAACAACAAAAAAGATACACAAAGATATAGATTGGAATTTCGGTGAAGAAGTCAAATGAAATCCCAGTAAAAAGTATAGGAAAATCAACAATACTTACGCCATTCATGACATCACAATTTTCAACTAGGTTTTCACCATTTTGCAAACGAATCAAATCTGTGATTGGTTAATCACAGGACTCAAAACACCCCACGTGACTATTAATTTCCTATCCAGTCTATTTATGAAGCCTAATCCTGATCACCCAACAAATAAATTAAAATCTCTGTTTGAGGTATACCAATTATCTCAGCTGATTAATGAACCTACACGGGTAACAGTGATGTCTGCTACACTCATTGATCATTTTATTACAAATAAGCCTGAAACGATTTCAAATAGTGGTGTTATCAACACTGGAATAAGTGATCACAATCTCATTTATGCTAAGGTCACAATTAAGATCACCCAGAAGATAGAATTCTTTATTTTCATTGTCAATGGCTTGTAATAAATTTTCAAGATGATCAAAAAATTATGATGCTGCATTTGGTGGTCTATAAACTGAGAACCACAAAAGGCCGACTATGTGGTTTATTTATTTCCAGACAGACAGCTTCAATACCAGATGGTACAATATCTTGTCGAGTATGATAGTTGATTGTGTTTCGAAGATAGATACTGACTCCACCACCTTGTCTGGGTCTATCTTTTCTAATAACATCATACCCGTCAATGTGAATCATACCATCTGGTATTGAAGAATCTAGTCGAGTTTCATTAAGGGCAAATATGTCAAGAGATTTGTTAGATATGGTTAAATTGATCTCAATTTTTTTTGGTAAGCTAATAACATTTAAAAATGCCATTTTAAAACCCCCTTTTTCAGAAAAAGTTTTGAATTGTTTAGAGAAATCGCAACTCATTCCGAACAAAATGGCTCGAGGTGTTGCCATTCCCAGACCTGATTGATCTCAGATAGTCACAAAATGCTTTGCCAAGGCTCCTATCACCATGGTGATTTAGGTGCAGATTTGAGCCATTTAATTGATTTTCATCAATGTTATTGTTATCAATAAATGTTATGTCATGCTTTTTGCACAAACCATGCAATAGATTGTTATAATGTGAAATACGAGAATGTGGCACCTTATTCTCATACCTCTTTATCACACTGGATACGGCAACATTTTCTGCTTTCGCTTTGGCAACTTCAATAAGTTCTTCCATTTCCTTGGCCGCTTCTTCTGGTGGATGAGACACCAGATTGTTGGTGCCCACATGGAGAACAACGCCACGTACCTGGTCATTACATTCATTTTCTGTTCCCTTTTCAAATTCTTCTCTCACTTTGCCTATTTTCGCTCCACAGAGTGTTTGGCAGGACACTTTGGTTTTGGCAGCATGGGAAGTTTGGTTGTCTTGATGTTTTTCACCATTGAATCGCCGATGACTAGGATTTTTTCTTCACCTCTCTTGGCTTTCGTGTGCTTTGGTTGGTCGCTCTTTTGCATTGGGTGGGGGGATGGAAGGGAAACGTAGCCAAGTTCAGTGGACTCGTCGACCGATTCTTCATTGCTTTGTGTCTGTGCTGTATCTTCTAGTTCTAATACATCAAAACGATTTGTTGATGCAAATCGATCGTCGAATTTGGGTATGCTAGTTCCGTCCGAAGTTTCTCACAGGATAGCTGGAACATGGACACGCAGTTTTATTGGGTAAAGCGAATGATTAGAGGTCTTAGGGTCGAAATGACTTTAACCTATTCTCAAACTTTAAATTGGTAAGAAGTCCGACTTGCTCACTTTAAGCCGGACGTTCGAATGCGAGACCTTAGTGGGCCATTTTTGGTAAGCAGAACTGGCGATGCGGGATGAACCGAACGTCGAGTTGAAGTGCCAAAGGCGACGCTCATCAGATCCCAGAAAAGGTGTTGGTTGATATTGACAGCAGGACGGTGGCCATGGAAGTCGGAATCCGCTAAGGAGTGTGTAACAACTCACCTCCTGAATCAACTAGCCCTGAAAATGGATGGCGAAACAAAGTATACCACTAGCCAAATGCCTCGTTTTCACTTGGAAAATAGTTGCATCCACTCAACCAATCCTATAAAGATTAGTGAACTCTATATAGAGTCCACTGGTGGACTCTATATAGAGTTAACTAATGAATTCAATAAAGTAAATTCTCTTGTAAACAGGTGAGCAAAATTCCAATATTATAGTAAAAGTTAAAATCCCTTTGTGGTTGCAACCATTTTCTAAGACGGTTAGTGAATGGTCACTTGTGCTCTATGGGATATCTAATTCAAGGGACTCTATATCCCATAGAGCACAAGTGACCATACTCTAACGCTTACTTAAAAGATCAGCAATTTGTTCAATCATTATTGGATGTTTACAACTGTTTCACCATTTGATCTTGTATTTCATATAAGGCCTATAAGTGGAACCAAAACTTTTTGATTAAATAGTATGTATTTTACCTGTATGCCCACAGATCCTGATGGAACGAGTGTGATTTACTGTCTTTTAAATGTCCCTTGGCTGGTTTGCATATAATTTCAATACACAGTTCACTCTGATGTAAGGTGTTCGCTGGAAACATCAGCAATTCTTACTAATAGTATTGTTTACCATCATTTCCTCATTTGATTTTGTATTACACACTGCCTATGCAGCACTAAAATTGTTATGCTTATATCCAGTAGATGTGTGAAGTTGATCATCCAGGTTGTTGTAGACTTGAGAAAGACTATTGTTGGTGACTGACATTTCTACGGCCTCAGTGGCGGTCATCTTCAGAGTCAAGTCAAGAGTGTTTGTCAGGTTTGCCTATACGTTTGGTTCGTTATCCGTGCTCGGATAAGTCGTCTACAGGTGGATTGGACGATCTGTATGGTACCTTTAGTGTTCAGCGGGGACCTAATTCTAAGTCCTGATGGTACGAGACCATGATCCTTGCAGCGGTGGTTGAACGAGAGTTGTTGGCGTACGTTTCTTGCATAACAGACATCCAGTGTTTCTTCGACAATTTCTCTGAGCTGCACCACTGAAAATGTTTTGTAATCAATGACAACTGAGATTGGCATGTCATTAGCATGATCAACTACTTGGGGTGTAGGTGGCTCAGAAAGAAGTATTCTTTCTTCCCTTACTCTGCATATATCCCCTCCCCAGTAATCATTCTTTCTTTTAGTGTAGGTGCCTTTTACACGCTCATTTTCCTTCAGAATATCTTTTGCATCATTCTACTTGTTCGATTTTTGAAATAGTATTCTTTTAGCATCGTCGTTGTTCTTCTCCACTGCTTGCCCAGTGTTGCTGTATTGTTTAGTATTGTTTCTTGCCCAACTTCTTTATGCAACCATGCTGTTGAATAAAATTTGGTACATGGTGACACATGCATGTAAGGTGTAATCCTTGCCATTTCATACCCAGGTCTGATACTTGCTAAGGAACAAAATAATTCAATCCACTCTCTTCTTTTTGTAAATACTATGGCGGATGAATCACTCGTCAACTTAAAATCAGTGATCAAATCATAATAGTTTTTAAAATCGTTCCATATTTTAACTACTTTATAACAGGTATCTGGATAAAGGTGATTATGCAATTTACTGGGCAATTTGTTCAAGAGGGTTTTTTTTTGTCCTAGAACCATCAGCATTTTTTTATACCAAACAGAAAATGTTACACCACATTCATTAACATCTTCAACAAATGCTTTCAATAAAAGCCCTCTAGGATGACCTTTTGACTGATTAGTTCCTCAATGGCAGCTCTTTCAATGATTTCATTGATGACATTTTGAAGGATGCAGTCCATTATTAGCAAGAAAAGGTGCAATTCTTCAGGTACAACATGATCCAGCTCTATTTCAATCAGTGGGACATGGATACATCCCACATTACTGCTTTTGGCTTGGCACAGGCTTTTAATTTTGGCCAAAATCCTTTGGGGTTCCTTATTGTAAAAGTTTAAATCCTTGCTTGTATCCCATCTATCCTTTTTATGTACATTGCACCATAAACATGAAGAATCTGCTGCTGCTGCATTTAAGCCCATGATCATTAGCAAAAATTTTAAATCACCACCAAGAAAAAACTCCAATTTTACGTTTGTGCCATCAGTTAAAATAAATCCTTGTTCAATGAGCTCATTAATCTCCTTGAAATAAAGGGAGTGATTCTTTAAGAGTTTCATAGTTTTCAGGTCCATTCATGATTGCCACAGTTTTTTATGATTGCCACAGTGTTATTTTTGGATGTCATTACATTTTCTTCAAGCGGCAGTATTACAAATGAGAACATCATAAAATTTGTTGTTTGGGACATTTTGCCACCATCTCTGCTTATCTTCACTTGAATTACCTTGTCATGTAGCTCCGGGTTATCTAATAGTACAGCTTTCACATGATCTGCAAGGGTCAAGGTGAAATTCAATCTTGCACCTGGATGCTTTCCTACATAGTAGCTCTTGTTTAAACCAACTCTTAATTGTTTTGAGGTATGATTGGGCAGACCTTCAGAAACCATTGATAGTTCATGGTAAACTTCATCACCAATGCAGAATTTATCCAGCAAGAATAACACTTGTTCAAGCTTGTCTTTGTCACCTTGGCTTATATCTGAGACACCAATGGATCCATCATAGTAAACAGAGTGGCTAGCGCCCTCTCCATCTTTGAGTGTAATATTGGAAAGTTCTAGACCGAAGCTTTCCAGAAACCATAATGCACATTGCACCTTGGTCTTAAGAAGTATAATTTTTCTTGATTTTTGCTTATTTACAAATTACAACCTCGTTAATTTTTTTGCCCTGGCACTTCAAGGAATCTCTCTTTTCAAGTGTTTCAATGAAGTCTAATAAGTCATTGTTTACATGTTTAACTTCAGATACTTCCTCTTTTAGCACATTGATTTCATGAATCATTTCTTCATTTAGTTTCCTTTTGGCATTTTCTAATTCAGTGTTATTCTTTCTGTACTCTTCAAATTCCTGAGAACACTTTCTTGCTTCTGCTTTGTAAATCTCTTGATTCTATCTCACCTTTTTTGACACTCTTAAATTTGTACATGTTGTTATTCAACTCCTTTTTTCTTCCTTTTGTCTTTTGTATCATTAGATTTGACATAATTGGATTGTTTACGAAGTAATTCATTGATAGGTTCGCAGTCACGACTTATGACAAACCACTTATCGGGTGCAGTTGCTTTGAGCAGGTCAATGTAATTTACATAGTCACCGGAAGTGTTCTTTACAATAGTATTCCAGAGCTGAAGTAATGGCCATGGAATTTCCACAACAAACAAAATCTGGTTTCTTAAATCAACTTGGCGATTTACGCATCTAAGTGGGGCTTCAGTACTTAATTTTAACTTACAATCAATACTTCGCTTTCGATATTCTTCCAGTACTTCAGACATTTTGCCTTTGAATTTGGTGCCAAATTCCGCGAGTTTATGTCAAAGTTACGCAATTATATTGGCTCTACTTCTCACGACAAGGCCTGAACACTATATTTTAGATCCATTAGAGTATAGCTGTCATGAAGTAAATACGTAAATATGGTAAAATGGCGAATTTGGAAGAGAAATGAACAGTTATTGCTCGTTTCTCTAACAACCGGATTCGCAAGTTTATAGTAGAATAACACCTGCTGTTTGCGCTGAAAGCTGGAAATTTAAGAAAGCTCCATGGCTGTGGAACCGCGAAAATGTGAAATACAAAGACATTTACTAGTAACATGGATAGATTGAACCACACTTTATATTTATCGAGCTCCGTAATTTTTATCAGCATCGAGGATGTTGATCTATTCGACAGATTTCCACACATTCAGCCACATTACTATGGCTTATATAGCAGATGGCGTGAAATAGGTGGTGAAAATATATCGATCTCAGGAACCGCGAAAACATCACGGTAAGCGAACATTTGTTGCTATAGTTCGTTTATCTTAGACAAAACTGTGAGACACTTTATAATTTTTATGTTTTTCGCCCCCCTCGCCCAAAATCAATGTTGCAGGACCGAGAAAATTTTGTTGCCAAAGACAGAAATATCTGCGTAAAAACCCAAAACAACATAAAACAACATAAAACAACATTGATTTGGGGAGAGGGGGATACTTGGTCTCTGGAAGGAATTTTCCTGTCATTACATGCAAGATATGGCATTGTAACTGTCTGTCATTTATGTAATTTGTCTCAACAAGTTTTGTCTAAGATTGTCTATGTATCAGTCTGAAATAATTTTTTGTTGAAACTTTTTGTATGACGTTGTTAAGTGAAAGGGGGTTACTAAAATACATATAGGGGGTTGCGTGATTAATTAATTAATTAATGTTTATTTTGTCTAAATGTAATGTTACTCACAACAATCAATGGATAATAAAATGAAATGCTTTTTTGGTCATTTTCTCTCAATTTAATTGTTTAATTTACTTTGTCGGTCGGGGGCCTCACTTTTTAGTGGTAAACAAACTTAATTTGGTACACATACGTTCGTTCATACCGAGTGTTTGCATGTGTTGGTTGCTTATGGAGGCTGCATAATGAATATTATCTTCCTTGGCTTAAGCAAGGGATTTTTGGGATAGTTGCTGCCATTTTTCGTGAGTTCCAGCTATGGTTTTCACCAGAAAAATGAATCCAGAGATATGTGCACATATTAAGTACAAGAAGGATGCTCCAGTTAAAGATTTAATGAAGGAAACTGGAGTTTCTCGTGCACAAATTTACAAGATTAAAAAAGAGCCCCTTCATACTAAATTAATCCCGAAGAAGTTAAAAGGACGTGGTGGTTGTCCCGAGAAGCTGACTGGTCGTGATAAGAGAGCTTTACTACGCCAAATTAATGTCTTGCGGAGAGAAGATGGCAACTGGACAGTAAAGAGGTTAATGGACAAAATTAACCTCCATCATGTCTCAGTGAGGACAGTCACTCGCTTTTTTCATACAAATGGGTACAAGTACCTGCAAGTATGCAAGAAAGGCCTCGTTAGTGATAAGGATAAGTGAAAACGACTCAAGTTTGCCAGAGATATGATAAAGAATTACCGCGAAGATGTTTGGACCAAAGACATTGCGTTTTACCTCGACGGCGTGAGCTTTGCTTAAAAAAGAATCCCAAAGATCAAGCCAAAGCGCCAACTGGACGGGTGTGGAGAAAGGCAAACGAAGGTCTCACAACAGGATGCACTGCCAAAGGCCAAAAGTGTGGCACAGGTGGCAAGACTGTGAAGCTGCTAGTTGCCATTTCTCATGGAAAAGGAGTCATTTGCTGCAAGGGTTATGAGAAGATGAACGGCGATTTTTTTGCATCATTTGTTGAAAAGAATTTCAGCGAATTGATGGAAAAGTCGGGAAAACGATCTCGGTTGTGGCTTCAGGATGGGGACCCCTCCCAGAACAGTGCAGCTGTCAAAAGAGTTACTTATTGCTTGACTGCCCATTGCTTGCCTGCCCATTGCTGGCCATACCACCACAAAGTCCAGATATCAACCCAATTGAGAACTTATTTAAAAAATACAATAAAAGTAAATAAATCATTGATTAAAGCTGGTGCAGATAGCAGTTGAATCAAATCTTTTTTTGAACCATTTCAATGATGCTTGATCTTTTACTTCATCGGGTAATGAATTCCACAGTTTTGCTCCAGTAAAGGCAAAACTCGAATAAAATAATCGGTTCTATTTTTCGGCAGTTCAAAATTTAGCTTAGATTGACGAAGATTATAATCGTTTAAGCTACTACTAAATGTGAACATTTCTGATAAATATACTGGTGCAAGGCCATGTACTATTTTATACATCATAATAGCTTTTTGTTTTTGTCTCATTTCTTTAATATTCAGCCATTCCAATTCAGTCAAAATTTGCGAAGTTGATTTTGATAAAGGAGCTCCCGTAATTATGCGAGCTGCCCTATTTTGAAGTACTTGCAGTTGTTTTTCCAACGTGTCATTTATGCTGTCCCAAACAATTGAACAATAAATAAAATATGGTTCAATAAGTGCTCTATATAAAGACACGAGACTTTTTTGGTTTAAAATGTTTCTTACTCTTCTAAGAGCTGCAAGATTACGGGATACCTTTAGACGAATACCTTGGATGTGTGTTTTCCAGGTTAAATTCTCGTCAATATCAACTCCCAAGCATTTCACTGAACGAACTTTGCTTAACAAAATACCATTCGCTGACAGTATTCGCCTCGTCGAGAACGTCCCTGGCTCCTTGATGTCCATATGTTAAACTCGCACTCATCTACAAAAACGGGATGATGCAGGTTTGCTTCCTCCAGGAACCAGTGAGCATACTCGTTTCGGCGTTGAATAACATCTGCTCGATTACGGTTGGCTGGCACTCTATTATGTGCCAACTTCAGGGTATACAACATGCCTTCTAAATGTTTAGCAACTGCGCACGTGAACAGCCGGGTGGTCCGGGAGTCGTTCTCTTAATTTTGCATTGATAGCTTCCAAAGTCAACATAGGATTATCGTTGATAATTTCTTCAAGACACTGCCTCATCTCGTCATTGACTTTGACGTTATTACTACCGCCACGTGGCCTTTCATCTACTCTGTTCTCGCGTATAAAGTGTGCTACTATGCCTCTTGCTGTCGAACAGTTTACACCTAATGTGTCGGCAACGATAAGATAGTCCTGGTCAGGCTCTTCAAAAGCCCTCACCAACCCTTCTCTATCTTCTTGTGTAATTCTACGTCTTCTTCTCTCCGCCATACGGTCTACTGTGACTAAATCGTCCAGTAAACGTCTTTTTTATCTTAACATGTATTCCCATGTGGCTCGAACTTTCACAATTCTGCTCAAATTTAAAATGGCATAAACGCGAGTGAAATTGAAAATACATTGTTATTCAAATGATATATGGATTTTCCTTATTGTTATTCGCATCGCACTAATGATTCTTCAATACATGCTATTGTTGTTTCAATCACACATTTGAACGTTAATAAATGGCATAAATTATAGCGTTGTTTTATTGAACTGCCATTACGCACAATTGACATTTGATTGTTGTTATTGAAATTAGGAACGCACTATTAAATATGCAAAACGCGTTATTCATTATTGTTTTTCCCTTAATAAAGGGCAAATGCTGTTCAGCAAGGAAGTCATTTTCCTTCAGAGCATTTTCTTTAGATGGCGGAGGTCTGTAGATAGTGACGACTCTGATGCAGCTACGAGCATATTTCACCAGTAGATCTAAATACTCAAAAGATTTAATTCTATATGAGACTGTCTTTTGACTTGCAAATACCTCTTTATTAGGAATCCAACACCTCCCCCATTCGAATCCTCCCTTGGGATATGGTGGAAAATATAACCCGTAGGCAGATTTCCCTTGCATAGTAATTATCTTTTTCTCCAGGATCAAGCCAGGTTTCTGTTAGTGCAAGCATATCAAGGTCATGTTCAATGACATAATCCTGATATAAAGTGCCTTATTTCTAATAGAGCGTGCATTTAGAAGACAAAATTCAAGGAGCTTAGTCGACATTATTGATTCGGTAGATGAAGTTGTTTGTATTTGGCGAAGGTGGCTTTGTCTTTGGCTTGAATAATTTATAGCAGGAAAAATACAACGCGGTGTAAAATGAACTGGTATTTTGTAGATCTTGGACTTTATCCGCTTCCCAGCTCTAGTGCGACGGGTTTTAAGTATCACTTGTTGTCTAAGAATTGTGTAGACATCTCTTGGTAGAACGAATTTAAATCTTAGAGCAAACAGCTGTTGTCTTGAATAGCGTATTGTTCCGATGGTAATTTTGGCGGAATAGTTAGAAGTAACAGGAGCTTCATTTGACCGGAAATCAGCTATATTTGCCATTAAACAAGGGCCTGGATTAGCCTTAATATCCATAGAGATAGTCAGGTCCATAACAAACAGCCTTCCAGGGAGAGCGAGGATTGTATTTCCATGTTGCGAGGCCTTTAGAGTTGGATAATTAATGTTATGATGAGATGACAACTTGACGAATACAAAGCTCACTCGCACGGGAATGTAAAACAGTCCAAAATCATCGAAGAAGATATCAGGATTCAACAAATAATATCCAGACTGCAGTAGAACACCTTTAGATTGTACTTTGAACACATTCCTAGTCAATAGGACTCCCCATAATAGATATATTTGAAAAAATAAACAGAGCATTCAGCGAAAGCAGGCAGCCATGACGGCGCTTATTGAGTAGACGTCATAACCTCGATAAGCTGCGCGATCGAATTTCGACAGGTTATCGTTCAACTACTAATTTATAAACGCAAAATTCACCAACTTCTAGTAAGAATTTTTAATCACAGTTAGTATCGAAATGACCAGAAAAGATGAAATATTTATAATATGCAAAAATCCCAATATCAAAATTTTAATTGCATAAACACTTTAAATCATCTAATTTTGGTTGGATAGCATCATCAGGATATGGCAACAATGCTGCCACTGACTGGCCAGACTGGGTTGATTTTTTGGCTTCTGCATGTGAGCATCTCAATGTTGTAGACTCAGTTAAGAAAAAGCTTGTCAGTTTTTTCTGCACTTTTAGTTTTTTGGCTGGCGGTTGATTATCAGTTTCTTTTGCCATTATGGTCAGTCACTGAGTCACATATATGGCTGTTATGGTAAAATGAAAAATGGTAAATCAGTAAATGGTAATGCCAGTGGCATGATGTGATGATGGCATCTGATGTATTCTGATGGAAGGTTTGAGCTTACCTTTAGTTTAATTGTAACAACGTTTTAAAATAATTCATTCACAATTGCATTCATTTACATGAGAATTTGGCAAATTGCCAGCCATTGCCAGCCAATGAGTAATAATAAATACATATTTTGAGTCAGCGGTTGACAGTAAACAAGAAACTACTTCATGTAATACCTACATTTATTACGTAATGATTTAAAGTTTTGTTCAGCACTTCAGGACTGGATATTTACAAACATTTTTAAACCTAGCAAAGGTGTTATGCGATATGCGAAAAATTTATAGGGGGGCTCAGCCCCCCAAATATGAAACATAATTTTAACAGGGGGGCCCCAAGACCCCCCCCCCCAACCACTACACCACTGGACAAGGCAGTTTACTTCAAGAGGGCATTCCTTTGGGATCCGGCAGTTACAGCTTCGGAATTCTATGGGGGCTAAAATTCTTGACAATACGTGGTTGTTGTGGCGAGATATGGCGCTCTTGACATTTTCCGTGCAAGAGTAGCTTACTTTAATTGAGTTTCTGCTAAATATCTTGTGAAGTGGACTTGCTCTGGGCAAATGTTTATTGATGAGCTGCAGGAAGTTCCGTGCAATGTTCGTTCTGACAGTTTTACTATAATATAACCGGACACGTGACTTCCGCTTTGTTCACATTGTTTATTCTGTATTCTAGGTTTTGTGATAATAAACGTCTTTTTATTGTTAGTGTTGATCGAGATCAGGTTTCTGTTTTTACTGTGAGTTGCTCACTCGGATTATCGAAAATCCGTTACATTTGGTGGAGGATTATTACGTTCCCGTTCCAACTATGGCTCAAAAGGTGAGCATTGAAGAACTACAAGGAGTTGTCGCTGGATTAACTTAACTCGTCAAAGAACTCCAATCGCAAAAGGAAACTACCGCACAAATCGTGCAATTATCGCAAGCTGTCGCCACTCACAGCCAACAACCTGTTTAACCTCCATCACCTTCAGTAAAACTCCGAATGCCTTCTCTGCAGTTACCACAATTCAGATACGAAGCATCGAATCATGGCAACATCGAAGAATTTCTCGAGGTATTCAATGAGAAAACAGTTCATCTTGATCTTGCTACACGCTTGGCGCTTTTACAACAAGCGTGCGTTGGCGAATGGCCAAACTCTGTAGTCGCCTTCGAGAAATCTAAGTTTACTGCCGAGACAACAACAACCGAGAAGCTACAACGCATTCAGGACACGCTTCGAGCAACATTCTCCGAACCAAAGGACACTCAACGGCGCCGATTAGCGACCGAATTGTCTTCAATGAAGCAAAACAACATCGAACCAGTCGAGGTATTTGCATTTCGTTTTAAAAACACTTTACATAAACTTGACAGACTTGGGGAACGCCTTAATGACACTTCGTCTGCTTTTGTCATCTCGCTCTTCCTCTCAAAAACCAAGCCTGAGTTACAACGCCATTTACTTGTAAAATCTGACGAATTTAAAACTCTTGATGATGCTATATCCTCTGCAAAACGCGTCGAGCGCTGTTTTTGCCCTGTTTCTGGTATAAATTATGGAAAATCTCCACCCGATAATACAAATCAACCACCCATGGATCCGAAGGCCCTTTATACCCATCATTCACCATTGGAGAAACCTACCATAACCTGTTACCATTGCCACCGACCTGGCCACAAACGAGACAATTGCCCTGATCGCCTTCCGAAATTTCCACCAAACTTAAAGCCCCCACCAAAGAACAATGAAATATGTCGCCTTTGGAATAACAACCGACCTTCACCGTGTGTATTACCAGACAAAACCTGCAAGTATGGCCGTAGCCATAAGTGTTCAACTTGCTTCACCACCACCATCTGAACAACCCTCAACATCCCAGTTTCCCCCCCCGGCTTCACCATTTTATTCTCAATGCCAACAGTCACTGACCCTTGTGAACTGTCTGTTAATTTAAAGAGAACTATTCTCTCGTGTGTGTTGTTACCTCAGCTGGCAAGCAACTTCAGTTGCCACTTGACTCTTGCTGCTCGATTACACTATGCAGTTTAGAGCATGCACAATATATTCAAGCAACGAGACCTGAGCTCAGCTTCAACAAGCTTGAGAAAAAGGTACCTGTGCACATGGCCAATACTATCAATTCCCTCCAAGCTGTACCTGTACAAGAGGTTCCTATTCTTTGGCTCCCAGGCAAAGAAACATTACATGTTGCCTTGGTTGTCCCAAACCTTTCATGGCCATACAGTTTACCTCAGCCTCTCCAGTATACTTCCCTTTGGAAATCAGGATCTGTGGATCAATGGACGAGAACTCGAACCTGGCGTGTGCGTCCTTGATGGTCCATGCAACTTGTCTGGAATGTCTACCACAACCGTCTTCAATGATGCTCACACAACTAATTCCTCATGTACTCCTGCACTATCTGACTCAACCCCAACTTTCAAGCAGCATTACACCACCACCTTACTTGTTCAATGCAATAAGAAGAAAGCTAAACTTCCTACCTCCGTGACATATGGTTCTGTTACAGTCGCCTCCAGTGAACAGAAAGCCACTCTAGATGATGCCATAGAGAACACAATTACCTGCATCACTTCAGACCTTCTCAGTCAAGAACAGTCTACTCCTGAGCAACCAGACCACGGATCGCCACTTTGTTCCTTCAACACAGCATCGTATCAAGCCTTTGAACCAAAGAGAGCAAATACAGAAATGACTCAGCAAGGACTGATTGACAGTTCCTCACTTCTCAGCCCATTTTCTCCGTTGGATGACCCAGACGATCGAGATCTACTTCCAGAACTATCCTCAACTAACACACTCCCTCCGGATTCTGAAGAGTTCCACGCTAAGCTTTGCAAAGAGCTTCACCTTGACAGTGATGAGTATTCACATGTCCTAGCTGACATCATGACCGCCTTTAATAATCTTCTTCACAAGTATTCTACAGCGTTCATTCTCCCTGGTTCACCCCTCCGCCGCATTCATGGTATCTACCACTCCATCAACACTGCTGATGCCATACCTCATCCAAATCACCGAAGCATGACCTACAACGAAGCATTGAGTCACTATCAAAAGATCTTCGAACGTGCCGTTCAAGTGGGCATACAATTCAAGCCTTCCAAATGCATCTTCTTCGCACAATCCCTCGAAGTACTTGCAGGTCACATCATCACTGTGCAGAATGGTCGTTTACCAGACCCTAAGAAGATAGAAGCCATCGTGCATTTTCTACAGCCCTCTTCTCAAACCGATATTCAGAAATTGCTCGGAATGGTAGGATTCTACCGACATCACATTCCCAACTTCGCTCAACGCACATTTCATTTACGCCAACTCCTCAAGAAAGGTCAAAAGTTCGAGCTATCGCTTGAAAGCATCTCCGAATTCAACGACCTTCGTTGCACACTCGAAGGACCTAATGTGCTTCTCCAGTACCCAGACTGGAATAAAATGTTCCATGTTCATACTGATGCCAGCAAGAAAGGCATTGGCGCTGTCCTTATGCAAGAAGACGAAGACCAGCAGCTTCGACCGTTAGTTTTTAAGCCGTTCTCTTAATCCAACACAGTAACGTTGGGACACAAGAGAACAGGAACTCTATGCCGTCAAATACGCCATAGAACAATGGAGACCCTACCTCCTTGGTCACCATTTCATCGTCGAAACTGACCACGCCAACTTGAAATGGCTTTCATCCATCGCTCCACAGAAAGTCAAATTAGCTCGATGGGCTTCGCTACTCGCCGAATACGATTTCGAATTACGGCACCGCCCCGGTCACAAGAACCCAGTACCAGACGCTCTTTCTCGCTATCCTCATGACCTGCCTCGTTGCCACGATGACACAGCCGATGTAACCATCATTCCACCAGCAGATGTCTCAGCTTATTTAACCACAGCTATTGGACTTGACCTGTATTGCAATTCTACCTGGCGAAATATGTCATTTGACTCTGCGCTCCATAGCGGTAACCACTCCCTTGGAAACCGAAGAAACTCCTTCCAACGATTTCACCACAGACGCTGACATTCTTTCCTCAATCGGAATCGCCGCACACGAGTTCTCTCAACACCAGCGCAACGATGCTCTTCTTGGTCAGCTCTACGATTATCTCAGTCAGACGCAACAACCCACTGCGCCAGGATTGCTACAGACGGCAGACAACAAAAAGATTTCGCTCTTAGCAAAACGCTGCGTCGTTGACCACGGACTGATAAGTACGCAGATGAATATACCAAACCATTTAAGAATTTTCGTTCCCGATAACAAGGAGGTGAAACACCAGTTACTACGAGCCTATCACGACTCTTCCATGGCCATGCATCGTGGACGTGACAAAACTTACCACGCCCTCTCTCATGACTTCTATTGGAGAGGAATGGCCAAAGCCGTTCGACGTTGGATACTTCGCTGCCCTGAATGTCTACAGTACAAGTCGCTCGATCAGAAACACGGTACGATGCACGCATTTCATCATGAAGCACCGATGTACACGCTTGGAATCGATTTTGTTGGTCCATTCCCTAAATCCTCACAAGGAAATCGCTACATCCTCACTGCTGTTTGAACGTTCTCCTCATTTCTTGGTTGCTATACCGACTTGTGATAAAAGTGCACAAACGGCGGCAGGAATGCTTTTCGACCACGTATTCTTAAAGTTTGGCTTCCCTCGAACACTTTTAAGTGACAGGGGAGGTGAATTCCTGAACGCAATAATTGAAGACGTTGCTAAACACTTATCAATTGAACGTGTTTTTACCTCAAGCTATCGCCCAAGAGCAAATGGTTCCACTGAAAGAGTCATAGATTTCTTAACTCTGCATTGGCGATCTACGCCTCTAAATACCAAACTAATTGGGAAGATTTTCTCCAACCCGCAGCGTACTCACATAACACATCTGTCATAGATGGCACCAAGGAATTGTCGCCATTCTTTCTGATGTTTGGTCGACAATCTAAATCTCCAGAAAGCATTGTCTTGGAACCACAAGCTGAACCTACATCACGCAATGAATACGCAGAACACCTGGTTCAACGACTAAGTGAGGCACACAAGCTTTTCACCAGCATCACAATGAATCTCCGACGACGTCAGCGAGACTACTACGACTTGGCAAGTCGACAACGTAACTTCCAGATTGGTCAAAAAGTACTTGTTCGCAAACCGCCATCGTCAAACATAGAACGAGGACTCTCAACCAAATTAGTCCGTCGCTACACCGGATCATTCAAGATAATCGAACATTTACCGAACAGTGACTTGTATCGTCTT
The DNA here is from genome assembly GCA_035772405.1 of Chrysogorgia sp. JL179-B06. Classification (NCBI taxonomy): domain Eukaryota; kingdom Metazoa; phylum Cnidaria; class Anthozoa; order Scleralcyonacea; family Chrysogorgiidae; genus Chrysogorgia; species Chrysogorgia sp. JL179-B06. The sequence goes on along the minus strand of JAYKKM010000495.1, from coordinate 836,437 downwards.
AAACATACGATAACTGACAAGATATCCGCTCCGACCAACGTTGAAAAGATCCTTCTTATACCAGAACCAGAATCTGGAGACCTTCGAGAAAGCATAACCTCCAGCCACGAGACACATACTGCAGCACAAGCCAAGTACAAGCTAGAAGAATTCGTAATGTACACGCCCTGCACCAGTGACTTACAAGACGAAGGTGTTGTGTACCGCGTTGCGGAATATCTATTGACCAAGTCAGGAAAGGCACCTGTCAACGACGTATGCAAGCATCTGTATCAAGTATTTCCACCATCCCGACAGATATTGGCAAGGATTGGCAAAATGAGAGATTTAACTACCCACTGTCCTTACCTGGAATTACAAGGACAACCCAACGGTGGAACTTACTACGTTATTTTAGATCAAGCCTCATTCCGTCAGTCCCATGCAGAACGAGGATATTTAGTTGGGAAAATTGTTGACGTCAACGATGTGCAAGACTCTGTTACCGTACATTCCCATGCTCCGACTAGAAAACGATCAGGAATTGCAAGAGCGTGTGATTGGTTGCCTGTCTATAACCACACCAGAAGCAGCAAGTCCATTACAACCGATCCAGCCAAGCGCCCAGTCGATTATGAACCCGAGTATCAAACTATTAGCAAATCGAAGTCAACGTTAAGCAAACTATTATGTGAGAAACATTGACGAAGTCGTCACTCTTCGCGAAAAGGATGGAATGTAACCGGACACGTGACTTCCGCTTTGTTCACATTGTTTATTCTGTATTCTAGGTTTTGTGATAATAAACGTCTTTTATTGTTAGTGTTGATCGAGATCAGGTTTCTGTTTTTACTGTGAGTTGCTCTGGCAACAATTATCCTACCCCACCATCTACGAGGAGAAATCGCCTGCGAAATGTCATCTGGTTAACCCCACTTATAGTAAAACTGTCAGAACGAACATTGCGCAGAACTTCCTGCAGCTCATCGATAAACATTTCCCCAGAGTAAGTCTATTTCACAAGATATTAAAGTTAGCTACTTTTGCACGGAAAATGTCAAGAGCGCCATATCTTGCATATATATATATATATATAGCATAGCGCCATATCTTGTCAAGAACTTTAGCCCCCAAAGCTGTAACTGCCAGATCCCAAAGGAATGCCCTCTTGAAGGAAACTGCCTTGTCCGGAACAGGTATGACAGCTACTTCTTTCAAGGAGACATGGCAACCACAAGAAGTGTTTTAAGGACGTAAGATATTCGTAAGATATTTTAAAGCGTGCAAACTCATATTCAGCCGGAGGAAAGCGATGCAATCTTTGCCTTTAACAGAAATTGTGTCTAATGAAAGTGGACAAACGGCATTCACTGAATAGGTCTGAAATCTTTGCGATGTGCCACCATAGAGACAAATTTTGCGCGGTAAAGTTCAAACGCGCACGCACAATCAACTTGCGTCAGCAAACAGTCAATGTTTTGACGCCATTAACGAACTGAATTTTTATTACTTCACTCAATCGCCTGAAGATCGTCTCGACAAACGAGGCGTGAAACTTGAAGCAGCGATGTTTCAGTTTTAAGATATTTATTAAAAAAAATTTTATATTCTATCTACTACAAACAAAGAAATATATATATATATATATATATATAGTTTAAACTTTCAAAATTTTACTGCTACCAGTAACATTAATATTTTTAATTTGGATGAACAGGAAAAATGGATCAAATGACGCCGATAGAGATGCCTGACATTTCACGATTATATGAAAGGTATGAAGAATACATGGATAAACGAATGGATGAAAAATTTAATTACCCTTTTCTTCATCAGCTTCGCGTTTCGAAGATCGTATCGCCGCCGGTAGGTAGGGTACTTAGCCTTGTTTTTATTCTTGTATCGTTTCTTCTGCGATATCTATTGGAAGGAAATTTGCAGGTAAATGCAGGTAAATTAAAGATTGACGTCTGCATCGAGCACGAGTCGACCAAATATAGACCCTAGTGTGCTTCGTGAACAAGTCAGCGATTCTCTTTAGGAAGAGAAATTTTAGGACAGAAAATTGCGGAAATTTCTTCCCTAAATGTGAAGTCTACAGCTGACAATAATTATGTAGAAGTGTTTTTAGTTTGCCGGTCCGGGCTGAGAAACGTTGTAGAGGTAGTCATGCTTGTTGCCACAAGTTTGACATGTTCTATTACACATTGAGAAATTTAAACCCTAAAGTTAGATCCAAACATTGCGCTATACGATTGCTAGGTATTGTGAATGCAATAAATCCTATAAGTTAGCTGCCAATTTGCTGCCAATTCACTTAGCTGCCAATTCAACACCATCCTAGCGTGCCTCTTATAACTCGTTCAGAACAACTTTATTTACAAATAATCAATACATAAACTATTAAAACGTTTATATGCAAAATAAACTTCAAACTACATTCATCACAACAAAAGAGCATTTTAAGCGCTCTGACAATCATTTCTCATGTATCGCACGCTTCTTGACTCGTAACAAACCGGCTAATCTGTTCCACATTATTTTCTACTTGGTAGCGGAGAAATCTGAACACATTTGATTCCCTATACAAGTATGCATACAATGATATGCAACAGGTCCTTTCAATGATTATTATTTTTTTATTTGATTTTTTCAACTTCCGTCATGTAGCACATGCTTCTTGACTCGGTGACAGACCAGCTAATCCGTTCCACATTACTTTCTACTTGGTAGCGGAGAAATCTGAACATGTCATGCCATTCCTATACAATTCTGTGTACAATAATATGCAACAGGTACTTTCAATGTTTAAACTACAAGGAAACTTAATATTGCAGTGCCACCTGCCAAGTTGGCAACGCTTTATTTTCTGTGTGTGAGTCAGGGCCTTTTTTAAGGATTTTCCCGTGGGGGGGCATTTTCCTAAAAGGGACCTTCGTAGCCAAAATATATGTTTACTGTTTCTGAGGTAGGCTTTTTCGTTTATATATATATATATATTTGTCTGCCATTTTATTTAAAAATATTTGTTCTACAATTCATGATCAGTGGCGGATCAAGGGTTGTTCGAAAGGGGAAACGGTAATCTAGTCCCTCAGGAACATTTTTAATTTTGCAAAGCCCAGAAGTGCTTTTACGGTGATTTCTGATAAGAATTTTTGCGAAATTAAGGCACCACGCCATTGCTAAAAATGCACGATTACAAAGGGGTATCAAGATTATGAAACACTTTAATAATATATAAACTCAGAAGTAGTACGGAACCAATATAAACACTTTAGCCTTTAGGCATCTTCATAAGCTACCAACAACACGTCATATAATATTGCGTTTATCATATGGTAAAAAACAGAAAACACTTGTTTGCAGGATTTTAAATGGGGGACGCGCGCCACGTAGGTCAACATAATAATTTCAGTAAGTCTATAAGTTGTTAATTAAGGGCTAAAACTTACTTTCCATTTGTTTAATTTTTATTCCTTGCTTATTGGTTGATTAAATTTAAGAAAAAGGGACTTTTCCTGGGGGGGCAAAAATTGATTAGTGGGGGGGCACAAGGGGGGACTGGGGGGGCACTTGCCCCCCCAGCTTAATAGTTAAAAAAGGCCCTGGTGTGAGTTCGTTCGTTTGGAATCAATAGGAAGCATCTACTTCATGTAGGCCGATTTTTAACGAACGCCACAGCACTCCACTTTAGCACTGTGTCTGGTTATAATTGACCTCTTTACCCAAACAAACAATCAGTAATAGAAACAGAATAATGAAGACTGTCAGAATGAAGCTGATTGTAATACCATGTATTATATTGCAGGCTGGTGTTATATACAGCTTGAATTGTTGAAGCTAACCAACACAATTATCGACGTTTATAATTCCTGTAGAAAGATGCTGGTTGGGCTTGAGTTTGTCAGTGGTTTTGTCACACGAATGTATGTTCTCCCTATGTATATCAGTTTGACTGAAAAACAACAGACATGAGGTTATGTTAGTTTTTATTCAATAGAGTCAAACAATGCCTGCTGTATTTTCTGTCATACCTGGTATCTTCTGAACTAAAAAGTTTCCCCGGAGGCTTAAAGAATCTACTTTCTTTACGCTTTTTTATTAAAAGTTTCGTCCGCAGGGCCGTTATTTATGATATTGTTCCAGAAGGTTTACCTCGTCTCTCAAGCCCCCCCCCCCCCGATATTTGATGAAGGATACCAATTCACTATTATTACTTCATACTATACACACAGAAATTGGCCCGCCGAACATCGTTTTAGACTTTGACGAGGTCATGGGCAGTGATGACCATGCGCTTGCACAAAAAATAATAATAATACATTTATTATATATAACAACTATTCATGCTCATCAATCAACAATGCCAACAAGCAACGTAAATATATAACCATACCTTTTCTCTCGTTTTTGTAGTATAGTCTTTGTTTTAGTCACATAGTCTTTGTGCCATCTAAAACCGCCTGTAGCGTCCTTTGATATTACGATAGATGTGAACAAGTTTGGTATCGACCCGAATTAATGTAGTTGTTTCACGGTCATGAACTGCCATTGCATCAGTGCATCGGGTAATCCCTTTCACCTAATACGATATCTATAACAGTTATATGAATGTTATATACGAAATACACCAATTTACTTTTAATGTAATATATATATATAGTTATGCATGATACATACCATAACAACTCATGTTGATTCAGCATTTGGATGATGCACAGCTCTTGATGCTTCTTTATATTTTCCGAGATCACCTGTACATGATATGTATACACGATAACAGCCTCTTCCTGATTGCAGTATAAAATGGAGACACCAACTGCACAACCTCAAATATCTCAGATGACTCTACAGGGTCTCCTAAAGCAACATTTCATTTTCTTTAGTGTATAATTTCATCTCTTAATAACTCTGTATGTAGTCTTATATTTAGTAATTCTTTACCGTTATTATCTTTAGTTTGACAGTATTTTGATAATTGGTTCAGATAATAAAGAAGTCTTTAAACTATCCCGACGCCATTCTTTGTGCTGTAGGAATTTATCAATAAAGTTTCACGGTATTCTTCGCTCTGAGGAGCTATTGCCGTCACATATGTGAAGAGCTGATAACATTATAAGCAAGTGGAATACAAACTCTTCCCAATCTCGCAAGGTTGTAAAATTAATCAGAACGCCCACAACATGCAACAGGAATGCTGTAAACTCAGAACGTGGTTTTCTGTAAAGCAATAAGATTTGTGGACATTGTCGCTAAATATTATAGCATGGTAACTAACTGCATAACATGATAAAAGAAGGGAAAAAATTAAAGGAAAAACTAGATCGCAAGACAGACACATACCACATACAGACATGCACACACTCGGAAGGACATAAATGCAGGGAATTTGTGTAATTATTGTGTAAAACTCACGTTTTAATGACTTCTTCTTAATTGCGTTTAGGACATGGGCACTGCAAACATGAGGGTTACATTTGTCATAGTCAGCACCCAAGGCGTTTCTGGTTATAAAACGACGAGTGCGTTTAAGAAATGAAATCGTCTTCTCGGAATTGTAGGCATAACACTGCCAGAATCATAGCCGTGCTGTTCTGTATTTCTAAGTTAAAAATTTGTGGGATGGTGTTGTGAACTAAATAAATGGACATCCCTAATAAATTTGGCTAAGAAGAACGATATGGCTTCAACGTCATGCTCACTTGTTATTAGGGACCTTAAGCGATGCAAGAATCTGACACGGACATTTACTGGTAAGTAAAATTTTGCATTTTGATTAGGTGTTGCCATTGGATACGGTCATCATATCCTGTCTGCTCGCCGTCCCCGATCTCAATTTGTTTACTTTCGCGTCGTGGATAAAACGTCGTTTTAAAACCATCCTTTTGTGTACAAAAACAGTTTTCTGTAAATTGCAATCAGCTCTAAGTTTTACCTTTTTTTTCCTTTTTTTACATATTTGTATTATAGAAATAACTATTTGTAAGTTTTTAGATACAATTACAATTACAATTTTAATAATAATCCATTTTTAGAAAAGATATATACAATGGATTTACAACTTGTAAAAATAATTAGGGTAATAAATTAATAAAAATAACTATACTTATAATATTAATATATATATATATATATACAGCATACTATATGAAAAACCATTTAATGTTGTTATATATTCTACAAGCCCTAGGAATGAATGAATTACTGTGTCTATTCGTTCCGGACATAGGCAAGTTAAAAACACGATAATTCCTAGTATTGTAAGGGTGGATAACCTCATTAGGAATATATTTTTGATTAGGGTGACCATTTTCTTCTACAATTTTTCCAAGTTCTCTTTTATCTGCATTACTTCGTCGTTCTTCTAGGGTCTTCTAGGATCATTTTTAGGAATGCCGATGATTCGGAGACTCCTGTTCTGAACTTGTTGCAACTCTTCAATGAAATACTTAGGCAGACCGCCCCATATTGGTGAGCCATATTCAAGCAGTGTGCGTATTTTAGTGCAATAGACTGTAGTCCCCACGATTTTTGGTAGGTTTGACTTCCTGCACTCGCGGAGGTAGAAGAGCCTTTTGTTAGCCTTCTTAGTTGTCTCATTTACATACACCTAGCAGTTTAAAAGCTGAAACTCTTTCCAGGACTTGATCTCCAACGCGTAGATTTTCAGGTTGATTTATCACCTTAAAGGATATCCACATATCTTTCGTTTTGTTGATATTCATTGACATACGATTGGTGCTCGCCCATTCTTGTAAGTTGTCCAGCACCAATTGCATTGTTGATTCATAACCTTTAGGGACGCTGTCAAATACCGTACAGTCATCTGCATATTTACACATGCTGATACGATCGCGCAGTTCTGTCGGTATGGCGTCTTCAAAATCATCAATGAAGATGTTAAACAATATGGGGGAGATCACGGATCCCTGCGGTACACCGGCGGGGCATGGTTCGACAGCCGACAGGACACCGGGGAGCTTTACTTGTTGTGTTCGGTCAGTAAGAAAACTAGCAAGCCATAGGCTCCTGTTGATATTCATATTCTTAAGTTTTGACAGTAGAATATTGTGGTCGACCAAATCGAACGCCTTAGAAAAGTCGATAAACAAGGCATGAATGGATTTCTTTCCAGATGGTTTGTTGTCAGTTTCGTTGAACCAACTTTGGGAGATGTTAATTAGAGCTGACACAGTTGAGCGATTGTCCGAAAAAGCGTGCTGATTTCCTTTCACCTTCAGAGTATCTTTATTTAATAGGACCTGAATTCTCTCAATGGTCTTAGCGAGAACCGGTAAAACTGAGATTTGCCTGAAGTCTGTTTTAATTTCTTTAGGGGGACGAACTTTGGGCACTGGGCTGATATGAGAGCATGCTTGTATGGAGTAGGATATTTTGCTTGAGTGATACTGGCTGAGATTATGTTATGTGTGACAACCGCTAATTCCTCAGCGAAGTGCTTTAGCACCTACGCCGGAACATTGTCAACACCAGTGGCCTTCCTTGGATTCAGCTGTTTCAGCGTTTTTTTAACCTGACAAATACTTGGTAAACGGGGAGGGTGATCCGGTAGACCATCCGGTTGAACAGGCGCCATAGGGGAGCTGTAATTCTTCCATGGGCTCGTAAACACATCCTGTAGTTTCTCAGCCATTTCACACAAATCCTCAGGAGACGGGCCACTTACGTTGGAATTCGACTCGCGTGCCCCACAAAGTGCAAAGATGGATCTGTACCATTTAGCTGGATTTGTTGTGCGTACATTAGCAGCTTTATCTTCATAGTATCGCAGCTTCGCCTTCGATATTAACTCAGCAGCCTTGATTTGGAGCTGGTGATATATTTCGATGACACTAGGGAGAACAGCTTATAGCTGATGTGTACCCCTGTTTAAATAAAACATCTAATCTTATATCCCAATTACACGTTTCTAATTTATCGATTTATTCTTTCTATCTGTTTTTTATCTAAGTATATATGTTATACATTAGGTACTTGATGATATTGATTTTTAATATTAATATTAATAATACTTAAACAGGTAGCCCATGTCACCGAAGTGTTTTTCAACGAGGCCCTATGGTGAGAAGTGATTTTATATCTGGTGATTTTACAGTATATACTTGCACCATTTAAGTTTATTTTGCATAAATTTACAAACACCACAATCACTTATTCTGTGCCACAATTAACAACTTGGCCAAAATAAAGCAAAAAAAAATTATCAATACTAAAATCATGTGAACATCTTCAAGCTACAATTAAAATTGAAAATTATCAATTAATTGATCAATTAGGTATCACTAAAAAGAGGAAATCAGAGGGAGGGAGACTATAACTCCAAAGAACGCAGGTCGGGTAGTGACACAATGGCATTTCTTAAGAAGAAACATGAAATGAATATCGAAATAGCCAAGCAAAAAAATGAGCACAAAGAAAAGCAACCATTTGCTTTCAGGCATTCAGATATGATGCAGATGTTACAGCAACAAATGCAATGCAGCAGCTTCAGTTGATGCAACAACAACAGCAGCAATTTCAACAGGGGCAACTTGCAATGATGATGAAATTGTTTGAGAAAATTTCAAATAAATCATAAAGCTGACCCAGCATTTATTTATCTGAAGATAATTGTTATATATTTATTTATATTTATAAATATATGTATATATTAAAAATATATTTTATATTAATCATTATTTATTATAAATGAGTATCTTAATTATATTTCATATATGCTTTCACCAGTTCTAAATTATACAATATTTTTATAACAATTTAAATTGCATTTATACATATGAATGTAGTATTTACAAATAAATATGTATATATACATCAGAGATTAAACAAAATGTTCTTGTGACCAGCCTACAAGTATTGTGTTAGCTTCCACATTATTTATATACAAGTCAACTCTCAATGGCACATATTTAAGTATTAATGTACGATGCACAAATGTGTGACTAGATGCCCCATTGTGTTAAAACAGAAGTATGTGAATACATTAAAAGCAGTTTAAATACTCTAAAAAGTTGGTATAACGCCGAAATTGTGTATGGGAGGTCTAACGTTTCCAGTGAAGCCCTGTTTAAAAACAGTTTAATACAAGTTGACCATTGATGATGGGTTAAGTAAATTAATCACACTGCAAAGGCATCATTTGACAATTGAGTAAGTCAACTGGGTACAATATATAATAGCATTTCTGTCCTGAATTCAAGCAAAGTATTCTTGGATTGTCGGTGGCTCAATGTTAAAAAAAATCAGAAGTTTGATTATGGTAGAGGTACATCATTGCATTACGTAAAATGGCAACAGACTACATACATTTCACCAATTGAACTAAGGGCAATTTTAAAGTGTTTTTCACCAAATAGCCATTCGACAGATACGCAAACTGCACTCATTTCTGCATTTGTGGTGTAATAACAGCATTTCGGAATGGTGCCTGGAGATTAATTCGAAGTGGATAGGCAGGGTCACCATATAGGCAAAGCAGACGACCTGTTGTTGAGACTGCTGCATTCTGTTCCAGCTGGTTCAGGAGTCCTGAATTCATGAGCATACCTTCATGCATCTTTCCCTCTGCAAAAGTAAAAAGACTAGAATTAAACAACTACATACATGTATCTACAACATCAAATACTAGTGAAACACTGGTAAACTGACAACACTCTGAGTAGAGTTGATTTTCTTAGCAAAAGCATCGATGAGCTCAGTTTCTTTCACAATTTGACACTGCTTATGTTGCACTAAAACCTTTTTATTGCAGTGCACCTACAACATTAATTTTATTAGCTAACATATTCGAGTTGATAATATTCAATGGTTGATAGTTTTTGTCCGATGACATAGTTGCCAAACACTATGCAATTGGTTTGGTGTCAGCTTGTGGGAACGTCACACGGAATACGCTATGACAGATAGCGAAAGTTCTGCGAGATCGTTTGTTGCTTCAATGGCTCTAACCACATTGAGCCATTGTGTTTACACTCACCAACGTTGTGGTCAGATCCTTGTTTGTAGATTTCACGTACTATACGAATTTGGACGCAGACATTGTCAGTGTGTTTGCTAGTACGGGTATTGATGTTTAGCATGTATACCATTTCACACATTGTAAGCATACAACCTATATGATTTGAATAAACTTACAATGCATGGTTCAATTCTTACTGGACCATTCCCCCAAGCAATTTACATATTTTTTACTACTAAGCTGTGTGTTCCCCACACCTGGGTATATAGAAAAAGATGATTGCCACAACATTGACAAACAACTTGCATGTAGACAAGTTATCAAATTTTTCATAATTTAAAATATCCAGTTAAACTTGAATTGTTTTTCCTTTTGTTTGCCATCTAAGTGAATCATTTAGATGCACTCCAAGGAGTTTGGTTGATTGCTCATGCTCTACATGCTTTCCTCTACATGCTTTCCTCCTACCATCAGATGTATATGACAGGAGTAAGTCAGGCAATAAAACAGAGTGTGGTAACTATCGACCTATATCGATTTTACCAGTAGTTTCAAAATTATTTGAGAAATTAGTATATATACACAGTTAAATGATTACTTAGCGGAAAATCATATTCTTACAACATGTCAATCTGGTTTTAGAGGTCATTCCACCTCTACATCAATGTTAACTACAACTAATTCATAGCTGATTAATATGGATTCCGATTTAATAAACGGAATAATCTTTCTTGATTTGTGTAAAGCCTTCGACACAATAGACCATGAAATATTAATCAGAAAATTGTATTTATATGGGATTAGAGATTCTGCTTTAAAGTGGTTTACATCATATCTTAATGCCATATTTTACATACACCCGGAATTTTAAGACGTGTGAAACAATATATTTCACAGCATTATTGCTCTATGGTTTGGGGGAATTGCAACCAATTGTTAAAAACAAGTTGCAAAAACTCCAAATCAGATGAAATATTAGCCAACTTAGGATGGAAAACTTTACAAGAAAGAAGAGAGGAACAAATGGCGTCCTATGTAAGCAATGCTTCAAACAATAAATGTCCTAGACCTAATATTACTTCTATGTTCGAAATTTCGAATAATACTAATTACTACAACCTAAGAAGCAATGACAATATGCTGAGGTTGTCTCAACCAAAAACCAATGCTATGAAGATAAGTTTTGGTTAAGAAAAATGTTTTAGAAAAAAGTAATTAATAGCAACTTGATAACACCACTATATATTGATTTTTTATAGATATTTTGTAAATAATTTGTAATACTTTAGCCTTTTAGTCATTTTTATACAACTGATGAAAAGCAACCATTTTTTACTTTGTACTTAGATCATAAGGTTGATTAGTTACCATGTATAAAGATTTTTAAATAAATAAACAAACAAATACTACCTAGCATTTAATCGATATCTATATATTAAATACATTTATTATAATGACAAGGACTAGATAGTGCCCAATTTATTCTTGTACGCCACAGTGTTTGACTGAGTATCGAATAACTGAGAACCGCAAAGGTTCCCACATCACCTCCTTGAAGAATCCAGGGTATGATCAATCTCGAAAAACATGCAAACAATTGTTATTATAACCTGGTTAGGTATGTTGGAGCCAATTGATAACAGTTTTCCATTGAAAATAATAAACGTTTCAGCAATCCGAGACTCAATTTACGGTGTATGAACCGCGACGCGTGCGAAATAGACCCCTGAAAAACGATAAAATTCGGGAAGTAATTGGTGTTCTTTGTCTTTGTGATTTCATCCTAATTACAAAAAGACAAAAATGGAAAACATTATAGAAAAAGTTTATTGTAGAAAAACGTGTTGTGATTGGTTAATTTAACCAGGATCAAACTTGGATAAGAGTTGGCAAGACCGTTGCATGTGTCATGCATGAGATTTTATTGGCAAGTGTGCATGTGTTATGAATGAGCGTTGCTAGGCAAGTGTGCATGTCTTATTTACGAAAGTTGCTAGGCAAATGTGCATGTGTCATTGTATTTGCACTTATAGTCACCAAGGATGCTTGCTGATTTCTTTCAATGTCAATCGATTTTGGGGATCCAGCGCATACATACCAGAAAATAAATCCTCCAAATTAAAGTTGTTATATGTAACTCGTATTTCAGTTAGTTTATAATTTCTATTTTGAGGTTTACATCTCAAAATTTGAATATAAGAAACTTAGTGTGACACAGCTAGTCCCTTTAAAATGGGTATTTTAAGTTTTATTTTTGTTAATTTTTTATTAGATGAATATGACCATGATGCAGTGTGTTGAAACAGGCTATACTGCTACCCCGACCAGGGGAGGATGACTCAGAGTACAGAAGAAAAATTCCTGGTATTAGCAGCCATCAGAAAGTGAGCCATCTGATTCCCCAGTGTGCAGACCGGGTATTCAATAATAATTGTGTTTCATGATATATACAAGCAGAAACTCAGATCAATGTCGCCAAGGCAGAAAATTGCAGGTCAAAAGGGGATAAGCTTAGTAACAATTATACATTTAATTATTTATTAGTAACTTGATTTATTTATTCATATGCATTTATTTAAGAAATGTGTATATTCATTTTTTTATTTATTCCTTGTAGTAGATTGTTAACTGTACAGTTTGTGGAAACGCCACATCTTTATTTAATCACTGAGCTTTTATCAGAGTCGGGTCTTCTTCAGATTGCTCTGAGGAAGGTCTGAGACAACAGGCCAAAGGTTAGCGATAAAACAAAAACACAGTATTTCTCAAACTTATGTCTTGAAATTCAAATTACACCCAAACTGGATGTTCGTTTTCCAGGAACATTGGATTATTGACAAGAATCATTGCAATTTAGGTTGTGATCAGCTGCAAGTTGCTCAAAACAAAATTTCAAACGTTGAACTTGAAATGACAATCTACTTAAAGGGAATTGGTCCAAGTCTAACATCTAACTTAGTTGAATATCATATCATTTGAAACTAGATATTTGAAATGGGTTTTTTAAGCAACCTGCTATCAGTGAGCTCTATATTTGATAATTGGAGAGGTAGCAGCAAGTAATTCGACCTATTAACTGGACGTCAGTCCCAATCATTTACATTGCCCCAAAGATCTCACAATTGGAAAACTGCATAGAGTGCTGGAACTGACTGCAAAACAGAATTATGCGCCTGAAAAGTACGCTGCTATAGTGCTTCAGTTATCAAACATACAGCTCACACTGCCTGCGATGGATCATCATGAACCAGAATTCCTAATACTACAATGTCCTTGGGAAACGAACATCCGGTTTGGCTGAAATATACTGTATTACCAAAGCCTTGTAAAACAATGGTAATTTGTGGAAATGTGCCTACTTTTGCTGAACTAATTTTAATGTGTTGACATTCAATCTGAGTAAAGCCATATAATTCATTGAAGATTATTGGTTTGTCATTACATTAGTCCTTCAATATATGTAGATATTCCACAAGTTATTTTTGTATACAAGATAAATATTTGCAGTTGATTTCACATTGTTTTACCAATCAACTGTAATAAATTGTTTGATATAATAATACCTGATGTTTGCCTGTTTGATATAATGATAATAATAATGCCTGTACATTAAATGTTAAATATATCTTTAAACTGAAATATTCTACTGTGTGCTGTGTAAATATCCAGTATAAATAGCCTATAGAATATACTATTGAAAATGCTTAGAATATTCCTTTGAAACCGGTCCCAATTTCTAATTGAATATGCCATAGAATATGCTATATTCCGGTCCCAATTTCTATTGAATATTTTCGTAAGGGGTGCCTATTCGTACGGTAGCAGTAAGGCGGTAGTCTTTTATAATTCAACGAAATGCTAATCCGAATATCACCAAAACACTAAACCTAACCAAATTGCTAACCTTAACCAAAAAACTATGCTGAAAAGGCAGATGATTAATGGTTATCGAACTCGACCGAAAGTTGGGAACGAATGCCTTGTTTATATCTCCTGTCTTGCAAATATATAGACACTTAAAAGTTAAAACGAAAGGGCCTTCGCTCAACAGACTCAGATTATTATATATAGGGATTATAACACTAACACGATCGAACAGTAAACGTTGATATTAAGTTAAAGGAAACAATCTTCTAAACAAGGGAGGATTGTCATGTCTGTAATTAATTACTAATAATTAATGATGCACTAATTTATGTAAGTGGTAGTCACATGACGAATTTGTGTAGTTTCTTCTTTGTCATCATCATCTTCTTCTTCCATTATTATTCTTCTCCTTTTTGGACATTTAAAATTCTTCCATTTAAACGCCATCTGTCGATTATAACACTAACACGATCGAACAGTAAACGTTGATATTAAGTTAAAGGTAAACAATCTTCTAAACAAGGGAGGATTAATTAATTACTAATAATTAATGATGCACTAATCGATGTAAGTGGTAGTCACATGACGAATTTGTGTAGTTTCCTCTTCGTCATCATCATCTTCTTCCATTATTATTATTCTCCTTTTTGGACATTTCAAATTCTTCCATTTAAACGCCATCTGTCGATTATAACACTAACACGAGATTGTCATGTCTGTAATTAATTACTATTAATTAATTATGCACTAATTTATGTAAGTGGTAGTCACATGACGAATTTGTGTAGTTATTATTCCATTATTATTCTTCTCCTTTTTGGACATTTCAAATTCTCCCATTTGAACGCCATCTGTCGATTATAACACTAACGAGATTATAACACTAACACGATCGAACAGTAAACGTTGATATTAAGTTAAAGGTAAACAATCTTCTAAACAAGGGAGGATTGTCGTGTCTGTAATTAATTACTAATAATTAATGATGCACGATACTGAGTAATAAAGCGAAGACACGAAAAATGGACAGTAACTCGTGAGAACTTAAGATTCATGTAAAATTCGTGTGGCACACGACAAAATCGTGTGAGTTGGCAGGTCTGTATTTTAGGGAATGGAAATACCTGTTAGTTCTACATTTGACAACACTAATTATCTCGCTCATTGAGAAGTGTGCATCAATACAAACAATTTAATCCGAAAGTAACACATCGTTGAAGTTCTCCAACTTCACTATTTCTATTTACGGTATACTTACATTTAAAATAACATAATTAAAATATTGCTTTTAGAATGTGTACTTTATTGACCAAGTTAATAGAAACGTTGATGGAAAAGGATCCACCATCTTTTCCCTAAATCGGTTTGGGGAAACGACTATGCTATTCACAAATATGAATTGGGAGTTGCTATTCCCGAAGTGGGTGAATCGTCATTTCTTAATTATTTTCTATGTCATTGTATAGCATTATCATGATTCCTCAGGTACGTTAATGTCTGGGTCCAGTCTCCTCGGCCGTGTTAAATCGGAGAAAATAAAACAAAATATTATAATTGCAACAATGTGTTTGTTTCTTGAGTTAATGTTCTTCGTATGAATTTTAGGATTTTTTGGTAGTGCATACCTTTGCAATAGGATATTACTTGAGCAGTTATAAGCGTAAAACCATCGATAAAATAGCGCATTTCAAAACGGGCTCGGGAGGGTGGGGTTGGCATCGTCCCACGCTAATCTTTAAAACAGAACATACGCTCTAAGATCGGTATTCAACGTACCAATTTGTATCGTTGCTTTTCGGCACTTGTTGCTGAGATAAATGCGATGAAATCAAAGCATAGCCGTGAATCGCGGACATATCGATATACTGATCCTTACGGGTTGATTTATGATTTATTGATTTATTAAGCTTCAGCACACTACATAAAAACAGTAAAAAAAGTGCTAGGGATATCGCAACAGGTTTAACCCCAATTACTGCGGTCCCGATAAACTAAAAACATTAAAATTACATAATATAAATACAATAATTAAAAGCAACAATTTATACTATTTACAAGAGACCTAGCTCTTTTGCATTTAATACACACAGACTTCCAGGTTCTCGGATCTTCTGTGTCATACGATTTTGTTAAAGCATCGCGGTAGAAAAGTACTAGACCGTATTTAAAAGAGCTGAAAGATTTGTTCTTGTTTCTCAAGTCTGAATTAAGAATATTCCAGACTTTGGTAGTTCTAATGAAATAAGATGTCTGAAAAGTTACGGTTCTTGCAAAGGGAACAGTTAGACTTATACAGTCATCGATGGATGAGCTTAACCAAACCAAGCATCTCATTAGCTTTGGAGCGAAATCATTTACCTGACTTTTCCAATTAAGTGTGGAATCAATCTTGATTCCCAGGTCTGACTCTGTACTAACTTGGTTAATTGTGTAGTTGTTTAGCTGGTACGTTGTCACAATCGGGGACCTTTTTCTGGTTATAGATAGAACTTTGCACTTAGGCTTGTTAAAGTGTAAATAGTGATCACTTGACCAAGACTCAAGGTTTAATATGCCCTTTTGAAGTAAAGCCGTATCAATTGGAGACTGGATTGTTCTAAAGCATTTAGTGTCATCGGCAAACAGTGCAACATCGGTAGAGGGAGATATATAGTCAGGAATGTTGTTAACATAGACTAGGAATAATAAAGGTCCCAATATTGAGCCTTGGGGAACACCTGATGTAATTGGCAGTTGATCAGATTTCACACCTTGGACCACAACTTGTTGGAGTCTTCCGGATAGGTAATTTTTAAACCATAGTAAAAGATTATCCGATATACCAAAGTCGTACAGTTTATGAATTAAAGTTGGATGGTCTACTGAATCAAAAGCCTTTGAGATGTCCATAAATACCACGTCAGTTTGCTTGCCTTCGTCTAAGTTCTTGCCAATTACGTGCGACAGAGAGAAGCTGGGATGAACATGATTTCCATTTATAAAACCATGTTGGGCAGAGTGGATTAGGGAGTGGATATGGGATGAAATATGGTCGAAAACACAACGTTCCAAGATTTTGCTAACGACGGATAGTAACGAAATCGGTCGATAGTTTTCAACTTCATCCTTCTTCCCTTTCTTAAAAAGCGGGATGATATTAGCCACTTTCCACTCGTTAGGAATCTCTGAGGTGCGAAGTGATTTATTAAAAAGTAAACAGAGAGAATTGGCTAATTGAGAAGCGCATTCCTTTAAAACACGAGTTTGAATGCTGTCTGGGCCAGGAGCTTTAGATGGATCTAAAGAGTGCAAAACCTTGCACACTTTGTTGCTTGTAAGCTCGAAGCTTGGAAAGGGTGGTAATTCACGGGATCCAGCACAAATTTCGGTTGGAACTGGATTCGAAGGGGTCTGGTAAACCGAATGGAAGTATGCATTAAACATACATACATACGTTATAAATACAAGTTTACAAATTGGAGCGACGAAGTTGAGTATATTTGGCAGCGATTAAGTGTATAAAGAAGCACGAGAGACCTTGGGAACCTTCCCTCCCAAGCGGCTGAAATTCAACTTTGGAACATCAATATATATTTTCTATGGCAACATTTTTTACGCTTGAGCCAGTTCAGGTCAAAGCAAGTTCAGCTTAAAGGGACACTGTCATGAGTTACGCATGCGCGAATTTTAGATACGTTTAATACGCAGAAAAGCACTTCCGGAATACTTGGCTTCCATTATGGAGGCGAGTGGACCATATAGTATGCATCTTATCTTCGTTGTGTATGAAATCTGACGCACATAATTCATATTCTATTGTCAAGGAAGCAACATCCTGTCAATGTAAAAGTTCCTGCAGCACTAAAAAGAAAATAGTAATCGTGGTTGTCCATGCAAGGCAAGAAATTCATGCTGTGTAGAAGCCTGTCGATGTGGAACTAAGAATAAGGTGTGCAAAAATAATGTAAGTTTGCATGATAAATATTGACCAGCAGATCGTTTGTTTTACATTTTTCCTTGTAACGGCTTTATGGTAAATAGCCGATTCCTAAACTTCTTTGTTGTTACAGGAGTCACAAAATAATGCAGCGACTTCCCAGCAGCGTGTTGTGCGACCACTCGAAGGATTTCGCCTTACAAGTGGCCAAGCAAATGTTTCGTCTGAAGAGGAGCAGCGAACTAAGGAAAATAACGATGTTAAGGTATGTTCATACGTTGTTTTTACATTGTGTTCGTTACAACTAGCACATATAATTTGCTCTTACACTGTATTTGGGAGTCGTTGCATTCTTTGATCAGCAGTTATGTTGGAAATATAAAAATAGGTACGCTTGGGCGTACATGTATCTACTGCGTAGTTGCTAATGTGAAGTATTTAATGGGAAAAACAATGACGTATTCATGTAGCCAATAAGACTATGTGCACATCAATTGACGTAATTTTCGTCCGTTTTTGTGTCAAAATGATATAACAAACAGATATCCCAATCTTTTCAATGCATTATTTATGTTGTGAGCGCTGATGCCGCGTTCAAAGGGAACGCAGGTTCTGGGAACGAGATCGCGTTCAATGCAAATATGCCACTGATTTTTTATTGTTTTTGAATGCTTTGCGGTTTGACAATGGCTTCGAGAGAAAAAAAACAAACGAAAAGTTCGAAGGTTACTTCAAAGAGAAAAGGTGACAGTATTCCATCTGCTTCCACTTTGTCTTCGAGTTGTGAGACAAATCATCGCGTTTCCGAATTTCCTACTTCGAAGGAACGTTTCAAACGAAACGAAAGGACGTGAGGAAATCATCGGCTATGTACATCAATTGTCCCCGTCAAAGAGAAACAAACGGAATACCATGACCTATTCGACAATGGTGTTACAAACATCAACGAAACGAGCGCAAGAAGCGCTAATTTACTCGGAAGCGAAGCGACCGATGTTAGCAGATAGTGAGCGATCGCACACCCCGATAAAGAAATTTACGTACAGCTCCGATGGATCAAAGTTGATCGTAAATTATATGAGCAAGATCTCTATGCCTTTGCGAACAGAGTATTCTTTCCAATACGAAAAGGCACTTGCGCCAGATTTTCGAATGGTTTCAGTAAAAGAGATAATGACAACGGCGATGGAAGGCGAGTACATTGGGGTTCGTGGGAAAAGCAGCACGGTAGTGTCATCCCGGCAGTTAAAAGTTGCCTGTGCATTGTTTGCGGATGAAACAGGAACGATAGGGTTGGATTTGTGGCAAAAGCATATCTCTTCTGTTTGCACTGGTAAAGTGTATTCGATATTGATGGCAAGGACAGAAGAAGATTTCTACGGTGGTGCGGTCGGTTATCACAGCAGATGAGACAGACACAACTTTATCGTCGGTGGAAGTGGAGTCAGGTGAGGTTGATCAGACGAGCCAAAATAGTACAATTACTGTCGAAAGTATACATTCTGTAGAGAAAGTGGAGCAAATACGTATTTGCAATGTATTAACTGTTCTCGAAAGATATTGCAAGCGATGGGGCTAGTGATACGTTGTGACAGATGTGGCTACACGATGCGAACGGCGAAATGTAAAAAACGTCGTTTCGCATCAATCGCAATTGAAAGTGATGACAGGCCTTTGTTTCATGTTAAAGTTTTTAGGGATGTGTTGGAAAAATTAATCCCTGGTTTCACAAATGCGACTGATGAAGATTTAACTCAGGCACTTTTGCTGACTGACAATGTTTGCATTAGGTATGACATTAACACTTTTATTGTCTCGCATATGTCATCTTCTTAAACAGTGACACTGACAGTGTGGGTTTATATATTAACTGTCGTGATCACAGGATCGTTGCCATTCGGTTGAATGTAAGAATCGTTATTTAAAATTTATTGACATGGTTTTACCTGTAATACGTGTTCAAGTTGACACTGTTCATATTAAAAAGTTTGGTTGGTTTCAATGTTCGTTTTGTTGTCTTGCATCGACGCATGCGCGTCATATTGGTTTATGCTAATATGTATTATTAACAATGGGAAATGAGAAAGTATTTAAACAATTCTAATTTTTTTAAATATGAGCTATCCAGTGTAATCGATGTATTCTACAACATCAATATAATGTTTGGGCAATATTCTTGCACCAAAAGTTTCATTATTTGTCACCAAAATGTGTTGACAAGACAAGTAGGTTGAACAACCAATACCTTTGTTGTTGCTGGCGAATCGCCTGCCCAACGTCCCGGGGCAACCCAAATTTTCTGCCGTCTCTTAACTTACATCTCAAACGGCAACTACAAATTTAGCTGAGGGAAGTCAAGTGCAACTGCATCATGCTGCTAGCTAACACACTTGTAAAAGCTGTGTGGATTTACAGTGATGATTTACAGGGTATCAAATCAGGTTTTTGTGTCAATTACTTATCATTGTTCAATGTTCTGGGTTTGTTTGTCACTCACACTTGTGATGCTTTGGTTCCAACATGAATAGTTGTAAGTTTTAACATGCTTGAAGTTAAATGTTAATTGTTATTTTGGGTTTTAACCCTTTCACCACAGAATAGATCATATTTGTTGTACTTTAATATTTTATTCTGTCTAACACCAGACAATTTTTAATACTCGTCAATGGAAGCGCTCCCGGAAGGTCAGAAGTGAAAAGGTTAAACATAAATTGATTGAAGACTTTATTTTGAGAGGGTGACAGTAAAGTGTGCTGATAAACTAATGCATAACAACTCAGAAATTTGATATTGATGTGAAAAGACTTTGTTACAACAATCCATGTTATGGTTTTTTATCCACATTATGGTTTTTACCTTTGGATTATTCTTGTAAAAGTAAAAGTAATGTAAAATGTTTACACTATGTAGCAAAAGTACTGCAGCAGTTTAATAAGTGAGAAACAGGATACCAGCAATGTTATGAAGATAATGAGATCAACGTTACAACAGACTGTATACAGTAAGCTAATTTTTTAGATTATGCAATGTGGGTTTCGTTTATGACACAAGCTTTCCATGATCTTGAGAACATGGCTGAACAGATAGCATACAGTTTAATATGAAGACTTGTTCCAGGAGCATGAGACATTGCAATATAGTTGTTGCAGCAACACAGGGCTTGTCGCAGCAAAAACTCACATAAATTAATTTCCATACATTCAGGTGATGAAAGTTTTTTTTGCTGAGGAAACACTTCATTTTAACAATGCCATACACAAACTAAAGATACGTTGAGGATCTGACAATTTTACCAATTCAAAGAAAGTAGGTTGGACTTGAATTTTGTTGTCCATGTAACATATTTTCATTTGTTACTCAAGTACTATAAGCTGCACAATCTTTTAGCAAAGTCCAACTGCTAATGTTTGACATTGTTGTGCTTGAATCTACAAAAACATAATAGTGTAATTTTAGGTATCATATTATTAAGCTATATTATAACCTTATCATGTCAACTTTCTCAAGATACAGTTTACAATAATAAAATAGTAACTTTGTCGTAGTGACAAATTTAAATATCGCTTTGTCAAACGTACCAACCATGGTGAATGGTAATAAGTTCAGAATGTTATGAAATCTAAACTGCTTATTTATAAACACATGATTTACCAAAAACTAATAATGGTGTAATGTTGGAGCATTCTTCAAGCTGTGTTATTTATGAATATAAATGTGAGTGTGATGCTCGATATGTAGGTAGAACTACCCAACCGTGCCTTCACTCATTTGGAACAAAACTACATCCAATCTCCAACAACCAACACTGCAGTGTCATAATAAATCAACTGTTAGTTGTGACTCAGGTATCACAAGACATCTGTCTTTGCGCATTGTGCTGAATCCTATTCAGACGATAAATTTAGAGTTCTTAAGAAATGCCACTTATTGTTCCAACTAAAGGTGATGGAATCCATTCAATTAAGTTCCTTTATCCAATATTATGCAGACAAAAGGACTTTGTTTTCAGTCTGTCACTATTTTGGTGTCACTTCACTATCGGGGTGACATCATCCTACCTCGTTCCCTATAAATATATGCTCTAAGTTTCAGTTTATCAGCTGACATACCACTTGATAAGTTGTCTGCCGAAATACATCGTGCTCTTTTATTTTAAGCGTATTTATTAATCAAATCTTTAAACAGTTCTTCTTCTCACCCTTTGCTCCAACATTACGCCATTATTAGTTTTTGGTAAATGTATTTATAAATAAGCAGTTTAGATTTCATAACATTCTGAACTTGTTACCATTCACCATGGTTAGTACATTTTAAAGGGATATTTAAATTTGTCACCATGACAAAGTTACTATTTTATTATTGTAAACTGTATCTTGAGAAATTTGACATGACAAGGATATAGCTTAATAATATGATACCTAAAATTACAGTATAATAAAGTTAGAGATCAGAAATAAAAATTCAATAAAATAAAGAAACATTACCATTAAAGTAAATAGAATAGAGTATTGGGGGGAAGAGGAGGAAAAGGGTGGGTCAACATCTTGGAAATTAAACTACAAATGCTTACCTGATTTTACTTGGCAAACTGCAATAGAGAAGAATGATTTGTGCAAGTTTTTTCCCATAATCTTTTAGTAAAGTCCAACTGCTAATGGTTTGACATTGTTGCATTTGCATCTACACAAAATAAAATAGTGTAGAAATATTGTAAACTATATCTTGATAAATATGACATGATAAGCTTATAATATTAGCTTAATAATATACCTAAAATTACAGTACTGTATAATAAAGTTAAAGAGATCAGAAATAAAAAAATAATAAAATAAGGAAAATATATAATTAAAGTAAACAGAATAAAGTATTTGGGGGAAGGAAAAGGGTGGGTGAACATCGTGGAAATTAAACTATAAATGCTTACCTGATTTTACTTGGCAAACTGTATTTACATGTAGAGAATAACGATTTGTACAAGTTTTGTCTCCTTTGTACAGTAGTTAAATGTTAGATGTTTATGTACAATACTAATCATTATATATGCATCTACTGTATAATAGACTACAGTACTAATCATAGCAATAAAGTTGACTAAAAACAGTTAATTATGTACATATTGATTTGTGGTCAAAGAAATAGGTTTCTAAAATGTGAGCTTTAGTTTGTGATTCTGGTAAATTTGTATAAATATGATCTATAGTGGTTAGATTGTCAGTAGTATTTACTACTTATTGACCGAGCGTGAGGTCTGTACTAGTGAAATATCGGACCGACGTTTTTAGTACGGACCGAGCGAGCGCAGCGAGCCGAGGTCTGATATTTCACTAGTACAGACCGAACAAGCGAGGTCAATAAGTAGTTTATTATATGACCACAAATGTTGTGAACGTTCTGTGTGAAAACTCTACAGTGTTAGGCTCGTATTCTCCACCATTTTTCTTGCGAACTGAACCAAAATGGCAGATGTTTTCCAATTTTTAAAGTACTTTCCGTTTCGCTAGATTTCTAAAATTTCTACCTCGAATAGCATTTTTCATTTGCTTTTGTTTGATATGTTGTTCAAGGTTGTGCGTTAAGTATAGTTGAAAAAACCCACCTGAAATTCTACATTACCTGCGAGAAGTAAAGTTATATTTATCACGAACAATGTTTTACGAACGTTTTGGACATTTTAAAAAGTTTCACATAACGTGGAAACCTGAGCTATACATCAAATGAAAGCTTATAAAATTTCTAATAACATACCTGCACGATATTTTTCAACAATGAGTAGTTCTGAAATTATTATCCATCTTGTTGCGTATAATGACATGACTTTCATTTTGTTTATAAAATGTTCACTGTCAGCAACTGTCAGCGGTCCGAAACGGCAGATTCCGGACCGCTCAGGAATAAATAATAAAACTGTTTATTAATTGTCTGTAATTGTTTTCAATAACAAATAGATTATATAAAGGCCTCCTATTACTTTCATCTAATCAGTTAATATTAAAATCACCAACGACAACATTAAACTGAGAAGACGACAAACTCAATACTTCATTCAAAGCATGGCACAATTGCTGTACTGAGATTTTAGGTGAGCGATATACACCTATTATGGTTGTTATGAAAGTAATGATTCTTCCACATGTAGTTATCTCAATGCCATTAGTATTATGAATGTGTGGATAGCCAGGCATAAATTCAACCCTACTGAAGACTGCCATACCTCCATAAGGTCTTGAAGTTGCAGAAGGATGACCATCATTTCTAAACAAGGTATACCCATCAATTGCATACATATTATCATTATCTGAACTAATAAATCTTGTTTCTGAAAAAATATTGATATCAGTACTTGTATAATTTAAATCATGTCGAACATCATCAATATGCCTGTGCAAAGACCTTGCATTAAGGAAACAAAGTTTAAATGAAAGCTGATCGGCATTGTAAACAGGATACACACTAAGTTTAAGATAGCGTTCTCCTCTTAGACTTTGCATTTCAGTCTTTACACGAGGATTGACGGCTATTTTTTGTTCACACAAGTCGGTGATATATAACCCCTCTATAGTTGTTACTCTGCTAAGACCAACATAATGAATGTGAGGTATTGCTCTTCTAGTATTAAAGTTAACAACTATTCTTTGCTCAGTATCACCTTGTGATCGATGAATTGTTTTAGCAGCAGCAGGTCGCAATGGAAACTGTTTTCTGACAACTTGTGCAGTTTGGTTTCTACCAACAGCAAACTGAGTAGTAATTGGTTTTATTGGAGTCCATGTATGTTCAATATCTTGAACATAAAGTTGTCTATTCTCATGTCTAGTCTTCTCACCAACATCAGCATGGTCAAATTGTACCCATATTATCCCTGATGGTTTATCTCGGTTTAATTGGACCTTTTTAATAACATTACCAGCACCATTTGTCATGCCATCTTCAGTTCGTACATTTATTGCTATTTCTGTTCTTTCACCTACTGATAATTGGAGGTTTGAAATGATTTGTTTAGTCTTCCTAGGATCATTTGGTATTTGACTGATAATTTTATCTCTGAGCTGTGCAGAGTTCGCTCCTATTACACTATCAACTACTTTAATAGTGTACTTCTCACCAGTTGCTGCACGATGGACTCGTTCATTGAACTCGTTCACCTTAATATTTTGAATAAACAAATGTGGTACATCCATAGGATCATGTACACCATTTTCTTCAATCATTCTTTCTTTAATTTTCAAAATGTCGTCTTTTGTGTGATTGCCTTCTCTTAATCTATTTAATATTTCAGCAAACATTTTGCTCTCTCTCTGTCTCATAATTTATTTAAGCTCAAACATTTTAAAGTGGTCTTGCCATAGATTGGGAGCAAGAATAGCATATTCTGAATTGTCAAGATCTTTAAATATGTATCTATCCATCACTGGCTCTAACTGAAACAAGTCTCCAATAGCGTAGAGTCTGGCTGCTATTAATAGCTCAAAAAGCGGACAAACAAACCAAATTTGACTCACAAATGATTGCAAATGAGATATTTCTTTTGTTATGGCCGCAAGAATTATGGGTAAAAGCGGACAAACATCGGTACTGACGTCATCTCGACGGAGCGCTATTGCAATTATGCTTATACCTCCAAAATCTTCTTTGCTTCCCTTAATATCCTTGAGTCTGTTGTTAATCTGAACATTAAACATTGTACCACCCACCATTGAAATCTCATCAAGGAATATTAATTTTACACCACCAAGTTGACTTTGTGAGGTGTTTAGTCTGCTCGAGTCAAGAGGTTTGTAATTCTTTAATGATTGACATGCTGGTATTGCAAGGGCACTATGTATTGTATTACCCTTAATAATAAAAGCAGCTTTACCAGTTGGGGCAAGCAATATAGTACCTTTACTTGATGAAAGTCGTCACCAGCTCTTTTATTGTAATATTTTAGTGCCGTTTGATACAGTGCTTTAGTCAAATGTGACTTTCCAACACCAGCTCCTCCACTGAGAAAACAGTGAAATGGCTTATCAGTTGTTTTAATCAGATGTAAAATATGAAAGAAGAACTCTTTTTGTTCTTTGTTCAATTTCTGCACCATTTGTCTGTAAACACAGTCCTGTAATTCATTTAATATAAGCTGTTCACTATTAGAGGCAGTAGAAGGGATTCCAATATCACTGGAAAGATCATAATTTTCATTAAAATCAGGATGCAGGTCTTGAGCACCCTCAGACTCATCTCGACGTTCAATGTCTTGTGCTCCTGATGAAGAACAATTACCAATCAAGTCAGTTTCTTCATTTCTCCATGCTGTAAACAACATAATAATTCTAGCTTTTGATCTCTTCTTATTTTCTTGTTGCCCACAAGGCTCATCATCATCATCATCATTATTTGTCTCAAATGGAAGATTATCAATATCCAGTTGATGTGATTTTTTGACATATGGCTTACCACATGAGTCATACCATGCAGCCCAGTCAGCAAGAGACATGCTCAAGGCTAGCAGGTCGTTTGGTATATCGGTATAACAGACCTGTTGCATAAATTTCCTCTGAATCATCATCCAATTCATTGATGTCATTTATTGATTTTAATAAGTGAACCCTTTTTTCTGGAGGTGAGGTATTGATGAATACGACTTGACGAGAAGATTTTCTCATTGCAAGCTGGAGTACAATATATACTGCTTCTTGTGCACTAATTTCAACATTGTTTAAAAACTTATTACCAATGTCTCTTACTTGTTGTTTAATGGTGGAGTTTCCGCATCTAGCTTCAGCGCATGCAGTTCTCAAAAGTTCACTCATGCCTTTTTGAGCTTTAGAAATGTATGATACAATGTACATTGCACATGCATAGACATCAAGGACAAATTGAATATCCATGTTAGCTCACCATGCACTAAGGCAAGCAGGATTATAATTATTTATTCTTAATTCATCTGGCTGCCTTTTTAAAAATATAGTTGGTGCATTTAGCACTGATCGTATAGCAAGCAAATAATTTTGTTCAGTTATATCCAAATTTTTTAACAGTTGGTCAAAAGTGATGTCTTCACCATCTTTCATATCATTTAAATGCTTTTTATTGATTTCCACATATTTTTATGATGTTCGTCACCACTCTCCTCATCAACATCCAAAGGTTGACCGCATAGGTGGTTGTGGATAATTAAAACGACATTGTGTTTTTGACTTTTTTCTGCAAGTGTGAGAATGGCGATGCACTTGCCTGTTAACAAGTTTATGTAATTCAGGATTATCAGTTGGTCTTTCACAGCTAATTATTTTATCAATAAATGCTATGACTTCAATGTTATTATTAATACCAAAGACTGGAGTATCTTCTAACCATATTAACATATGAATATGAGGTGAGCCCCTTTGTTGATACTCGACTCTATAAAACCAGTCTGCAATTTTTCCTAGAGGTGCAATACTACTCATGAGAAAGTTTCGCAAAAATTGATTTACTTGATAGTCAAAGTGTCTAGCACAAGTCACTGGGTCACTCTGAATCAACTTGCACTTTTCTTCCCAGTTGAGATTCTGTAGCTCATTGTCAGTGTATTCTCTGTTATTGACAATTTTACTAAGTATTCTAAGAAGGTGAGACCACTGTGTTTCTGCGGATGAAAAACTACAAAACAAAGAGGCTGAGCCCAATTGTCTTATCATTGCAAAGATATCTTTTTTGGCTTTTTGAAAATATGGTGGTGAACCTCTTAATGCTCTTAGAAACTTAAAACCTTCATCATGGTGAATTAGTTTCTCTAATGCACCTTTTTGTTTCAGGTGACCAGCTTTAAATGAACCATTGTTACCTTTACATTTCCTCAAGGCAACTTGACTTTGCCCAAGTAAAATCTTCATTTGAAGTTTCTTTGTTTTAAAGAAAATATTTTCTACACACATAGCAGCCCTTCTGTCAGACCGTCGTAACTCAGATTTACAAACTTCACTGTAATGAATATCTGTAAGTCTGTTAGCATTGTCAGGTCGCTTTTGACCAAGGAAAATACCTGGATATGCTAATTCTTCAGAATATTTATCTCTAAATACACTTAGAGGCCTGCTGCCTTCAGCTGGTGCAACATTCAAAATATGCTGACGTTCATTCTGTATCATGAAATCAGTTGATGTTAACATGGTATCTGTGACACCAGCCAGTATTTCTACCTCATCTTCACTCCAGTTATCTTCATCATCAACTGTTACCTGTGACTTACCAGTAATATCTACCGGTAATGTATCACACTCCATGTTTTGTGATTGTTCTTCATGTTCTTCAGTATTGATACTATTGTCAAAAGGTGATAACATTAGAACTAGATTCAAGCCAATTAACATTAAATGTTATCCCTTCTTCTCTATAAAGACTACTGTTTTGAACAAGCCAATTGGCAGCTTGCACTACTTTGTGCAGTCTTACATTCAGAGATAAAGCTGAACTTCTCTTGAGATTAACTTTAATGGTTGCAGTTTCATCTGGTAACCTTGGTAATATACTAACAGTATTGTAATATCTGCTGGAACATTTACAATGTTGCCATTGATTTTTAATTGTTTGCCCCTGGGAGCTTGCATGATTTTTTGAAATACTAATCTTGGAGCAAGTAATCGACATTCCAACTCATTCAGGTCAAAAAATATTGGTTTTGGTGGAAATTTCATTCCATTTATGGCAGCACAAGGTGGAACCTTACTTTTTGATAAATAGTTGTCACGTGATCTACACACACTATCAACACTAGTTTTATTGAGAAGATATTTTTCAATATTTGGATTCGTTTTCCTTAGAGTTGCAGCAGAAGACTATGCCTATACCACAATTGGTCACAACAACTGCAAATATAAAGTGGACCTTTAGACACAATATCATGAAACTTTAATATTAAACTTTGTAAAGTTAGAGCTCCACTTGTTTTTCTTTTCCTATATTCCTTCATGTATTCATTATTCTTTTCCTTACTTTGAGGACTCTTAGTTAACTGCTTTGTTTTCCTATATTCCTTCATGTATTCATCATTCTTTTCCTTACTTTGAGGACTCTTATTTAAAACTGCTTTGTTTTCCTGTATTCCTTCATGTATTCATTATTCTTTTCCTTACTTTGACGACTCTTAGTTGACTGCTTTGTTTTCCTATATTCCTTCATGTATTCATTATTCTTTTCCTTACTTTGAGGACTCTTAGTTAACTGTTTTGTTTTCCTATATTCCTTCATGTATTCATTATTCTTTTCCTTACTTTGAGGACTCTTAGTGGACTGCTTTGTTTTCCGCTTTGTTTTCCTATATTCCTTCATGTATTCATTATTCTTTTCCTTACTTTGAGGACTCTTAGTTGACTGCTTTGTTTTCCGCTTTGTTTTCCTATTTTCCTTCATGTATTCATTATTCTTTTCCTTACTTTGAGGACTCTTAGTTGACTGCTTTGTTTTCCTATATTCCTTCATGTATTCATTATTCTTTTCCTTACTTTGAGGACTCTTAGTTAACTGTTTTGTTTTCCTATATTCCTTCATGTATTCATTATTCTTTTCCTTACTTTGAGGACTCTTAGTTGACTGCTTTGTTTTCCTATATTCCTTCATGTATTCATTAATCTTTTCTTTACTTTTAGGATTCTTAGTTAACTGCTTTGTTTTCCTATATTCCTTCATGTATTCATTATTCTTTTCTTTACTTTTAGGATTTTTAGTTAACCGCTTTGATTTCATATATTCCTTCATGTATTCATTGCTTTTTTTCTTACTTTTAGGGTCCTTAGTTAACCGTTTAGTTTTCATGTAATCCTTCATGTATGAATTTCGATTGTTTTTAACATTTTGATCAACTAATTTGTTCATCAAAACATTTTCCTTTACTGTTTCCAAATCATTTTTCTGATTTGCAACTAAATTTAAACTTGCAGAAAATGGCACTGTTGATACATAATGGTATTCATCTATATGTCCCAAAAATACATCAGTTGGTCGCTGTGTTGAAGATACAGCTCGTATAAAATTGACTTCAGAGAAATGTTCTTGTGACTCAATAATAACAATTCTTAAATTCAATTGGTCAGCAACAGCTTGTATAATCAAACCATCACACCATGTCCCTTGCATAGACATGCGATTAAGATAGTGCAACCAAGAACACTCTGTATTACTCTCAATGAACCTTGCAGGATTCTCTCTCATATATGCGATACCAGCAGCTCTGATATCTAAGTGATGACTTGGATCACCATGTAGCTGATGTGAAACAGCTCTAAAAAACAATCACCTGCACCACCAACATCAAGTGGTCTCAACTGAAAATGTTCTAATCTTTCTTCTAATACTGCATGAGAAGGTAGTGCTATTCTAGTTTCCCTGTTTTCATTTTGCACAGGACCTGGGTTTAATTCAATATCACCAGACATTAGAAGCTTTTGATCAGAAACACAGTATTGCTCATTGACACAATTACAATTGTTGGGCACAGTCATCGAGTCACTATTTAAAGCATGCTTGAAAACATAACACGACTTACACAAGGAATGCTGTGCTTTGTGATTACTCTTCTGAACCTTTGTACTAAAATGTTTAATATGTCCAAAGGACTGCAAATTACCTCTGTGTACAAATTTAACATAAAAATCTTTGTAATTAGTAGCTAAAATATTTAAAATGGATGACTTAGGGGTAGATATTTTAAGAACTCGCTTAATTCTTTGTCTATTTTCTCTCTTTCTTAATGCTTGCATAATCTTCTTGATTGGTATTCTAGACGGTTCTCGGTCTCTATAAAATCGTCCTACACTCGACTGTCTAATTAGTTTTCTTACAGTCGATCTATAACTTTTCAAACAAGGATTTAAATCATTGTTATTGGTAATACAATTATCGACAGTGCTATCACAACAAACATTGTTTCGCTCGATTAATACTTCCTCGATCAATTTAGTTTCAATATTAACAACTTTCCTCTGAAGAGGCATAATAAGTTTCCTCCGAAGAGGCTTTATATTTGTCCTCCGAAGAGGCTCTATAAGCTTCCTCCGAAGAGGCTCTATAAGCTTCCTCCGAAGAGGCTCGATAAGTATCCTCCGAAGAGGCTCGATAAGTTTCCTCCGAAGAGGCTCGATAAGTTTCCTCCGAAGAGGCATAATAGTATTTGTCCTCCGAAGAGGAGAGTAAATCATGTTGAAAAATACAGAATACTTACCAAATTTGCAGTCTGTTTCTTCCTAACCAAGATTCAAGAATATCATGCGGTTTGCGTATTAACAATCGGCTGTCAGTCGTAAGTTGTCGTCGTCATCTGGATTTTGATTGGCTCCGAAGGCATTCTTTTGTTAACTTAACTTACATTACACCACTCGCACGACAGCAAAGTATCTACTAGCGCATGCACAGTAGATACAAAAAAGTCTCGTATTTTACTTCCAACAAAGAATTTGAAATTGTCAGCTGGTTCTGGTTTTTTTACCTATTTAAATTACGCTTTCCGCCTTCTAATCTATCATGTACCATACATATGCAGTTCATGCATAAGATTTCTGGGCATATGAATTTCTACAAGGAGATAATTAACTCCGGCTTTACCGTCATCAACGATACCTCTTAAACATTTTCAGCTCCTATGCTAAAATTACTAAATAATAAGTATCGTTGATTTGTTTCTATTATTCAATATAGTCCTATTGTAATTACGAAAATGTTCTATAGAATCCTATAGAATATTCTATTGGAAATTTATATTCAATGGAATATTCTATAGGATTTTGCTTCCAATAGAATATCCAATAGAATATTCAATATAATATTATAGAATATTATTATTCAATTGCAAATTCTATCATATCTTACAACAGAATCTCAAATGTAAACACTGATAGAGATTTACATAAACTTTGGTTAGCGATTTTCTGTTATTTTAAATCAATTTACACTCAATGATAACAACAAATAATAAAAGCTGGAATTATAGGTAAAATTTAATGGGATATCAACAAAATAGTTTACTGACTATACATAGAATATTCTACAGAATATGCAACGGAATATTCAATAGGATATTCATAGGTATATTCATAGGTATATTCAGAGGAATATTCATAATAATTATGATACTAAATTACTGTAATAAGGAAAACCAAAACCTACATATTTTTGTATTCTATGATATATAAAAATAATACTGTTCATATATGAACAGTTAGTTTATAATTTCTATTTTGAGGTTTACATCTCAAAATTTGAATATAAGAAACTTAGTGACACAGCTATAGTCCCTTTACAAATATGGGTATTTAAGTTTTATTTTTGTTAATTTTTTATTTTATAATATGACCATGATGCTGTGTGTAGAAACAGGCTATACTGCAGTTACCCCGACCAGGGGAAGATGACTCAGAGTACAGAAGAAGAATTCCTGGTATTAGCAGACATCAGAAAGTGAGCCATCTGATTCCCCAGTGTGCAGACGGGTATTCAATAATAATTGTGTTTCATGATATATACAAGCAGAAACTCAGATCAATGTCGCCAAGGCAGAAAATTACAGGTCAAAAGGGAATAAGCTTAGTAACAATTATACCTCCTTGTGTTTCCTACATCCCTTCAAGTGCATAATGTAGGATGACATAATAGCTGTTACATGAAAGTATTGGGAACGAACACCAATCAAGTGCACTTTTGCTTATTATGTATTATATTCTTTTTTATATTTTGTGATATATAGCCAACACGATTACAGCACTGAACATTTTTGGAAGGATGCACAGTTAAAGGTATTTCTCTTATAGAAATTTGTACAAGACCACATAAAAGGGAACATAAAAAGCAGGTGTATGACATACCTTGCATCAGCAGAAAAAAGCGTTACTTATGCTTATAATATAAGAAACTTAGTGTGACACAGCTATAGTCCCTTTACAAATATGGGTATTTAAGTTTTATTTTTGTTAATTTTTTATTTTATAATATGACCATGATGCTGTGTGTAGAAACAGGCTATACTGCAGTTACCCCGACCAGGGGAAGATGACTCAGAGTACAGAAGAAGAATTCCTGGTATTAGCAGACATCAGAAAGTGAGCCATCTGATTCCCCAGTGTGCAATATTTAAAATGGATGACTTAGGGGTAGATATTTTAAGAACTCGCTTAATTCTTTGTCTATTTTCTCTCTTTCTTAATGCTTGCATAATCTTCTTGATTGGTATTCTAGACGGTTCTCGGTCTCTATAAAATCGTCCTACACTCGACTGTCTAATTAGTTTTCTTACAGTCGATCTATAACTTTTCAAACAAGGATTTAAATCATTGTTATTGGTAATACAATTATCGACAGTGCTATCAGAACAAACATTGTTTCGCTCGATTAATACTTCCTCGATCAATTTAGTTTCAATATTAACAACTTTCCTCTGAAGAGGCATAATAAGTTTCCTCCGAAGAGGCTTTATATTTGTCCTCCGAAGAGGCTCTATAAGCTTCCTCCGAAGAGGCTCTATAAGCTTCCTCCGAAGAGGCTCGATAAGTATCCTCCGAAGAGGCTCGATAAGTTTCCTCCGAAGAGGCTCGATAAGTTTCCTCCGAAGAGGCATAATAGTATTTGTCCTCCGAAGAGGAGAGTAAATCATGTTGAAAAATACAGAATACTTACCAAATTTGCAGTCTGTTTCTTCCTAACCAAGATTCAAGAATATCATGCGGTTTGCGTATTAACAATCGGCTGTCAGTCGTAAGTTGTCGTCGTCATCTGGATTTTGATTGGCTCCGAAGGCATTCTTTTGTTAACTTAACTTACATTACACCACTCGCACGACAGCAAAGTATCTACTAGCGCATGCACAGTAGATACAAAAAAGTCTCGTATTTTACTTCCAACAAAGAATTTGAAATTGTCAGCTGGTTCTGGTTTTTTTACCTATTTAAATTACGCTTTCCGCCTTCTAATCTATCATGTACCATACATATGCAGTTCATGCATAAGATTTCTGGGCATATGAATTTCTACAAGGAGATAATTAACTCCGGCTTTACCGTCATCAACGATACCTCTTAAACATTTTCAGCTCCTATGCTAAAATTACTAAATAATAAGTATCGTTGATTTGTTTCTATTATTCAATATAGTCCTATTGTAATTACGAAAATGTTCTATAGAATCCTATAGAATATTCTATTGGAAATTTATATTCAATGGAATATTCTATAGGATTTTGCTTCCAATAGAATATCCAATAGAATATTCAATATAATATTATAGAATATTATTATTCAATTGCAAATTCTATCATATCTTACAACAGAATCTCAAATGTAAACACTGATAGAGATTTAAATAAACTTTGGTTAGCGATTTTCTGTTATTTTAAATCAATTTACACTCAATGATAACAACAAATAATAAAAGCTGGAATTATAGGTAAAATTTAATGGGATATCAACAAAATAGTTTACTGACTATACATAGAATATTCTACAGAATATGCAACGGAATATTCAATAGGATATTCATAGGTATATTCATAGGTATATTCAGAGGAATATTCATAATAATTATGATACTAAATTACTGTAATAAGGAAAACCAAAACCTACATATTTTTGTATTCTATGATATATAAAAATAATACTGTTCATATATGAACAGTTAGTTTATAATTTCTATTTTGAGGTTTACATCTCAAAATTTGAATATAAGAAACTTAGTGACACAGCTATAGTCCCTTTACAAATATGGGTATTTAAGTTTTATTTTTGTTAATTTTTTATTTTATAATATGACCATGATGCTGTGTGTAGAAACAGGCTATACTGCAGTTACCCCGACCAGGGGAAGATGACTCAGAGTACAGAAGAAGAATTCCTGGTATTAGCAGACATCAGAAAGTGAGCCATCTGATTCCCCAGTGTGCAGACGGGTATTCAATAATAATTGTGTTTCATGATATATACAAGCAGAAACTCAGATCAATGTCGCCAAGGCAGAAAATTACAGGTCAAAAGGGAATAAGCTTAGTAACAATTATACCTCCTTGTGTTTCCTACATCCCTTCAAGTGCATAATGTAGGATGACATAATAGCTGTTACATGAAAGTATTGGGAACGAACACCAATCAAGTGCACTTTTGCTTATTATGTATTATATTCTTTTTTATATTTTGTGATATATAGCCAACACGATTACAGCACTGTGAACATTTTTGGAAGGATGCACAGTTAAAGGTATTTCTCTTATAGAAATTTGTACAAGACCACATAAAAGGGAACATAAAAAGCAGGTGTATGACATACCTTGCATCAGCAGAAAAAAGCGTTACTTACGCTTATAATATAAGAAACTTAGTGTGACACAGCTATAGTCCCTTTACAAATATGGGTATTTAAGTTTTATTTTTGTTATTTTTTTATTTGATAATATGACCATGATGCTGTGTGTAGAAACAGGCTATACTGCAGTTACCCCGACCAGGGGAAGATGACTCAGAGTACAGAAGAAGAATTCCTGGTATTAGCAGACATCAGAAAGTGAGCCATCTGATTCCCCAGTGTGCAGGCGGGTATTCAATAATAATTGTGTTTCATGATATATACAAGCAGAAACTCAGATCAATGTCGCCAAGGCAGAAAATTACAGGTCAAAAGGGAATAAGCTTAGTAACAATTATACATTCAATTATTTATGCCATATGCATTTATTTAAGAAATGTGTATATTAATTTTTTTATTTATTCCTTGTAGTAGATTGTTAACTGTACAGTTTGTGGAAACGCCACATTTTTATTTAATCACTGAGCTTTTATCAGAGTCGGATCTTCTTCAGATTTCTCTGAGGAAGGTCTGAGACAACAGGCCAAAAGTTAGCGATAAAATAAAAACAGTGTTTCTCAAACTTATGTCTTGAAATTCAAATTACACCCAAACCGGATGTTCGTTTTCTAGGAACATTGGATTATTGACAAGAATCACAGTTGAATATCATATCATTTGAAACTAGATGTTTGAAATGGGTGTTTTAAGCAACCTGCTATCAGTGAGCTCTATATTTGATATTAACTGGATGTTAGTCCCAGTCATTTACACTGCCCCAAAGATCTCACAATTGGAAAAACTGCGTAGTGCTGGAACTAACTGCAAAACAGAATTATGCGCCTGAAAATTCAAGTACGCTGCTATAGTGCTTCAGTTATCAAACATACAGCTCACAATGCGTGCGACGGATCATCATGAACCAGAATTGCTAATACTGCAATGTCCTTGTAAAACAATGGTAATTTGTGGAAATGTGCCTACTTTTGCTGAGCTAATGCCATATAATTCATTGAAGATTATTGGTTTGTCATTACATTAGTCCTTCAATATATGTAGATATTCCACAAGTTATTTTTGTGTATAAGATAAAGATTTACAGTTGATTTCACATTGTTTTACCAATCAACTGTAATAAATTGTTTGACCTGATGTTTGCCTGTTTGATATAATAATAATACCTGTACATTAAATGTTAAATATA
Source organism: Chrysogorgia sp. JL179-B06 (assembly GCA_035772405.1). Taxonomy (NCBI): domain Eukaryota; kingdom Metazoa; phylum Cnidaria; class Anthozoa; order Scleralcyonacea; family Chrysogorgiidae; genus Chrysogorgia; species Chrysogorgia sp. JL179-B06. The sequence goes on along the minus strand of JAYKKM010000495.1, from coordinate 800,215 downwards.
TCTTTAAACTGAAATATTCCATTGTGTGCTGTGCTAAATATCCAGTATAATATATGCTATTGAATATGCCATTGAATATCCTATAGAATATATTATTGAAAATGCTATAGAATATTCCTTTGAAACCGGTCCCAATTTGTAATTGAATATTCAATAGAATATTCTGCAGAATTATTATATGGAATATTCTATTGAATATTTTCGTAATATAAGAAACTTAGTGTGACACAGCTATAGTCCCTTTACAAATATGGGTATTTAAGTTTTATTTTTGTTATTTTTTTATTTGATAATATGACCATGATGCTGTGTGTAGAAACAGGCTATACTGCAGTTACCCCGACCAGGGGAAGATGACTCAGAGTACAGAAGAAGAATTCCTGGTATTAGCAGACATCAGAAAGTGAGCCATCTGATTCCCCAGTGTGCAGGCGGGTATTCAATAATAATTGTGTTTCATGATATATACAAGCAGAAACTCAGATCAATGTCGCCAAGGCAGAAAATTACAGGTCAAAAGGGAATAAGCTTAGTAACAATTATACATTCAATTATTTATGCCATATGCATTTATTTAAGAAATGTGTATATTAATTTTTTTATTTATTCCTTGTAGTAGATTGTTAACTGTACAGTTTGTGGAAACGCCACATTTTTATTTAATCACTGAGCTTTTATCAGAGTCGGATCTTCTTCAGATTTCTCTGAGGAAGGTCTGAGACAACAGGCCAAAAGTTAGCGATAAAATAAAAACAGTGTTTCTCAAACTTATGTCTTGAAATTCAAATTACACCCAAACCGGATGTTCGTTTTCTAGGAACATTGGATTATTGACAAGAATCACAGTTGAATATCATATCATTTGAAACTAGATGTTTGAAATGGGTGTTTTAAGCAACCTGCTATCAGTGAGCTCTATATTTGATATTAACTGGATGTTAGTCCCAGTCATTTACACTGCCCCAAAGATCTCACAATTGGAAAAACTGCGTAGTGCTGGAACTAACTGCAAAACAGAATTATGCGCCTGAAAATTCAAGTACGCTGCTATAGTGCTTCAGTTATCAAACATACAGCTCACAATGCGTGCGACGGATCATCATGAACCAGAATTGCTAATACTGCAATGTCCTTGTAAAACAATGGTAATTTGTGGAAATGTGCCTACTTTTGCTGAGCTAATGCCATATAATTCATTGAAGATTATTGGTTTGTCATTACATTAGTCCTTCAATATATGTAGATATTCCACAAGTTATTTTTGTGTATAAGATAAAGATTTACAGTTGATTTCACATTGTTTTACCAATCAACTGTAATAAATTGTTTGACCTGATGTTTGCCTGTTTGATATAATAATAATACCTGTACATTAAATGTTAAATATATCTTTAAACTGAAATATTCCATTGTGTGCTGTGCTAAATATCCAGTATAATATATGCTATTGAATATGCCATTGAATATCCTATAGAATATATTATTGAAAATGCTATAGAATATTCCTTTGAAACCGGTCCCAATTTGTAATTGAATATTCAATAGAATATTCTGCAGAATTATTATATGGAATATTCTATTGAATATTTTCGTAAGGGAAATTGTTGCATTTAATGTCTATTTTAGTGTGTGAATTGCAAGGACGTGGATTTATTTCTTCATACCATAACAGATGAAGAAATAATAAATAGAATAGAAGGGATGTCTGACGAGGAAAAGTTCCGTTTGGTTTACCAACAGGAGGTTATGCAAACGACAGTAGATGGTAGATACTCAGGTATTAGTATGGTGTCCTCGATTTTTGTACACAATGTGAACATTATTAGTTTGTCTAGCTATAGCTATTGTGTTTAGTACTTGTGGCGGGATTGCATATATATCGTGCAGTATTACTTTGCAATAAACATTTATATCCGTTGGTAAGACAATACCAGGAATGGTAACCAATCTAGCGCATTGTCTACTTTGTATTTGTAGAGGCGACCAAAATCAATCAAATTAATTAAGAAATATATACACTTATCTTAATAATTCGCAAATAAACATCTTGCAAGTCACAAAACTCAACATCAACAGGAAAAACTGTATTTGATTTCTCGATTTCGTCAGATCAACGACACCAACAAGACTTTGTAATACATGTAGTATGAGTTAACATGTTATCTCACTTTTATCCTGTTTTCTTATTATATCACACGTTTTGAAAGAAGTTTATTTGTACTTCTTTAAAGGTTTTTGTCTGGCCATGGATCTTATTAATCACACCATGATATGCGTATCAATTTTCTTCACGTTCGTGTTCAGTGTATTTTTATACATACTGTTAATAGCAAAGCATCTATTTTCCTATACTTGAAGGATATCTACAAGTCCTTTTAAGGACAGGGGCATTGAAGCGAAGAATTGTACAAGTCTGTAATGCTCCCGGTTGTGATATTTACAACGGCGAAATAAATCCTCCAAATGAGTGTCGTGATGCAAATGTTATCCACATGCTTTGGTGTTCTTTTAATAGCAACGCAAGCCAACCTAATCACATTGTTCCTCTGATGAAGTGTATAAACGGTGAAGGTAATTAACTGCACGTATTTCTATTTTTGTAGTCAGCAAATGTGTATATTTTATCAGTCTTGCATAATTTAAAAGCTCCTACTTCCAGTGTGTAGTGTATTGTACCTTTGTCGCTTTAATGTTGCATAGTGCATGGTGAAATGAAATTGCAAATTAGTAAACAAACCGATGACTGTTTGTTCTCTAGCACATAACTAGGTCTTTGTGCAGCTGAACATATTTGCCAGTACCATAAGGTATTGAGTGCAGTGCGATTGTTACTTACAATGGTTCCATATACCTTGTGCAACTTATGAGCAACAAACCTTTGAAGAACAATGGTTCTGTGGATGCAATATTCCACATGATGAAATGTGGTGAGGACACATTATGGACATTGTAAACTGGGGGCATCGCTTCTGGCCGGACTCGCGTTCGAACAGTTCTCTCTTGAGAGCAATCGACCATGCCATTCATCATGTTTGTTAAGAGTTTGCCAATTTTCTTTTGCGCCCCTCCTTGTGTTTCCTACATCCCTTCAAGTGCATAATGTAGGATGACATAATAGCTGTTACATGAAAGTATTGGGAACGAACACCAATCAAGTGCACTTTTGCTTATTATGTATTATATTCTTTTTTATATTTTGTGATATATAGCCAACACGATTACAGCACTTTGAACATTTTTGGAAGGATGCACAGTTAAAGGTATTTCTCTTATAGAAATTTGTACAAGACCACATAAAAGGGAACATAAAAAGCAGGTGTATGACATACCTTGCATCAGCAGAAAAAAGCGTTACTTATGCTAATAGATCAAGGAGCTCTAATGGCTTGGCAATGTTAAAAAAGAGAAAATCAGTTAATATATATTATTTAAATATAGTAACTTTATCGCTTATTAATTAATAAGGTTTTGAATTTTATAAATGTATATAATTGATAGTGATGTGAAAACTTTCATTGCCGACAAAACTTATTGATAGTAAATTGACCTGCCTATTAAAGAAGAAAAACTTTTCCCCACAAGATACAAACTGGACGTACTATTATTACCTTAAGTAAGCTATGTCATTTGAAATTTAACACATAACGAAAATCATGCAGATAGTATTACTTAAAGATGTTACTCAGTCCGAGATGGTAATCGAATACATCGCCTTTTGATCATCTGAGTAGGGGCTGGTCCATTAGAGATGGTCTTGTCGCCACGATTCCTGAAGACAATGGGAAAGTACTTGACATTGCGTACATGTCAAGTTCATGTTCACAATGTAAGATGGAAGAGAGAGGGTTAAGAGTGAACGTAGTAAGATTGCGTTCCTAGAATGGTATCTGAAGCATGAAACAAACTGTTATTTCTACCATGAGGGCAGTGCACAGGTATTGTAATTATCACTATTCTTGATAAAAATGCACTCGCAGCACATGTTTTAGTAGATCTAAAACACTCAGGCTACGCCCCCATTTTTTAAATCTGATAAAATAGTGCTGCTTGTTTATTAACCAGTACTTCAGATACTAATATCGAGAGAAAAGTCACTGCATGCATATATGTCCACAAACATATTAAAACTCAGATAATCCTATGGATAGTGCAAAGTTTATTGAAAAAAAATTATACACAACAAATTGCACCATCTTTTTTCACGCTCAAGTTATACTCTGGCTAATGCCAGCTGTGGGATTTGAGTTTTTTGCCTTGTCGAAATACGATAGTTTGATAATCGCAAGATCGTTATTTTAAATTAAAATTACCGCACTTCCTTATAGCCATATCAATCAAGAAATGATAAACTTATCACTTAAACTTCTCTAATTACTTATATGATAATCGATGTTTTATTTTGTAAACCGATTTTGTAGTTATCATAAATAGAAAATACGTTTTTTACATGGTGGAGGGGGTTGATAGGGAGGAATAATAGGAGGGGATTATTCGAGGAAATAAGCTATATAACAATTGTGTTCTGCAGCTGCAAACCAGAATTGTACACCTTGGTGTGTTGAAGCTTTATTCGTGTTCAATTGAAAAGCACAACATTCGGTACATTCCCTTCATTGGTGATGGGGATTGCAGCTGCTACAGCAAGATGTGTCACCAAGCCATATGGTCCCACTGTTTGTTCCAAAAGAAGATTGTATTGCTCATGTAACTAAACGAATGTTTTGTTTAGCCATAACTGCATTATATATTAATAAGGGTCCACAGTGATTGGCGAATGCTGTTGTGGTATCGCAGCCTATTTATATGTATTTATGTACTTATTAAATGTTCTGGCGAAGCTTAATAAATAAATACCATATTGGAACTAGCTTTATGGTAAAAATCATGAAATTTTTAAAAGCATGTATTTATTTTTCTCAGGTTGGAAACTTTCTGATGGGAAGGGCACAAGTGGTGTGGGCAAACTAACTATAGCCCATATGGATGCCATACAAAGTTTTTTTATGGTTTATGCATCAGAAAAAACAAAGGTAATGCCAAGCAACACAAGCTATTTTGCATCACTACTCCACCACAGAAGGGTTTCAGTTTGTCCAACTGGTTGACTCTTGGTGCAGTTACCAAAGAGATATGGCCAATCATGGTACTAATTTAGCCATCCAGCCATTGTCATCAAACCAGTTTGATTGACTGGGGGATGAGAAATTTCTAACCAATGTGAAAGATGTGCTACACAGAACACAAATGAATCACTTCATCATGCTATTTGGGATTTATCTCCTAACACCCATCTTGCCAGCAAGAAGCTGTTGTATGACCTGAAACGAAAAGGACCAAGTCTGATGATCCAGAAGACGGTCATCAATACGACCCAACTGTCATATTGGGAAATATTCGATGCTAAGTGGCAATGCTCGCAGAAAATTCAACAGCAAAGAGAATTGAAAGAGCACAAGCAGTTTGAAGTTACTCTAAATTAAGGTAGCAATCCTAGTGTTTCTATTGCCTGTAAAATATGCGCTCTCGGTTTCGAGCAAGGTAACTGTTTAATATCGAATTGGACCTGTCATGTTGCCAAATGCGTGAAATCGTCGTGGTCATAAGGAAAATAATTTATACAAGTATCTGTCAAGCCTTGGAACCTGTTTCATCACCAGCTACTGGCCATACTTCTGTCTTCTCAAATGTCTCCGGTAAAAGAACCACATCATCGGTGGAACAACACGCCGACTGCAGATGGACGTTGCAGATCCTTGTATCAAGCTATCATATTGGTCAATAGACAGGTCTATTTGCTTCCTTTTGTTTGATAACCAAAAAACAAGAATTAAACACACTATAAGAAGTAAACACAACACAGGACCTGGGAAGTATTGCTTCTGAAATAAATGAGATGGTCAACAAGGAAATCATTGAGAACGACCTTAGCGATCGTCTCATGGCAGTACACAAGTCATCATTCAAGCAACTCTCCAACAAAGAAATGAACATTTCCGTTTTTGCTGAAGATAATTCAATAGTTCCGAGTTCAAGAGATTTGCAGAATACCTTCGGTTCAAGCACCAGCGGATCACGCCGCTATGGCCGCAAGCCAATGGAGAAGTGGAGCGAGTTATGATAACATTGGTTAAAGTTATCCAAACTGCAAGTGTCGAAAGCATCCCCACAATGCGCACGGTAACTGAATTTCGACGCAACTACCAGACAAACCCCTGCCAAGCTACTATTCAAGCGCGCCATCAGAGTACGTCTACCACAGTACACTCCACCTGAACAAGACAACCAATTGCGAACAAGAGACGCTGAACCAAAAGCCAGCATGAAACCCAATGCAGAAAGAAACAATACAACAAGCAGCACCATCACTGTTGGTGACATGGTCCTAGTTTATAAACCGTGTCGAGACAAAACAACCTCAGCATTTGATCCAACACTATACGTAGTGGAAATTAGATGTGGAACTCAAGTGACAGCAAGGCGACCAGAACACTACATTACTAGAAACGTGTCTTTTTTTCAAACAAATTCCCAAACGACCACTGACAGCGATAGACAATAGGGAGGAAGATGACGAGTGCAGCGATATATTACCGAAAGATGTTGCAGATCACGAACCCCATCATACAGAGAAAAAAACAGGACCAGCAAACAACAGTACAGGAGGTATCCAGTCAGTGGCGCGAAAACCACCCAATCGTTTTGGCAACGCAGTGACAATATGTTCTGACTTTATGTACTGCATTAGCATATATACAGCTTATAATTTGATAACAAAAAATAGCTTAATCCGGGATTTACATTCATTGATAGTCATTGTTACAGACACTAACCAAGATCCACTAAAAATAATTGCTAGTATAGAAAGGGAGAGATGTAGTGTTTAGTGTTTAAGGTCACTGCTGACCTTGAACATAGTGGGTTCAAGAAGCCACAAGTTATTGTGAAGCCGGTTTCTAAGAATAATAATATTATATATATGGCTCTCTTTTATTGGGTATTACAGAAGTCGTCGTCTTCGAAGCCTTCAAAATCTTCTTCGAAGAGAATTTTTGTTTACCGCACAGGTGGTTGTGGGTAATTGAAACGACAATGTGTCTTTGTCTTTGTGAAGTTTTGGAGGCATGAAATTCGAAAATTTAATTTTAGCATAATACACCATGATGCCAAATCCTGCTCAAGGTAAAGCAATCAACGACACAACCATGGCTGAGCTGAAAGAGTACCTAAAAGAATGTGGTGTTACCGTTAAGCCTGCTTTGCTCAACATAGCCAATGCTGTAGAAAAAATTATACTTCCTATTAATCCCAATTTTGAAAAGCATGAAGGCAATGAGAATGGTAACAAAATAATAATTCATGATATCGTGTGCTCATGAATAATTTCATCGATTCGCCACTATTTGGTTTGCATGATATATTAAATATTAATTTTTTTTGTATCGTGATCAGACGGAATCCTAGTCTTTCCTGCAACCTGATTGGCTGCAGCAGTGGGCAGAATTTTACGATATTTTGGACCACTGTCACGGAATTATCCTAAATGCTAAAAATTTTATCGTGATTTTTGCTTCATTATTAACTGGAAAACTAATAGTATAAATAACATATATTTACTTGATATAAAACAAGGAATAGCATTATACAAATCATTCGAGTACCATCCTGTTTGAAGGATATGTTGAATCCTTACTGACAAAAACATTTGGAAATGAGAT